>JBBPBQ010000002.1:10512253-10612668 GCA_037974755.1 Cicer yamashitae
AATATTAGACAGTTATAACCGTTAAATCATTAGACACATTTTATTTTTACTATAAATAAATACATCTAAAGTTATGTCTATAAATAATTATGATATGTTGACAATATAATACTTAACAATGCATCACAATAAAGTTTATATTATTAATCTCAAGTTACAAATGATTGTAGAGTCTAATATATATAGCTATTATTCATTCACAAAAAATTATTATAATAGTATTTTCAAAGATTATGATATTTTTAAAAAGATGAACTCCTACATCCTAAAAAGTACTTTAAAAAAAAGAGGAAAATTTTAAACAATAAAATAAAACTAAAATTATAATTTGAAAAAATGAGTTTTATAACTAAGTACAAATAATTGTAATTTTTATTTTTTAAATAAATAAAATTTTGTGTAAACTAAAATTACAAAGTGTATTAGAGGTGAATTGAAATAAATTGTTATTGTAAACATTTTTTATAAATGTTTCTCTCGAACGAATTGTTCCAGTAAGGATTAGAATTCTTCCGTTCTTCTAAACGTTTCATTTTTAATTGAAATTGATTCACTACTTAAATTCATTCACTTGGTTATATGAATTTCTTTTATTGATATAATAGTTATCATTCTTAATTAATATTTTTAATTAATATGTGTCATAATTAATTATTATTACTTTATTGAATGTATATTATTACATTCTATATTAGTTTTTTTTATTTTGAAATTTTGGCATATAATACAAATAGTTAACATAATCAAATTGATATTGATATATATTACAGTATAATTATTAATTAAGAGTTACTAATTGATTGAATAATTACATGTATATAATAATTTCTATATTTACATATATTTCGAAATTTTATTATTGATTAAAAATAGTTAGCATTTCTAATATTTTTTATTGATATCTGTTATGATATAATTACTAATTGATTCAACTTTTTTATCTTTCATAAATCTAATTGATTGAATATTAAATTATATATTATTTTTATTTAATATGAAAAACAAACTATTTTTTATAATATTAAGTGTTTGTGACAAAAGCATGTGAATATTAATTATTAGATAAACATTAAATGTTTTATTTAATTAAAACTTGCCATGTGTAGTATTGTCTTACATATTGTAGATATAAATGAATCTATATTGAAAATCTGTTAAATGAAAGCCACTAAAATGAATTCAAATAAACACATAAATTGGCAAACGAATTAGATAAGAGAATCAAAGTTAGGCTGGCACAAAAGTAGAGATAATGAAATAGGTTCCTTATAAAAAAATTATAGGGTTATTATTTAATAAAAACGTTACCTATGTGATGTTTGTGGAAATTTTATTTGCATCAATAAATTTGTATCGAAAATCTACTTAAATGAGAACCGCTAGAATGGATTCAAATAAACGTATTTGTTATCAAACGGTTGAGAGAAGAGAATCGACGTTAGGCAGTCACGTGGAAAACAGAGACAATTTGTAATCTTTGTATAGATTAAGAAAAAAATATTTATGAATAGATTCTTGTACAAAGTACATTTTAGGAATATCAACACATTAAATTCACTTTCTACTTTTTTTAATAAAAGCAAAAAAACTATGAATATTAATTTATAAAATAAATGTAAATTTTATAAGAGTAGTTTTACTATTTACATATAATATATATTATATCTTTATTTTACTTATCTAACAAATAAAATTGAATTATTTGATTACTCGTGATTTTTAAAATGTTTGAAATTATTTATTTAGTAGTTTCAATGAATTTTTATATTTTTTTTGTGAATTTACAATATTTTAAAGTATTGTAAATTAATTTGAAAAAATAGTGTATGATTATTTTACAATAGTAATTTTGTCGTTTAAATATAATATATTTTAGACTAAATACCACCGGTGGTCTCTTAACTTAATTTCGGTTAACGATTTAGTCATTTATCTTTTTTTTTTATCCTTTATGTTTTTAAATAATTCCAACGTTACCCTTTAAGTGGGGTTTCGTTAAGAAAAAGTTAAAAAAATCCCTCATCTGGATCATTGCATATGTGTATCAAACCTCTAGGAACGATTGCCACTGATCTGAAGTGATGTCTATGGAGTATAAATACCTCATAGCTTTAGTTTTAACGAATCAATCCTACTACCAAACTTAGCACAACTTTGAATATTTTTCTGAAATATTTCCAAAACATAAATGGTAACTTTTTCTGAAAATGGAGGAGAGATTTTTTAACTTTTCCTTAACGGAACCCCATTGAAATGGTAACGCTGAAATTATTTAAAAACATAAAGGACTAAATCAAGAAAAAAAAATAAAAGACTAAATCATTAACTAAAATTAAGTTAATGGATTATAGGTGGTATTTAACCTATATTTTATATCATGTCATGATGAGTTATATAGTAAATGCATGATATAATAAAATGATATTGATTAAATCCTAACTCAACGAATAACGTATCGATATTATCAGATTGATCATAATATATCAGATTCAATCGAGATCTGATACTTATGTAAGTTTCTGGTAGTAATTATACATCAATCAGAAAAAGAAAACAGGTCTAGTGTAATCAAATCAACCGGTTACCTTTTTCATCAAGAGCATAGATAATAGAGTACTAGGCATCCCCCTCACCATATCACACATACGTAGTGATGACGGAATGATTGAGTAAGAGTGAAATCATGGCAGTGTATATGTAATGGAAAATGTTAAAAAGCATAATCATTTTACGCATTATTTTTTTTTTACCTTTTAAGATATAAAATACATCCTCATTACATTAATCCTTGGCATTGGGTGACCCATCTTTCACCATCACCAATTTTGTGCAGCTAGGAAACACCAGAATACCCTATATTAGTTCACACAGACCTTTCACAACCCATAGTGGACCCCCTCAACCTTCTCCTGTTTCTCTCTGTCTCTTAAAAGCTTTATTTTTTATTTATTTTAAATGTTATGCACATTTTTATTTCTTATAATTAATTAATTAGGCTAAAAAAAAGAATTGAGGGCTATATATAAAGTCAGTGTTGGTGAGACTTTTGCTTTTGCATTAGTTTGAAAGACTTATATTGGTGTTATTACTACTTTTTAGTGCTATGGGGAGACAACCTTGTTGTGACAAACTTGGGGTGAAGAAAGGACCATGGACTGCTGAGGAAGATAAAAAGCTCATCAATTTCATTCTTACAAATGGCCAATGTTGTTGGCGTGCTGTTCCTAAACTTGCTGGTCTTAGGCGTTGTGGTAAGAGTTGTCGTCTTCGTTGGACTAATTATCTTCGTCCTGATTTAAAGAGAGGTCTTTTAACCGAAGAAGAAGAACAACTTGTTGTTGATCTCCATGCTCGTCTTGGAAACAGGTTATTTATTTATTTATCATTTAGCAACAAAGTCCTTCCATCAACATGTCTAAACTGTTATTCATGATGTTAAAAGTTGGTGGTGCATTTTTAAATCATGCCTTAAGACTTAAACAAGGCTTTCTTGAAGCATAAGCAAATGAATATTAGCTTTTGTTTTCTTCTCAGATTATACAAATGGTGAAATAGAGTTTTACTAAACTCCCTCTAAAATAAAATATAAACAAAAATAGTATTTAAAAAGTTAAAATATCTGATTAAAAATTAAGATTAAATATATCAATTTTTTAGATAATTTTTTTTACTTATATTTTATTTTAGAGTAATAGATATATTATTTTTAAATTTTAGTCTTAATATTTTTTTAATCAATTTTTAGTCCCCACCTTTGTGTGTTTAGTCTCTCCTTTTATAAAATACGGGTGCTTTTAGCTACTGAAGAAAAAAATTAGTAGGCACTACACTCGAAAAATTCGTAATTTTATATAGATTAAATCATATTTAACTCCTTGATAGGCATATATTTATAAATTTCAATATAAAAATAAGACATGCATTATCAATATAAACTATTAACTCTATAGTGTCTTTAAATTTAAATTGAGATGACAAATGAATTTAGTTGGCAATATGTGTGACTTCTCATTTGATTAGTATTTAGTACATATCATTGTAACCAAGAAAGAGGACCATGTCAAGCTTATATGAAAATGTTGCTATCAACCTAAGCTAAGGTAATAGTTTTTTATGTATGGTTGATTATTGTCACAGGTGGTCCAAGATTGCTTCCAGATTACCAGGGAGAACAGACAATGAGATTAAAAATCACTGGAACACTCACATTAAGAAAAAGCTCATTAAGATGGGAATTGATCCAATTACTCATGAACCTCTCAATAAACAAACTACATCACAAGATAGTACTAATTCATCCCCTGCAGATAATTTTCCACAAGCTGAAAATAACCATGAGGTGAAGGGAACTGATGGTGTTGTTGTCAACTCAGAGGAGAATTCAAGTTCCTCTCCAGCTGAAAATTCTTCTGGAGAAGATTCCCTTTTGCTAGATAGCATTTGTAGTGATGATTCTCTAATGAATAGTTTGTGGTTGGATGAAATACCATTGGTGGAAGCACTTTGGGAATGGGACAACACTACAGTTATTGAAGAGAATACAAAAAATGACATGAGTTTTGTGCCTTCTTGGGAGGATAATTGTTCTTGGCTATTGGATTGTCAAGATTTTGGTATTCATGATTTTGGATTTAATTGTTTCAATGAGATAGAGTCAAGTACAATGCAAACTATAGACATGAAGGAAAATAGTAAGCATTAGCAATATGAATAAAAAAAAGTATTTATATTTGGTGGTGAAGGGAAATTAATGGCTTCAAATATGTACATGTGACAAAATACCATGAGCTCAAATTTTATGCTCTTGTGTTGAGTTTTTTCTATGGCACCCAAAAAAAAGTTATAGCAAACCAAAATTCAGGGAAATGCTACATAGTACATACACTTTCTTTCCAATTGGTGTAATTTGATTATGTGTACTTTTGTGACAAAACTAAAGTGAAATGTCAAAAGTAATATTAGAGGGTTCTAAAACCTGAATAATGTACACAAATTTTTACTTTGAAAATAATGGTGAAATCTTATGTGATTTATTTATTCTGTTGTATTCTCTTCATTTCCTAAATTTTCTGTCGCATTAGAGACTATCAGTCAATTGGGGTGCATGTGCTGATGGCATAATAACATTTTGACATGCGAATGAAACATAGACACATCACACATTAGTGATGTTACTGTTGTGTGTCCCGCCCACTCTGGACCTTTTGTATTAGTTCAACTATGTTCATAATTTCCTTACTAAAACGATGCTACGAGTTAGAGAGATTTAGAAACATGAGAGATGATAAAAAGAGAGAAAAGAAGAAAGAAAAGTTAACAAATATGATAAATTATTGTTTGACCAAATAAATAAATTGATAACCGAGAACAACCTGTAGTTGAATTTAGAGTAGTTGGATTTTTCTTAGGTGAAAAAAAAAATAGTCAAATATAAGTTAGTTGAATCTTTTTTAAATCTATAGTGGTCCACGAAGGTCGCAAATGTATAAGAATGAGTCGAAACTCTATAGAACTTTATAATTTGATAATTGTGTTTGTGTTTTCTATTTTTTGCATCACTAATGATTAATATGGAGACGTTTCTATAGAACTTTATAATTTGATAACTGTGTTTGTGTTTTCTGTTTTTTGCATCACTAATGATTAATATGGAGACACGATATGAGAAAATACACACGCCTATATTGACAACAAGACATGTCATGAAGACAGGAAAGACGAGCCGACCATTCGGCACTAGAGGGTTCACATCCAAACCATAAAAAAAAACCCCTCAAATTGATTCAAAAATTAAAAATCGCACAAAATCGAATATTATTTGATGAATTTAGATCTTCTTACGTGAAAATTGATCGGATTGGATTTCAAATTCAATTTTAAAAACCAAACCGTATTTATAAATTTTAATACTTTTTTTATTAGTATGAGATATTGCTTTAAACTATTATCAAATAATTTCAATTAATTTTTAATACTACTTATAAGTTGGTATATTTTTATTATTATTTTATATAATTCAAATATAATCGATCTATCTTATTCCATAATATAAATTTTTAGTATATTATATATGATTTTTTGTTTCAAACTTATTACGTTAATATAATTTTATAATATTATTATTAAAATAATATATTACAAATTATAATTTGAATCAATCAAAAATCGATCCAAGTTAAACTTCATTAATTTGAATTGGATTGGATTTTTTTTATAGTTATCATCTAAATCAAACCAAATTGTGAATATTTTAATTTTTGGATTGGATGAGTTTTTCTCTTAAAGCTGATCAAAACCGCCTTGCAAGCACCCCTATTGGCTATTGGGCACCATGAATTCCCATAAACGGAAGCTATCACACATTATTCGTTTAATTAGCCGAGCAAAGGTATATTATGTAGGCCAATAAAACTAGCATTTGCCTATAAATACCAATACTTGTAAATTATTCAGGACACAAAATCAATTAAACAAATTTTTTTTATGCATATCTATCTCTTTATCATTTTATTTTAATTTATGTATTCCTTAGTTCAGTAGTTTAAATATTAACACACTGTACTTAACACTATTTGCAGTAGTTGAAGAACTCACAACTGAGGGACTAAATTTCTTCTTCAACGTAATCGTTTAAAGAAAATAAAATTACAATTGAAAACAATTAACTGGTCCCTTATTTAATTATTAATCGCAACAACAATTATATAGAGAACGATAGAGTGATGCCAAAAAAAATACTAAGGGCTTGTTTGATTCACATCCCAAAATTTAAAAACTAAAAAACTTGTTTAGATTATCTGTTTTTAATATTATACTTTTTAAAACTTAAAAAAAACAAAATAGATAAATGATGTTTTACTTTTCATTTTTTCAGTTTTTTTAATTCTCTAATCAAAAACTATTTTAAAAAATTAGAGTTGTCAAACAGATTTTTTTTAAAATTTTCTTTTTAAAAACAGTTTTCTAAAATTTATTTATAAAATAATTTCAAAAACTAAAAAATAAAATACAATTAATTTTAAAACTTTTGTTTAAAAGAAAGAAAAAAATAAACCGACAAAAAGTGTGAAATATAAAACCACATGTTTTTAAGGTAACATGTGTATTTATTTTCCTAAAAGAAAAAATGTGTAATATTTGATTAAACGTGTTTGAAATCACCAACACGCTGTGTTCTCAATTACACTAATAAAATGTGTAATGTATATTCAATTTAAATGCTTCTAATAGCTTGAGAAGTTTATCCACCTAACTTGAGGTGTACAAGACTGGATCTATCTTGCGAACTCTTGACATGTAACTAATAAGTTGATTTTCATTCGGTTCAAAAAGAGTAAATACAGCTTAAAAAAAGAATAAGTTCGGGTTAGTTGTTTTTAAGCACAAACTTATTACTTTTGTTATTATTGATTTATTTTCTAAATAAAGTATCAATTAGATCATTAACTTATTAATTTAGAATTTGTAAAACAATAATAGAAATTACTACTCTTGAATGAATTGACAAATATTAACCATAGAATTATTATTATGTTTAAATGTTTTTCTAAAAAAAATTAACGTTCTTTCTATAAAAAATTTAAAGATTATTATTTGACATCTCAGCTTAGAACCAATTCGATCTCGTCTTTACTCTGTCTCATACTTAATGAATATTCAACTCATCAAGTTTGATCGAATTAAAGGACGGATTATAATCTAAAATTTAACTCAATAATTATTGAAACCGAATAAAAAATACATCAAACTCGACTTAATTCGTTATTTATACACCCATAAACCTAACATCCCCTTAATTTCTTTTTGATCTACATCAAAGTTTATTTTTATTTTTATTTTAAATTGTTCCTTGTCAACGGGAGGACTTGGGGAGGCAATCTTCCGAGACCGAGACCGAGACCGAGATTGTGAACGAATGGTAAACATAGCATTCTCCTTTTGGTAAAGCTTAGAGCTTTAAAAAGTTTTTTATTTTAAAAAAAATTTTAATTTATTTTCTAAATATCACTCTTTTTTAAATTTATTGTATAAAGTATATAAATATTAAGTAATTCTTTTTAACAAAAATATTAAGTTGTTTCTAATTATATATAATTTATCGTTTTGTTATTATTGTTACGACGTTAAGGATAATAAGACTGATTTTCGTATAAACTTGGTTCTGTATATTTTATGAATTATTTAGTATTTTATATACTTCTCTTTTTGTTGGAAAAAAAATGATAAAGAGCTCTAGGATGTTCGGAAACCGTCTCCATCAATGACTAGAGGGGACGAGGAAACACGTTGTAAGTCCACGATGGTCCAACTTAGATGATATTGTGTTAGTTCTTGCACTAAACATTGGTCTTTTCATTTACCTATCTTGGTTCCCTAGCTCCACAATTTTTAAAATAAACTTAAATGTATTTTTAACTTTTAATTTTAAATAAAATAAAATTTTAATTTATCATTTTTAAAATTTATTTTTGATTATTTTATTAACTAATTTTTGAGATTTTTTTATCTCTCTTATTTTTGATGATGTGACATTTTCATAAATTTATTTTTGTTATTAATTATATTTATATATTAAAATATTAAAAAAAAATAAAATTTATTTTATTTTTAGGTATATATTAAAATTAATTTTTCTTAAATTTATTTAACTTTTTTTAATAATTAAAATGTTAAAATATTTAAATAAAATAATTAATATTTTATTTTACATATTTAAATTTTATATTTCATATTTAAATTTATTACATTTTTAATATTATTTTATATTTGTTTTATTTATATATTTAAAATTAAAATATTTAAATAAAAAATTATTTTTGTTGAGACAAAATCTCTCAAATGATTTTAATGATAACAAAATTATTTAAAGATTATGATTGTGGTTAATACTAATATGTGCTTTTGAGTGAATCATTATAAGAAAACAGGTTAATCTTCAATTAGATCAAAAGGGAGAAAAATCTAGGTTTATTCATGAAGTGTTCAAGCTGGAGGATAGGACAAAACCTTGAGAGGATGGGTCTTCAAGATGAAATTTTCATCCTCGCGGGAATAATGCTTTTAATTCATCAAAAGAGGTCAAACCAGAATGAATAAATAATTATATAAAGCATTTGATCAAAATAAATCACAAGGCCAGCTGTACAAGGTACGAGGATGGCTTATAGCTTGGGTTTTCAAGAAGTCACATGTTGCAAACTACTTTCCTATGTGCAAAGGCTAATGGGCAGACCTATATATCATTCTTATATGATTGGAAAAATAAAGCAAAGTCAATCTACAAAAAGGCAACTACAAACAAACTCAAAATAGAAGTCACAAGTCTTGAAGAATGAGAAAAGAAAAAGACAACACAAGACCAAGGTCCAATGCTAGTCTATTTCCAGGCTGAGGATGGACTGCATATGTCCAAGGACAGTTGGATGACATTTTCGTAAATATGATGAAAGACCATGGTTTGTTTTGAATTAATTTCAAACGGTCACAAAAGCTTGTCACATGGAAAGAACATCACAAGACCTCTATAAAAGGCAGCAAGCTATTCATCATCAACACAACACAACATTGCAGAAAAAAAGATCAAAATCTTAAGTCTATCATAAGCAATAGTCATCTTCTCTTTACACTTTATACATACATACACTAGATCTTTGAAATATCCTTTTAGAAAGTGTTTAAGTAAAGAGAAAGAAATCATACTCTTATCACTCTGTAATTTTCAAGTAAGTTGTACTTGAAAATATTTGAAACTCAGTTGTAAGCTTGGTGAAGCTTGAGAATACACAAAGTGTAATCATCCTCGGTGAGAGGTTGATCTGATTGTTTTTAGTGAAATCTCACAAGGGTGTGAGGACTGGACGTAGCCATCATTGGGTGAACCAGTATAAAAGTTGTGTGTCTATCTCTTTATATTTTCCTTGCATTTATTCTGCTTTCATTTGAAAAGTTTAAAAATTAAATTTCCAGTTCGCATCCTCTCTGAGAGGACAGAAACTCATAAACTCTTGAAACTATTTTTAAACGCCAAAATCCCTATTCAACCCTCCTTCTAGTGATATTTAGCTCCATCAATTTTATCCAACAATAATTTTTAATTTTTAACTTTTTAAATAAATATTTTAAATTTTATTTACTTTATATTACAAATACTAAAAATAAATAAAATAATAAAATTAAAATAAATAAAATTTTAAATATTTATTTTAATGTTTTAAATTATTGTTGAATAAATAAATAATTTTTAAAAGTTATTTTAATATTTTAATATTTTATATATTATTTTATAAATAAAATAAATTTATTTTTAATATTTAAATATATAAATGAAACATATAATAAGTGATATTAAAAATTTCATTAATTTAAATATGAAATATAATATTAAAATATTTAAAATAAAATTAATAAAATTTTATATAGACATCTTAAAATTTAAAGTTACTAAAAAAAGTTAAATAAGATAAATAAATTTTAAATATTTAAAAAAAATTATATTTTAAATATTTTAATATATATAAATAAAGTAAAATAAAATATATTGATTTTGAATATATAAATAAAATTAATTACAAAAAGAAATTAATGACAGCGTCACATCATCAAAAATGACAGTATAAAAAAATTCTAAGATAGTTTTAACTATTTTTTATTTTTCAAATTTTTAAAATATTAAAAAACTCAAATTCCATAAGGTATATTTGTTTTTGCTCTTGTACTTCCCTCTTTTACTTGCTATTTTTTAGGTGTCACCTACCCAATGTTTCTTTTATAGAAACTTCTGTATATTTATAAATTGATATATTTAAATGAATTGATTGATAATTAAATGACATAATTTTAATGAATTAATATATTTTAATTATAGATTTAAGATTATTAAAACTTTTAAATTTTACACTTTAAATCTCTTTTGATTTATTATGAGTTTTAGTTATGAAATTAATTTATATAATTATTTGAAATTAAATTTAACAGACAAATGTTTCTATAATATTGATTTAGTCAACTTTTAATATGCAATATATAAATGCTGACGTAAATGAGTTAAGAAGAAAGTAGTTCAATTATTATTTAGTTAAAATTTTGATAGCACTGATACAATATTTTTTCTTACAGTATATTTTCTTTATAATATTGCAGAAGTTTTCTTTTTTAATATACAAGTTTGAAAAATTCAAAATTGAGTTCTTAAAATATATGTTTTTCTAAAAAGATAACATTTTCTGAAAAACTTAAATTTTTGGTGCAAAATATTTATTTATTTTTCTAAAAAATTAATACTTTTAAAACAATCGGAAATCTGTTTTTTGTAAATATATTTTTCATTCAGAATAATTCATACAACTTGAAATTTCGAAAAACTGAAGATTAAGAATGAATATTTTAAATACAAAAATTAACTTTTTTTTTTCCAAGTCCAAATATTAACTTTAATCTTATAGTGACCCAACCCGAACTATTATAATAATAATAATAATAAAAAAAATGTGACCACAACCCAGCTAACCGTCGTGGATCGGTGGAGTCGTGAGAGGAGAGGTAGTTGAGTTGAAAGTGCTTCGTGCTGCCAAACATCGTGATTCGTCCTCACCGTAGCAATCCAAATTCGTCCTCATATCGTGCGATTCGGTACGTTTTTCATCTTTCATGTTCACATGCGTTTAAACCTTAAAATCAATTTTCCTATGTTTATTGGTCTAGTTGTTGTACGTGATTTTTTTTTATCAATTCACTTCAGTGGAATTCGAATATAGGGTTTGTCTCATTTATATTCTGCTGTGCTTTGAATGTTACAATTCCTGTTCGGCTGAAAAATCAATTTGTTCACGAGGTTGCATGTATCAACTGCATTGTGTATCTATAATAATAGGAAAATTAGGAAAACAATAATAATAAACCAAGATATAGCACACAGTGGTTAGTGCTTTAAGTGATTTCAAACAAAAAATTAAGCAAACTAAATACATGTTAGAGCTAGTTCAGTTTTAGGTTAATTTAAGTATTCTTTTTTAATTCATGGCAATTTTAATTTTTTTCTGAGGGCTACGAGAAACTTTCTGGACCTGAATCGATGGGTCCCACTGCATAATCTTGTTAGTTTCCAAGTCATCTCTGTTGAGACAGTGGCAAGAATTTGCTACTTTCTAGTAAAGATTTTTTAGCATCTGAAATTTAAGCCAAATGTCGTGCACTTTGAATTTACTCATCTTTATTGGCGAACTTAATGCATGAACTAGTTACTAATTGTAGTGTAGTTAAATGGCGGGCATGGCGCGGCAAATTTTTTGACAACCGCCATTGACAATTTTTGAAGGGATGTCTGCTCTATGCCGCAATGGCGTGTTTTATGGTGGATTTTCAGCTTTCTGCCATCCACCATCGACAACACTAACTTATTCCTAGTGATAGTTTATAGATAATAAATATGTAAAGCAAAGAGGGTAGATAGGTTCCTTCCGAGTAATAAATACCGAGTAATAAATATTTGAAAGAACAAAGAATCAAACATGACCATTGGTTGGTTCTTTTGTATAAACCAGGAAAGAATCAAAATGGTACCTCAAATTTGCGATTGACTTTGTTCAAACGTGGCAGCAATGTATGCAGTGACGTGTGTGCCAACTAGGCACATAACATCACACATAAGCCTCGTTACATCTGTTAAGACACAAACACTGACGGATTGACTAATTTGATCAACGTTTTGTAATGCCATAAACCATTTTGAAATATTTCTAAAGCAAAGGACTAAGTTGATTCAAGCGACAAATGTCAAAGACTATTTTAAGTATTTACTCAAGTAATTATCATATATATGACATAAAGTGCTACTCGTAAACAATAGCCGTGAAAATTAAGTGGAATATCTTGAAAATATAAATATAAAAAACCCTATTTTAATTATAATCTTAGCACCAATCTTTTTCCAGGATTATTATTATCATTTTTGCCATCATTATTATTATTATTACCACTTATTTCTGGTAAATTGGGCAGGAGTTACCATATATATATTTCTAGCAGAGGGAGTGGGGTTTCACAGGTTGCAGAGAAGAAAGTAGAAATACATGTCAGTTTATTTGTGCTACATCGGAGGAATGTGAGTTATGGGAAGCAGTGGAGAAGAAGTTATGATTGGCAAAGAAGAGGTTATTGCTAAACTCAAAGATGATGGCGACTTCGACAGGCTTCGTTTGAAGATCATTCGTAAGATCAAGGACAATGTATGCTTCACTCCCATTCCCAATTCCCCTCTCTCCTCTCTTCTTTTCTCTTTAGGGTGTATATCGTATTTCAAATCTGTGTTTCTTCTGATGTAATTTATATCTAATCAGGCTATGAATATGATAATATTCTCAATCAAACTCACGATTACTTTGAAAATACTAATATTGGTATTTGTTGTTAATTTGTTATTGTTAGTAACAGTGATGAGTTTTTATGGCTTCGTGTAATGGACTGTTTGGTTTATGAGTTTGGAGTTTTCTAATTTCTTTAAAAAAAAAAACCAACCATAAGGTTGTATGAGTGTAATTCTGAATGTGACAATTCATGACAGGAAGAATTGCGGCAACATATTACATCAATTGTGAAACAGTCAGAGGCACTCAATCGGGCTGGAGCAGAAAATATGAAACCTAGACAGCTTTCTGATGTCATATATGAAGAAGTTGGGTAAGTTTTGCCCCACCTAGCGTCTTCATAAATTGCATTTTTACAGTGATTTGTGATATTCTTACTCAAAATGCATTGTTTTTCAACCACATTGTGACTCTGTATGTACCTTCTTTTGAAGTAGTTGGATCAGTTGAGTTTATGTGGGAACTATATTTTTATTTTGCTTTTATTTATTTTTTTCAGTGAGAAAGTTATGAGCCACATATCCGATAGTTTATGGCAAATAATCAGATCAAGTGATGGCATGAAAGTTGAAATTATGGAAACAGTGCAATCTGTCTACGATAAACTGGCAAACCCCAAAGGGAAAGATGAGGTTCTGTCATCAACATCTGATGCAATGCCAGTTCAGATTCAGTGTGGAACAGCTTCAGCTACTGAGAATGGTGATCCTTTGCATGAAAATGATCCTGAAGAGCCGCCAGGTTTCACTCTCTTACAGAATCATATGAATAATAACAATCATGAGGATCATGATAAAGGGAAGGTGCAGATTCAGAGGCAAGGATCCACTGCAGAGTGCAAGGAAGATTTCCACCTGCCACAGAATACACTTGGTGAAGATGATCATAAAAATGCACCTCCTGGATTTTCAGTAGACGCAGAGCACAATCCACCAGCTGATTGTAGTGATGAAGATCCTGATGTACCGCCTGGTTTTGGTTAATGAATTGGAAGGTGATTTATATTTTCTTCTGTTCTGGGTGTCTCTTTACATCCCAATGTAAATTAGGATTGCACTATTTTTCTGATTCGAACGAGGTCAACAATTATCTGTAATTTTTGTAGGTACTAATCCCAATTTTTTCTGAAATGGATACTTGATTTTTATAATGAATTATGTTTAAATCTAGTAACCAATGAAAGCCCTTTTCAGTGAAGAGTTTTTGTTTTTCTATATATTTATCATCATTATGTTGTTTTGGTACAAAGAGGTTCAAAATAAACAGGTTAAGTACTTAAGTTTCAAGAGTGTTTCAGAGGAGAATTCAAGGTCATCCCAGCTGAAAAATCTTCTGGTGAAGATACCCTTTTGCTAGATAGCGTTTGCAGTGACGAGTCTCTCTTGAATAGCCTATGATTCGATGAAACACCATTAGTGGAAGCACTTTGGGAGTAGGACACCACCTATAGCAGAGAATACCAAAAATGACATGAGCTGTGTTCCTTTTTGGTAATGTTGAATGAAAGTTTCAGAGTCTACAACATAAACCCGGCCGGATAGTTACCTATATTTTTGTTGTTAATCGTGATGTAGTATGATGTAAAATGTGAAAACGTGGTAAATAGTGTTAGTGTATGTTTCTAAGGTAGTAGGAGTTTGTAAGTAGTTGTTGGGAATATTATTTTCAACACGATAAAAAAAAAATCTGTATTTATCTTTATCATTTTCCTTTATCGATTTTATATATCCTTAACTTTTCATGCAATTTTAGTTAGTAATTTAATTTTCTTCACTAAACACCCTTTGGAGAATAGTCTAGGAATCTGTTTTTGATTGCATATGCACTGTCTCAGTATAATCATCTGATCTTAAACACCAGATTTTCACGACGTGAATATATATATTATTAATAAGTAAATATATATTATTAATAAGAGGAAAGTGTGCGTTAAAAATTGTGTTGTTAATATTATTCTAATAGGATTAACAAAAGTTTAAATATAAGAGAAAATAGGATTAATAAAAGTTGAAGTATGTGGTCCAAAATTTGGATCAAATACATTTGTAAGTAATATTCATGAACTTTGGACGAGCCTACCAGTAGCACTGGGGCGCCTATGATGATGGCTGAATAAATTTTAGACATTCGAATGAAGCACATATATTGAAAAAAAGAAAAGAATGAAGCACATATATTGAAAAAAAGAAAAGAATGAAGCACATACATAATGGTACTATAAATACTGTTATCATATGCACCATAATAACTCTATTTTTCTCGGGTACCTTCACTTTGAGGTCTGAAGCTTATGTTAATTCAATTCTATTATCATTTTAATTTCTAAAATTATGCGAGAAAACTGTCCCCACATATATTCTCAGGAAAACGAGTAGAATATGGAGAGATAATAAGAGGAGATAAATGGAATAAATAAAATGTAATAAAGTGATGCGACAGATTAGAGAAGATGCGGGAAAAAATGTGGGAATAAAAACACAGTTTGTAATGCAATAATATATGTATTCTATATTTAATTTAATGGCCAAAAAAGCTAGTATACACTTCACTTTAGAAATATGATTTCAATTTTATCTTCAGATAGTTTTTGTTTTTTAAAATGGTATGGCCAAATTGTCGCAGATTAATTTTTAATAAATAAATCCACCATAAGACAAGCACGTGTATAAGATGGAATAAGAGTTGTAATTTGATATTATACAAAATATGATAATATAAGGACACTTTAGGTTCAAACTTTAATTGATGTTTATCCACTTTATCATCTTATTGGCAATTGACATATTAACTTTAAAATATAATTAAAAAAAAAAAAAAAAACTTAAAGCATTGTCTGCACTCGGTAAACAACGAATTGCGATTCAAGGAAATTTCTTAATCATGATAGATTAAGAAAGAGACACTCCAAGAAGAAAGCAACACGATTAGCAAACTAAACCAGTGGCCTAATTAATAACAGCTACAAGGATTGTATTTTTCGTTCCACTTGGTTATCAGTAACGAACGTTGCTAAGATTTCGAAAATTGAACGGTTGTCTTCTCTTCTGCTGAAGTGTTGTGTACTACACTTCAAGTGTATATGGTTACTCTTGAGCTGGCATAACATTTGATCCTTGTCATTTACCTCAAAAAATGCCTAATAAATTGGCTGTTACTATGTTAGCTATGTTGCATATGATAATATATTTATTAATTATATATTTCGCCATGAATTTTCTTGCGGTACAAGTTGGCAGATATTGTCCAATTGTCCATCAAAAGTATTCACCAACTTAAACAGGTGGCAGACCATGTCTAAGTTAATCAAATCGGACATAATAAGAAAAAGTAACCAATTTTATATAATATTAAAAATAGTGATAACTTTTATTTAATTTTCTTAATGTACTCAATCAATTAATTACATTTTCTAAACTGCTGGCTAGTTCTTTTCATTTTATTTTGCATGAGAAATTGCTATATCTAAGAATACTTTGATAATAATAAAATTAAATAAGATGAAGTTAGTTAAATTATGTTTATATTTAAATCGGTAATATTGAAGAAATTTTGTTGTTGGTTACCTTTATCAATACCTTGTTGTTGTAGCCTTGCTGATTTAGTGATAATTATCATGGTGTGTATGCCTTTGCAATGGAACAAGTCAAAAACATACTTAATAAAAACAAGGCTATCTTAATTATATTTGAAAAAATATATATTCAATATTCTAAAACTTGTCTCTAAGCTTTAGATTAACCGTTACTCTGCTTCTTTTACTAAAAAAAAAATATCACATTTATTTAAACTAATATAATATATCAATACAATACAAATATGCTTTTGGTGTATCAAATTTTCTTTTTTAAGTTTTCCGATAAACATATGTATTTTTAAAATTTTGAAGTTTGTGTACCGAAAAACTTTTAAAGTTCAAAATTTTTTAAAAAAATGTGTTTCAGAAAACTTTAAAAAAAGTTTTCTAAAAATTTAACGGGGTAAAACAAAATTAAAAATAAAAAGAGATAAAATAAGTAGTTTATATAAAATGTGAGGTAGGAGTATAAATTTGGGGGTATAAGGTATATTTTTCTTCCATTATATGTGGTAATGACGAACGAGTAATGACATGTGGTCCGAAATATGTGGTAATGACTAACGAGTAATGACATGTGGTAACGAAATATGTGGTCGCGACTCGCGAAAAATATACCTTATATTTTTCTGTAAAGTTTCGAAAGAGGGGGTGAAAAATGAATGCTAAATTTTTTTAAATAGTCAAAAAGAACAAAAATGTAATTTCATGTGAAATGGGGTGGAAGGATAAAGTATGGGGGTGCATGGTATAAACCTCTTATTTTAAATATTCTTTAAGGCCCAATTAATAGTCGGCCCAGGCTAACCCACAGCGAGTCGAGTACCTGAGAGGAAGGGTAAGTTGAGTTGAGGGTGAGGGTGCGTTTCGTTCGTACTGCCAATGCCAAATGCGTGCGATATAGCCGATTGCTTCTTCATTCTTTGATTTAGCCCACACAATATCGTGATTTCTCCTCAGCGTCTTGCGGTAACTCGAAATCGTGCAATTCGGTACGTTATTCATTTTCCATGTTCAAATTTTCAGATGCGTTTGATACTGGAATTATTCTACATCGATTTTCGTTGACACATTTTTCCCAATTTGTTTATATCGCTCTAGCTTTTGTAGGTTTTCAAAACACTTCAGTTGAACATTTTGATATTCAGACCAATCCCTAGGGTTAGTCTCATTTCTATTTGTGCAATAAATGTTCTAATTCTAGATCAACGAATAAATCTAGTTGTTCTCGATGTTGCATATATCAATTGCATGTAACAACTTGCAATACGTTCTTAAGTCCTAGCTCATCTGACAAATGCCGATATTGTTTGGTTGGACATCTTATCTCAGGTTCAAACCTGGACCTCGCAGTTGTGTATGAGTTTATGATGATATTTATTATCTCTTCCATAGACAAAAATAATAATGACTTTTTCAATACGATTAGGTTGAAAGAAGTTTAGCATTTGGCCTTTGGATTAGTGGGAAAAACGTTTGGATTATACACCTGAATAAAACAGATGTAGAGCTTGCTACCGAGTAGTATTGGCAATGATGTGTGATGCCACATTTTTCTTACTTAGATAATTCATTTTTCTGCTTTTACAGAAGTACTTTTGAGAATGTAGAGTGTAGTTCAATTGTGTTTTGCCAAATGCTTAATTAGATGTTAAGAGTAATGCATGATTTGTGGGGGTTTAGTCTTAATTCTAGGTTTTGTTCTGTCTGGCAACTTCAAGATTGAATCACTTCACAATTGTATGTGTACGATTATCACTTCAAATTTTACAAACTAAATTTTATGTGATGTTTAAAAGTCAAAACAACTTCAAAAGAATTTAGTTCTGAAGTTTGTTTCAAGCTACCAATTTGTAATTGAATCTAAGAACTCGTTTATTTTGAGGAAACATTCCTTGAAAACAGAAAATAGAAAACCTTTTCTCAATGTAAACGGAAGCTTCCGAATTTCTCAGACCTATTGTATCATTTTACTATAATAACAACTTCAAAATTAAATTTTAAGCAAACTAAATTTATTTTAGAGCTTGTTCAATTTTATGTTGGTTTAAGTACTCTGTTTCAGTTTAGACAATAAGACCCAATTTCTAGTTACCAAATACATCTTTCAAGTATTTTGTGAGGGCTGAGAAAAACTATACTGGACCTGAAATGATGTGTGACTGTGCACAATGTCTTCCCCTTTCCAGGATAACTGTTAATACAGTGACAAGATTGTTACTTTCCGTTAGAGATTGGGAAATTTAAGATAATTGTTATCCACTTTCCATTTACTGCTCTTTGTTAAGGAACTTAATGGAGGAATAAATTACTAATTTACAGAGTGTAAAGATAATCTCCACCTTTGATGTTAAGCAAAGACTCTAGAATCTAGATAATGGTTCAAATGAAATAGAGAAGGTTTGAATGAATATAGAACCCAAACCAGCCAATGGCTGGTTCCTGTGTAAAACCAGGGAAGAGGAAGATTCTCTTGATGATTCTGGCCTCATAATCAAGCAAAGGATCTGCTACACAAAGGTTAAGTTTTAGCTTTTATATTACAATAGACCTTTCGAATTACATGACCTCTAACCTACATGTCTGAGGAATTCTTAATTATAATTATTAACTATAACTTCCTTGACACGATTCACCTGAAATGTGATTGCAAGAAAGCAACTCCCAAAACGTTATGCCCGACTCACACTACTAACGCTAGTTCATCGAGAGTCCTTGGGCGTTATAAATTAGACACTTGAACACTTAATTATCATAAATCTGACATAAAATGTTACCTGTAAACAAAAGCCACAAAAGTTAATTGGAATATCTTGAAAATATAAATACAACAAACCCCTATTTTAATTATAATCTTTTCTACTGTCTAGCACCAATCTTTTTCTAGCATTATCACTTATGTCTGGTAAATATTGCAGGAGTTACCATATTGATATCTTTAATAGCATTATGGGTGAATTTACAATTCAGATTAGCAATGACCTTGTTGATAAGCTTGTTGACGATCCAGTGATAAAGAAGAAAACTAGAAGGGTCAGACGTAAAGTAGCACGAGAGACTGAAAAGCCCCAATCTAATGTAGCTGGAAAAACTGAGACTGCACCTGCTCCAGGGTGGCCAGTGCAGCCCCCTTTGTTTCTACCTGCAACAGTGCCTGTACACCCTTCCCATTCAGAGTTAGAAGGCATTCGGTCTGTGCTTCAGGAAAGTGAGAAGGTTTTGGAAAGATTGCAGAAGCAAGAGGAGATCTTGTTGCAGGAAGTAACCCAAAAGGCAAAGGATCTCCATGATAAAGAGTATAAGCTTCCAAACCCAAAGCCTGAGCGTTGCATGGCTGAGAGGCTTGCTTCGTTAGCTTGTTACAAGGAACATATCAAGGACCCTTTGAAGTGTGCTGGATTTGTTACCAATTTTGCAGATTGCTTACGTAGGCTTGGCCCTTTAGGTAACAAATAAGCTATACTGAGAAGTTCTTTATAAGGAAATTCATGTGAAAGAAATGCAAATAAACTTGTAAACTACATACTGACAAACATTTTGTTGCTGCCAATTTTGTGTAACATTTCGTTCTCAAGTAACGTTGAACTGTTTTCTTTTTTTGAAAACATGGTTGAACTGTTTTATAGTTCAGAGTAAGTGACATTGTCTGTTTGGGATTTGAACATTGGATTATTTTGTTTGTGTCCACATGCTACTTATTTATCCACGCTATGTTATAAAGGAAGTTAAGTGATGTTCCACAAATAGAGATATTACGATTTACATAATGTATAGATTTTTATCTTGTTTTATCTGTTTGCACAGTTAGTTAGGCTGAAGGTTGAGAAGTTTTTTTTGGGCTATTGCTTACCTTCTAGTATTTCGCGGTTCACTTCTATTCGTAAAACATGAACTGAAAGGTTTCTTATGTCCAAAAGACCTAAAAATTACTACTTTACCTACAAACTAGAAACGCACTCTCAACATAGTGGCAAATTGTAATAAAGGAGTAGAAATTCTCTCTATTTTTTAAAAGAAATGAACATCTCTATTATTATGTATTTGGTGTATAAATGTTCAATTAATGTTATATATTTTTAGAACATGTACCTTTATATCACTTGTATACTAAAAAATTATATCTCTATTTCTTTTGAGAAATGGAGAAGATTTTTACCCATAGCCCCAACTCCATTTAATTTTTGCAATATCAAAATCATGCTGCCTGCCTCATGTGGTTCAGTCTCCATGGCTTGATGTTCCAATCAATTAGCATATTGCTTCGTTATCATACTATCTCACGGCTGTTTTCAACGCAACTTTTTTTCCGTTGTCATCACCCTTGCTTTGCTACCACCGTCTCTATTTTTTAAACCATTTCCCGATTTAAATCTTCTCTCCTAATTTGGCTAGTCAAACCAACTAATAGAAGAAACCCATTGATAACAAGATTAGAAAATACAAAAATTTAATGGAAAAATTTAACTTATGTTTTAACATCAAATATGCATTAGAGTAACATGTATATTACAATTTGACACTTGATGAATTTTATCTGTAACTCATTGATATTGAAAGAATGGGATAACCCAATATATACTTGTCATTATAGTTATCAATTTCACAAGTCCACTATTTATTGGTCCCAACCCACATGTTGGAGTGGTCAAAAATTCCACAGTCTAAAAGGTCTCAAAACCAAAAAACCCCTAAAATTATGTGGGCTTAAGTGGGCCCATAGACCCACTTTTTCAAAAAAAAAAAATTTTGATTTTTTTTCGAGAAATAAATATTTTTGAAAAAAAAATTTCGATAAAAAAATATTTACAATTTTTTTTAATTTTTTCTCGAAATTTTTTTGATTCAAGAAAAAAATGATTTAAAAATTTTTTTGAGAAAAAATATTTTAGATTTTCTTGAGAAATTTTTTCGATATTTTTTCGGGAAAAATAAGTATAAAAAGTTTTTCAAAAAAAATATCTCAATTAACAAAACATTAGACCTATAAGCCCCCTCACTTAACCTCACAAAAAATAATGAAATAATGGGTCGGGGCCTTAAAAAATTTATTTTAATAGAGGGTCTAATATTAGGGGCTTAGTATGAAATTTTTTATAAAAAACTTGAGACTTTAGAGTTTTATTGACAGCTCTACTTGTCATGACTGATGATAAAGAATACAAAATAGAATCTAGTATTTATATACTATGAATTGTAACTAGCTAAAAATAAAATTAATAAGTGCCCAATGAAGATGCAATATCCACTAATAAAGTTCCTATTATCAGGACAAGTTTTCCGATCAGAATCACACAAGACACCTTCAATTGCAGAGAAGAAGAATTTGCTGGAAAAAATAATCTTAATGCTGGACTACTTTTGATGTATTTTAGGACTTCGGTTGCTGTCTCAAAATGTGATTTTGTTGGACAACTCATGAATTGACTAAGTTGCTTGACCAAAAAGGAGATATTGGGTCTAGTGTTGTAAGGTAAATAAGTTACCGATTAGTCTTCTATAAGGTTCAAAGTCAGCTAGAGCAATGTTGGAATCCTTGCTGAGTCTTGTGCCTCTGTTCATTGGTCTAAAAATTAGTTATGAGGCAAGTAGACTTGTGTTTGATAAGATGTCCATGACATATTTTTATTGACAAATATATATGATCTTTGTTTTGATCTTTTATATTTTCAGACCTAGGAAATATTTGAGGTAACCCAAATCTTTGATTTTGAATGTATGAATAAGGATGCCTTTGATGGAGGTAATTTCATCAATATTATTTCCATCCAAGAAAGGTCATCTCGATAAATCAACAAAGTAGTGAATAAGTTATTATATTTCTTAATAAAAAGGAAGAATCTGAAAAAAAGATTGAATATACTGTCTTGATATCAATGCATTAGAAAGTTTTGAGAAAACCATTGTTATTGTTTCAATCCATAGATGGATTTGTGCAATTTGCAACTTTGGTTTGGTTTATGAATGGAAAATCTAGTAGGTAAAGACTTCGTATTGATAAGAGTAATTTTTTGTGGACACTCCATACATGGAACACCCATTTGACACATAAAAATTTATCTAATATGTAAAAGTAATTTTATTTATTATTTAAAAAATATAAAAATTATTTATTTATAAAATATAATAATAATGGTAGTGGGAGGCACGCGACTTCTGCGGGGTTGTCGAAGCTCGGCCACCGACCTCCCATACAGTTGTTGAAGCTTCAATGGCGATATTTTAAATCATTAGAGAATTGAAGTTGACCGACCACCATCAACCAACATTAATAATGAATACGTCAAATAGATATCCTCGTATATAGGATTCTAATTAGTACAATTGTCAATTTCTAAAATAAGATAGCAAAAAGTAATCTAATAGTAGTTAAATTAGCAATTAGAAAATATACCTCAAAAGAAATATATACCTTGTATTTGAGTATACTGTTTAGCAACTAATATAACTATATACTTTTTAACTTTTTTATTGACTTGATAACTTATCTTGTAGATGCATTTGCAGTCTATAAATTCTTGCCAAAAGAAAATTCAGCGTTGAATGGATTCATAAGCCACAAAAATCATCATTTTTTTGCCACAACACTTTCTTCAGTTCTCGTCTGCCTCTTTGCTATTTTCATTGTACTTTAAAATGTGTATATATTTTACTATTTTGTGTAATTTTAGATTATCATTTATAAATTATATATGCTTTCATATTCTTGTCAATAACATTCTAGGGTTTGTGGTGTACACAAAATAAATATAAATAAAATCGTAAGCAGTTAACTAAAAACACGTTATTATTTGTGAATGAATTTTATGTTAAACACAATATTAAATTAAAAATAGTTAAAGGTAATTTAATAATTAAAAATAAGTGACACTAAATTAAAAAAAATTTAAATATATTTTTAGTCTTTATAAAATTTCAATTTTTCAATTTTAATATATGTAAAAAAAATACGAAATTTTAGTTCCTACAAAACTATCAAACATGCAGTTTTAATCTTTGCTATTTAAATCAACGTATGTTTTTGAATAAATTTTTGCATATATATTTACTATATTATAAAAAGTTTATCCACAAAAATGAATTGTAAATTTGACTTATAGATCTATATTTCTGTTACTTTTATTTGAAGTATTCTACATTTAAAAAAATCATATTTTATTTTTCTCAAATTAGAAAATATTAAATTTTGTAGAAATTTTTTTTATAATATTTTAAATATATTTATAAAAAATATTCAAAATTATTAAAATTAAAAGACGGTTAAAAGTACTTAATTTTGTCGTTGAGTAATTTTATAAAGATTAAAAGTTATTTTTCTTAAAACTGATTAAAACAAAAAATTAAAATTAAAATTAAAATTAAAATTAAAATTAAAATTAAAAATATATTTAACCTTTAAAAATAATTTGGCCGATAGAAATGTAGCAATCAAAAAGGGACCACAAAGAATCAAACTTCGCCGACTGTGTTTACAACATTTATTATATTACCGGTTATAAGCATGTGGCGTCTACATTGACATGAACCAGAATCTTAGGATGGAAAAACGGCCAAAACATAATATAATTAGGAAAATTTAAAAAAATAGTGTCTAAAATAAATTACTCCGTCTATTCTTTATTATAAGCCCGTCCTTTATTATAAGAACATGTAATGACAAAATTCATCCAATAAATTTGTTAAATGGTGTTTGTTACTTTTATATATTTATCGGTCTCTTCATTTTATAATAATTGAGTTATTTGATCATTTCATATAAGAAAAATGTATAAATAAAATAGAGATAATATTGTTTTTATCAAATTATTTTTGTTAGATGTATAAATAAAAGAGAGAGAATAATATTTTTATCAAATTGTTTTTGTTAGATATTGATACATTATCAATGTCATAAATGCATAGTAAAAAATATTACATTGAAAATAATGTAAATCATATTAATTAAATTGTACAATTGAAAAAAAAAGTATTAGAAATTAAAATAATAATTCATTTTGAGACAATTTTAAAAAAAAAAAATGAATCAATTATTGTGAAACTGATATAATTATTGATATCATAAATAAGAGAAAAAAGAATTTGTGATTTTCAATGATAATTAAATAGAGATATTTTTGTAAAACAAAATTATCAATGTACGTTGAATTTTGGCAAAATTCCTATATTGAGGACAAACAAATCTCAAAAGTAAGTCTCGTGTAATTTTAGGCTTAAATGAGAGTTATATTCACAATAACCATTAACCACAATAGGAACTATAATAATATTTGGTAATTGAGATCTCTTTTAACAACCACTAATATTTGTCAACTATAATATTCTTTTAAAAAATAATCATCAAATCCAATAACAAGTTAACATTTAAAAATATCTCCTTGCATTTTTTTTTAAATAAAAAATTATAGTATAAAATCATCACATTTCAACTATGTTAGCACTCATATACATCCACTTTTCAATTGCAACAACTTAATCAATTGTATTAATAACGATAAGTAAAATAAAATTTGGGGGACTGAGTCAATACCCAAGAAAATAATGAAATTTAAAATGATCAATTGCGTCATTAAAAATCTCTTCTTGAAAAATCCAATGGAATAAAATCTCCTTATATACTTTTAAACATATATAAACTCTTTAAAATGAAGTATATTTATTATAGTTGTCTGCATTTTCATTTTCGCCTTATTAAGATTACACACTTAACTTTACAGTTAATTCAAGATTAGATCTCAAGAAGTCGTGATAATAATTATACAATTGTTTGTAAGATTATTGTAAAAAGGACTAATGTTTATCACTTATAAAAAAAAATATATCAAAATGAGTAAAAGATAAATGACCAAAAATATATTTAGACAATATTTTCATAAGACATTGCATGTTTTGAATTAATAATATCTCTTTCATTTTTTATTTTTTTGTCTTAGAAAATATATAAATATTACCATAATTAACTCATTCAACTGCAAGATCTCGAGTTTAAATTTGAAACAATACGTTGAACCTAATAATATCCCTTTTATTTGTATTGATTATAAAGATTTTAATTGTTTATCCTTTTACAAGTGTTTAAAGTGTGTAAGAACTTTCCAATAAAAAAAAAAGTCTAAGAATTTTTCTACCTTACACATAAATTCGGATCCTCTTTGTAGTCGAGAGTTCATTTGCAGGGAAAAAAAAAAGAAATAATTTAATAATTAAAATATAATTATATTTTTTTTCTTTGAAATAAACATTTAATGGCTTGAGAAAATAGCAAACTCATTCAACTAAATATTATCTACTCACTTTAATTTATTATAAGAAAAAAATTGAAATTGTTTATTAGTGGACACTTGAATTCCCCAGTCATTCAGACACTATAGAAAGGATATTGTTTGTTGGAGATGCCGTTTATATTGTCGTTTCAGTCTTCATCCAACGGTTTTCCAAAATGCCACATTTGTCGTTTTTGGATATCTCTATTGCATTATTGGTCATGTCGTTATCATATACGCCAACTCAATAACTCTTTTATTAGTAACATCTTCAACTATTCTTCCTATCTAAAACCTCAAACACAAAAATTACAGTAGCACCATGATTCCGCTCACAAATTTTTCGTTTGAAAACACGAACCTAAAGGATTGGTACGGTGCCGACAACACAACACTAGTCGTAGCATTCTTCATAATTTCCGCACTTACTCTTTTCTACATAATATATCTCAAATCCAATACCCAAAAGTTACCACCAGGCCCATCGGGCCTTCCTTTCTTCGGCAACCTTCTATCTCTCGATCCAGAACTTCACACTTACTTCGCCGGCCTGGCCCAAACTCACGGCCCAATTTTCAAGCTCCGTCTTGGTAGCAAACTCGGCATCGTGCTGACGTCACCTTCCACGGCTCGTGAGGTGCTAAAAGAATACGACACCGTTTTCGCCAACCGTGACGTACCCGCCGCCGGCAGAGCAGCCACGTACGGCGGCAGCGATATTGTGTGGAGCCCGTACGGACCGGAGTGGCGGATGCTGAGAAAAGTTTGCGTGCTCAAGATGCTTAGCAACACCACTCTAGATTCCGTTTACGACCTCCGCCGCGCCGAGGTTCGGAAAACGGTCGGGTATTTGCACAATCGGGTCGGGTCATCGGTTAATTTGGGAGAGCAAGTGTTTTTAACGGTGCTGAACGTGATTACAAATATGATGTGGGGTGCGGGAGTGGAAGGGGAAGAGAGGGAAAGTTTAGGGGCGGAGTTCAGGGAGGCGGTGGCGGCGATGGTACACCTTTTGGGGAAACCCAATGTGTCGGACTTTTTTCCCGGGTTGGCCCGATTCGATTTGCAAGGTGTGGTGAAAGATATGAATGATTTAGTGCCTCGTTTCGATGGAATATTTGAAAAAATGATTGGTGAAAGGGTGAAGAAGGAAGAGGAGAACGAAAGTAAGGATTTTTTGCAGTTTTTGTTGAATTTGAAGGACGAGGGTGATTCTAAGACGCCATTCACAAACACCCACGTTAAGGCCCTCCTCATGGTAAAGTAAACCGTTTATTCAAATTATAAATAACTTTCATGCACGTTAATCCTTTTTGGTTAGACGGAATTTAGAGCCAAAATTATTTTTATTTGAAGTAATCAATTTTTTTGTTAAAAGCCATAATTCAATTTTTGTTATGTGATGTTGGTCTACAAGTGTTTTTTTTTCTGAAAAATTTGGTCCACAAGTTTTATGCATGCATTGAGGACTAAAGTTATTACACTAACTTGTACTAAGTTTTAAAATTCCAAAATCTTGATTAAGGACATTGAATGTTTTTTGACTAATATTATGGATGAGCACAAACATTACAGGATATGGTAGTGGGTGGATCAGACACATCCTCCAACACAATTGAGTTTGCAATGGCAGAACTAATAAACAACCCAGAAGTAATGAGGAAAGTTCAAGAGGAATTAGAAGCTGTAGTTGGAAAAGACAAGTTGGTAGAAGAGTCTCATATTCATAAACTACCTTATTTACATGCAGTCATGAAAGAAACCCTTCGTATACACCCAGCACTTCCACTTCTAGTCCCTCATTGTCCAAGTGAAACCACCATCGTGGGAGGGTACACAATTCCAAAGGGTTCTCGTGTGTTTGTGAATGTTTGGGCTATTCATAGAGACCCTACTATTTGGGACAAACCACTAGAATTTGATCCTACAAGATTTTTGGATGGTAAATGGGATTATAGTGGGAATGACTTCAATTATTTTCCTTTTGGCTCTGGAAGAAGGATCTGTGCTGGAATAGCAATGGCTGAGAGGACTGTTTTGTACTTCATAGCTACTCTTGTGCACTTGTTTGATTGGTCAATACCCCAAGGAGAAAATTTTGAGGTATTAGAGAAATTTGGTATTGTTCTAAAAAAGAAGACACCTTTGCTTGCCATCCCTACCCCACGACTCTCCAATCCAGATCTTTATAAATAGAATTTAATACTATGCCTGTGTCGTTGGTATCACATTGACTTTACCAAAATCGCAAAGCATTGTGATTCTGGTAAATCTATTATGATACCAAATATAGCTCGTATTCAATATTCTGATTATGATACACCCATTTATTAGGGTGAGGAACTGTTATGGTCTATGGTAAATCGATGCTTGAAAATAGTTAAAAAAATTGATCGAACCACTTTTATGTAGGAGTTCAAGGTCCTCTTCTTCATTACAACCGAGACACTGATCTAATTGGTATTAATTCAATAAAAACAATATTCGTTTTCTTTATTTTTTGTTGAACAAACATTAATTAGATCACTATATCAGTTGTGAGGACGAGTAATAACACGAGCTTCTACTCATGAAGAGCGATTCCTATTAAAATTTTAAATGAATTTCAAGCATCGACTCATCGTAGATTACATGAGACACTTCTCCACCTTAAAAGTTATTTATTATATATAGAGTGATCACTTCGCCGCTCAATGCAAGTACAATCATTTGTATAAGTATTTTTTCTGAATATATATTTATTTTCTGTTAAATGTTTTCAATAAAAGTATTTACTTGAGTTGTGTATCAAGCATTGAATTTGAGCTAATCAAAATAGATTAAAATCTGCAAAAACATTGGCTGATAAAACTGGAAAGGAAACACGCATTTAGTTATGGGTTACTTGAGGTTTAGTCTTAAATACTTTGTTTAGCTACACTGTGAAAATGGAAGAGATGTGTTTTCATTTTCTGAAAATTTTGATGATGAGTCAATTACAATCAACAAGGTAGTAAAATAGAATTAAAATGAAAAATGCACTACCTTCCTAGCTATAACCTTCCAGAAAGGAGTATTAATATCACCGAATGAAACTTTGATGAGGTAAAAGTCAACACTACCACCGATCTGAATTTTCAGATGAGAAAATTGGGACCTTCTTTCTGATTTACCATTTAAAGTCCATAAATATAAGTACTCAATATAACTTTGAAAACAACAACATATCCTCTTGCTTTGAGGAAGCTGGAAACATTTCCTTCTTTCCAAGCCTTGTACCTTTGTCCTCTCAACTAATCACCTTAATCATTTCTCTTTACTGGTTCTACAAATGTTACGGCAAACTATTGTATATGATTAACGATATTTCCTTAAATTCACAGTCCTTTTAATTTTTATGACTAACACAATAACTTTATTAATGACATTTAGTAACAATAAGGAAAAATGAACCGGCCACTTAAAACTCAATTGACCAATTTGATATCTATTGAGTCATCCTTTTAACTTTAAAAATTAAAAAATTTGTTAAATTATACTTTTTAGAAATGTAATTGAACGTTATTAGAATTTTAATTGACCTATAAGCATTTATCAACGGTGTATCACCTATAAAGGCAGTCCAACTATCACGGTGGCAATCTCAATGAGATAATAAAGATGAGATAAATCTGCTTTCTCTTTCAAAATTATTTTCTTTTTTTTTCTATTTTATTTTTTAAGACACATCTAATGTGCTAAAAGACTAAAATTATAACTAAATGCATCTTAAAATAAAATGTATAAAATTATGGAAAATGATTTTTTACATCCATCCACCTCATTAATACTTTAGATGTGATATATTAGTGATATAATAGGAAGAGAGACATAGAAAAATGAGGTGTTGAATGAGTTATATGAAAATCAATGATATAAACATATAACTATAAATTGTATATAGAATAATGGATTTTTTTTTTCAATAACCCAATTAAAAAAAATTATCAATATACTCCCTTTTGAAAACTATATACTAAATTATTCATTTTTTCACTTAATTACAAGTGACATTTGCAAATTGCAACTTCCTTAAGATATTTTTTTTTTCTTTTTAATTAAAGAAGCCCCTTTTTGAAAAAAATGATTTCTTACCTCCAATTTTTTTTTTAAAATTCATTAAAATTTATACATAAAAAATAACAACATAAATTTTACAAAAATTACGTAGATTAATTATAGTTGTTCGTAACATTTGGACAATATTTTTGAGTAAGGTCAGTTAACTGAGATAGTCCACATTTTCCAAATAGGTTAACTGGTCATACTCGAAAATATTGTCCAAATGTTACAGACAACTTTAGTCAATCTACGTACGTAATTTTTCTAAAATTTGTGTTGTTTTTTATGAATGAATGTTAAAGGCATGCTCAAGTCAATCTACATAACTTTTGTAAAATTTGTGTTCTTGTTTTTTATGAATGAATTTTAATGAATTATATATATATATATATTTTTTTTTCGTTAACTTTTTTAAAAAATAGATGTAAGAAGTCCCTTTTTTAAATAATTAAAAAGAAAAAAAAATAATACATTAAGGAAGTCGTCATTGCAAACTTGAGCTTTTTTAAGAAAATTGTCATTTATAAAGGCGACTGATAATTAAACAAATAAAAAATGTAATTTGATATATAGTTTTCAAAGGGTAGTAGTATATTGCACAAAAATAATAATTTAATTGTATTATAAAAAAAAAAACCAATAGTGTATATATATATATATATATATAATTTGCGCTCACCAGCATGTTTAGAATTCGTTTGTTAATGGTTTATTTCTTCTTTACTTTAGCGATTAACGGTTTGTTTGATTAAGTCTCTAAAAACCTCATTTGATTTAATTATTTTTGTGTGTAAGCTATTTTCAAAAATATTTTGTTAAAGAAATACGTACATGCTGAAAATGAAATAGGTATTTTGGTTAATTTTGAAGAAAATATTTGTTTTAACAGAAGAAAAAGAAAAATACAAAATCTCTTTTGAGTGCTTAAAATATTCTACTCTTATCTATTTTATTCACGCATTATCAACGAATACTCATTTTATTGAACAATTATTGATTATATATTTCACTTCAAAAATAGATAAAAATAAAATATATGTATTCAAAATTATTGAATATTAAAATAATTTTTTTATAATGCATAAAAAACGAATCTTAAATAATCATAGTGGTTTGTCTCAATAATATGCGATCATTGGGAGATACATTATATCTAACTTGATTGTTTGCAATGATGATAACAATTGTGATTATTACTTAGAATTATTAGGTATTGACCTTGCTTCTCTTCACTTAACTCAACAAGTTATTTGAGTATCTCTCGCACAATCATAAAAAATTTATTCGATGACCGAACCTAGCATAAATGAGAGATTTCTTCATTCACTAAAGATATTATAAATAATAATATTGTTAGTTTATCATCTTCCAACGCTTTCTTGTGGGGAAGTGAATCCTCTGATACTGAAAAAACTATGTGGAGTGGTATTTTCAATCTCTATCATCCAATCTTTTATTTCTTTATTTTTTTTAATTCATATTCTCTTTTATTCAACATTTTTTTTTATCTTGAGATTCAACCTAATCAAAATTGAATATGACGAAACCCATTCTCCTCTAGTGGGAATAGTTGCAAGTTGAAAAAAGTTGAGAGCAGTATTATATTACGAAGTTTGGAAAATCCAGAAATATATATAGAAAAACATAATTTATCTCTTCCAAATATAGAAATTAATAAAGTAATTAAATAAATAATATAATTATTTATGATTAATTATATACATACAATCAATTCTTTAATTATCAATAATTAATATTATTTATTTTATTTTCTAAATTGTTAAATTTAGATAAATTAATTCAGAAAAACGTGTGCACTACACTTATAGCAGTGCTACACGGTAAGAAAAACGGGTATACATCAACCGTTCGCTAATATAGAGATATTGTTACGAGATACACACCCACTAGTTACTCAAACGAGATAAATGCTCACCCACCGTTACAACAAAGCATCGGTTGTGCAATACGATAAAAGGAAAGGATTTAAATAGAAAAGATTTAGTCCAAAGTAGCCCTTGCAGGCAAGCAATTTCTTAAAACAACCAACATAAATCCAATTCTTTTAATTCTTGTTAATGCAAGGTAGGAAACAGTAACTAAATACCTTCATTCATTGGCAAATATAGTAATTTAGGCCCATTTTAAGCAAAGTATTGAATGACTCAGATCTCAACTTACTTTAACAAAAATTTATACCGAGTGTGTGTACTATTTATTATTTAACCAAGCTTTTTTATAAATAAATGAAAAATAATCAATTTTTATTAAAAAAAAATTAAATGAATTAAATAGACTCAGCAAAGTCATAACCTGCCTCAAGACTCAAAAATCTTATAAAAGTACTTATCACCTATAAAAGAGGTAACAAACTTTTTATCAACTAAATCAATCTTGATTGATATCAATTTTAAGATTTCACTTCTCTATTTTACATATATCTCCTTTCAATATCCAAACGAATCAAACCCACAACCAATAGATGTCTTTTTAACCAAACCATTTGAGTAAAATTGAAAAAGTATTTACTGAATGACCCCACCGCATAATTTTGGTATATAAATGAATAAAACGCGTTCTCTACCATAGGGAGTTTAATTTAGTGGTCGCAGTGGATAGTGGAAGAGAGGAACAAGAAAGGGGTTTAGAAAAGCAAAAAAGAGAGTGAATGAAACAATGGTGCAGCAGGTGAATGAACCTACATCACCTTCAACACCAGGAAAATTGAAACCAGATAAATCTCATCATATTCACCACCGTTTCAGAATCCACTCTTCACATTCAAGACTCACACTCATCTCCTCTCTATTCCTCGCATTTATTCTCCTCCTTTTCTTTCTAACTTTCACTCCTCCTCCGCCGCCAACCACCGCTCCCCGCCGTGTCCTCGGCGACTCCTGGGGTGGCTCTCAATGGGAACGTCTCGTCTCAAAATCAGCACGCCAGAGCTCCGCCTCCGGTCACACCGTCCTCGTGACAGGCGCCGCCGGATTCGTCGGAACTCACGTCTCCCTCGCTTTAAAGCGCCGCGGCGATGGCGTCCTCGGGTTAGACAACTTCAACCGCTACTACGACCCTAACCTAAAACGCGCACGCCAGAAACTCCTCGAACGCGCCGGCGTTTTCGTCGTCGACGGCGACATCAACGACGCCGCGCTTCTCAAGAAGCTCTTCGATGTGGTCCCGTTCACACACGTCATGCACCTCGCCGCACAAGCCGGTGTTCGGTACGCTATGCAAAACCCTGGCTCCTACGTTCACAGCAACGTCGCTGGTTTCGTGAACCTTCTAGAAGCTTGTAAGTCAGCAAACCCTCAACCCGCCGTCGTTTGGGCTTCGTCGAGCTCTGTTTACGGTCTCAATTCAAAAATTCCGTTCTCGGAGAAAGACAAAACCGACCAACCGGCGAGTCTCTACGCGGCGACGAAGAAAGCCGGAGAAGAAATCGCACACAGTTATAACCATATCTACGGTCTTTCAATCACGGCATTACGTTTCTTCACGGTTTATGGACCTTGGGGTAGACCTGACATGGCGTATTTCTTCTTCACGAAGGATATTTTAAAGGGGAAAACGATAACGGTGTTTGAATCACCAGACGGTGGAACAGTGTCTAGGGATTTCACTTACATTGATGATATTGTTAAGGGGTGTTTGGGTGCATTGGATACAGCAAAGAAGAGTACTGGTAGTGGTGGAAAGAAAAAGGGCTCTGCTCAATTTAGGGTTTTCAATTTGGGGAATACTTCACCTGTGCCTGTGAGTGATCTTGTTGCAATATTGGAGAGGCTTTTGAAGGTTACAGCAAAGAAGAAAGTGCTTCCTATGCCAAGAAATGGAGATGTTAAGTTTACTCATGCTAATATTAGTTTGGCTCATAAGGATCTTGGTTATAGACCTACCATTGATTTGGAAACAGGGTTGAGGAAGTTTGTTAAGTGGTATCTTGAGTTTTATTCTTCTGGGTCTAATTACAGGAAGGTTGCTTGGTGATTTTTTTTATTTTCTTGCTGCACTTGTCATTGCTTGCTTTAAATTTTACATTGGACATTTTAGTTTCTCTTTTATCTTTTTTTGTAATTTTGTTTTGTTTTCGTATTCGATTGTATGCTTGCTTTGTAGGTTAGTCCATGTACATTCTTCAATTCTGATTTGAGAGATCCATTTGATACTACTACTTATCTATTCATGCCTCATGCTCTCTTTTCTTCTTTGTTTTGAATTCAAGTCATTGTCTAGGAATCTAACCCTGTGTTTCGAATCCGATTGAATAAACAATTTAATTAATTATTCATTAGATAGGTTAAATTGTAATTCTAGTCCATTTAGGTTTCACTTTAGTCTTTTAAGTTTTGTTGTTTCATTTTAGTCTATTAAGTTACAAAACTTTAGTATATTGAGTTACAAATATTATACACCTCCTTTTTGTGTCTAATATTGTAAGTTAAAGGATCAAATTGTTTAATTTTTGTAACTTAAGACACTAAAATGTTTGTTTAATTTTTGTAACTTAAGACACTAAAATGTTTGTTTAATTTTTGTAACTTAAGAGATTAAAATGTTTAATGTTTGTAACGTAAGGGACTAAAATAATATTTTAGAGTATTTAATTAAACTTAACGTACGGGACTAAAATAATATTTTAGAGTATTTAATTAAGGACGTCTTCAGAAGCAAGTCTTCAGAAGTTATTGCTGGAACTTATTGAAATAAGTCAGCATCAACTTATAAATATGAATTTAATGGTTTTTTATTGTACTAGTATTCAAATACTATTAGTTTAAGTGCTTATGTCATGATATACTCTTCCAAACACCCTTTTAATGTTTATGGAGTTGTTTTGCTTTGGTTTAAACTAGCTTGTCAGTTGGTGACAAATTAATTGTCTGCTTCGTGGATATAATGCTGGTATTGTTGCTAAGATAATTTTGTTGTTAAAAGATGATTTTGTTATTCTTAGATTCTGATGTTGTTAAATGAGATTGCTAGTTAAAATTAAAGCATTCATTATAACATATTACAATAAATGTCATCACTGGTGTGATTTATACCTTGGCAAGCAATAGCAAACTAGCAACTTGTTTTAACTAAATCACGACAATGTGCAGGTATATGCAAGTTACCTATAAATCATGCTAGTGATGACACTTGTTGTAAATAAGTTTATGTTATACTGTTTAGTTTTCTAATGTCAGTTCATAGTAGCATATAACCTATTTGGTTTTCGCATATGTTAATGTTGTTTGGTGGCATCAAGTTTAGGTTGATGATCGAGTACTTAACATGTGATCATTGTTATGAAGTTGTATTTGAACAGAACCAAAATGATAAATATGGATTTGATTACGTGGATTGTTATGATTAACATTCCAAGAATTTTAATGAGTATTAACTTGAATCAAATACATCCTAGAAATCTACATGTTTTTTTCACATTTAATTGGTTGTTTAGTCTTGATCTGAACTATCAAGAGTGGCCTAAACCATGAATGCAGTTAGATCATATACTGTGTGAATTAGAGCCGCTCATCTCATCCTCAACCTTTGTCATTAAAAGATATTTATATGCAGATATGAATTTGAAGTAGCCATAAAGTGCTGCTCGCAGATTTCCAAAGTATACTTCAATGTGGGCACAAAGCTTTTGTCAAGTGCATGTGAGAGAAACTTGACATGGAAACTGCTGCAGCCTATATATAGATGAATTACTAGAATAAGTGTATCTTTGGATTGATGGTGAGTTTGACGAAATAATGGTGACATGTTATTTTGTTGAAGCTCTAAAGCACAGCTTTGGCTGAAATTACAGTAACACAATGTGATTCTGCCAAATGCATCGGAAATCCAAACATATACGTAGTGGTGAAAATTGAAGTTTCCTTATGGTTACTGGAAATTTCACATCAGGTAGACAACTGTTGCATTCATATTCAAAGTGACTGAAGAAGCATTTGGTTATATATTAACTGCAGTGCTAATTTTGAAAATGTTTCTGTAGTTCACAGTTAGTACCACTTCATTTGTCTGGTACAGATTGATTGGTGACAAATGATCTTGTTGCAACTCTTACATCGTTGTCAGACAGGGATGGAAGAAGCTTCATACCAAACTCAATAATGGCTTAACTGATTTTTGTTCTTCATAAGGTCAAATGGCTTATTGTTGAAAGATGTAGTAAGCCAAATATGTAAAATGTCACCTGTTAATGAATCAAACTTATGAAACCTGAAATTTAATTCATTTAAGAAATCAGGTGAAATTTGTACCTCAAGTTTGTTCACTTATTAGCTACCTAATTCACTCATTACTTCCTAGAAGGTCATCCTCCCCCTGCAATATTTCTTACAAGCATAAATTAGCTTGATCTTGGTGACATTCCTGTGTTGTGTGCTCCATTCGTTGATCTCAATTGTTCGAATTCTGTTATAATTCATTTGGTTCTTTTTATAAGAGATAGTTGAGTCAACAAAAATTGATATATTTGATTAATAATGTAGGTCAGATGCTTCGACTTTTGTACTTAATTGTCTCTTATAAAAAATATCAAAATGAGTACTATTTAATATCATTTTTTATTTAATTCCGCATTGTAAAATAAAAACGGTTTGAATTTTGGTAACATAAATCCTTCTTTTCTACGCAATACCTTGAATACCGTAAGTTTGCACCATGAAATGGCTTGCATCTTCTACTTTGTATATAATTTCTATATAAAATTATAACATACCAACTCCAAATAATCCAAATGAGACGGGACTTAATTCCAAAATATGCCGAACCTGCATTTTTGTGAGGATGAGGCTTAACTATAAAATCCAATTGAAACCGTTTGGAAGGTAGGGGAGACCAGAATGAATCCAAGTGACATCATATAATTAAATTTTACTCATCATTAAAATTTGTTGCATTTGACTACACTAAACATATCTGGATGGTTTGAGTTTTAAAGTTAGATTTTTTTTAAAAAAAAATTTAAAATTCAAACTTAAAATTTGGACCTTCTGATTTTGATTAAAAGATTTATGTGTCTGATTAAACTACAGTCAGATACTGCTGATTATAGCTAATTTAGGACAAAACTTTAAAATTAGATTTTAATTATTTTTAAATGTAAAATATAAATTCAAAATCTGGACCGGTAGTCCAATATTGATTGGATAATTTAAAGGTGTTTAAGTGCAACCAATCTGAATCCATTATTAAGCTATATGTTTGTTATCTTAGACTCAATGTTGAACGCAAGTCAATTTGCAAAGCTGTGAACCAAAGCTTTTGTGAAAATAAACAAGTATTCTAACATACTCATGTATTCTCACTGAAATCGGTTGGGCAATTTTAGAGTCACATTATTAAATCCACTATACCATATTTTCCATATAGCAGTTCTTATTGAGCTACTAGCTTGATTTCTGAGCACATTTTGTAATATGCAATTGGCCCACGCAAACACCATTGAAGAAATGTACAAGTACAATCCCTGCCCCGGACCAGAATTCACTGCAATTGGAATTCCATGTAGTCTCTAAAGTCTTGCCTAAAATTGGCCCTTAGTATTAAACAAAATTAGATAATTTATTAAGTTTGTCAATTTTTTTTATAGATGTTTCAAAATTGTGACAAAATTAATATTTTAGTTAACAATGACACTTAGTACCATAAATTAATTAATTAGGGATATTTTTTTGTAAAAAATAATTAATAATTTACGTATATATTATTTAAAAAAGAACATAGATTTAAGAAACTTTTTTCTTTAAATGTGATTTATATTTAGAGATTGAGTAGTAAATCATACTTTATGGTCTTTCAGTATTAATTCAAGTGACAAATATCATTATTGTTATATTGGACAATATAAAACTTTGCAGTTGTGTATAAATCCATTGTGGTTTATATCATTTTATCTTGTACTCCTTTAATTATATCTTTGGTAGTTTTAAAGTTGTTGTACTCATTACAAAAATTATCTAATATATATATAGATCAAAATGTCTTTAACTTTTATCATTATTTTTTTAATAAATTCTCACTTTGTCTTGTTGAACGTAAATTTTCACTTTTTAATGCAAAGAGTATAAATACTTCAAAGATATAATTAAAAAATAAAGCTTAATTATATGTTTTTTACTATCTTAAATTTTTTAAGATATTCATTATTTTGAAACAAAAATAAAATATTCAAACTACTAAAAATTGAAGTAGGGCTTATCATCCTATTAGAGATTGTTTACTTCTTTCATTTTCATTTCTTAAATTTTATGTTAATTTTATTCGTTAATAAAGAGGTAAAAATATCGTTGCAAAAAAAAGAAAGAGATAATAGATTTTTAAAGTGAATAATTATTTATATTTTAAAAAAAATAAAAATATCATAAAAATTAATTTCATTATTTTTAAAAATACATATTTATTAATTAATATTTTATTTTATCTTTATGACAATAATTTACTTTAAGAGTCTTTTATTAAGATAAAATGAATTTACATTTTTAAAAATAATTTTTTTTTTCATAAAATAAACTACTCCATAACTTTACAAAGTGAAACATAGGAATGTTCATGGAAGTTATAAAGAGTCAAGAGGGGTGAGTTTTATATTGCTAACAAACATTTGAACATAGAGAATATTCGATGATAGTATCTACAATTATGAATAAATAAATTTAAAATACAAGTATATGGGTTTTTATAAGAGGTAGGAATAGGCTTTGTTTGGTTAAGTTTTGCTAATAAATTTAAAATACAAGTATATGGATATTTTTAAGAGGTGGGAATAGTCTTTTGTGTGGTTAGGTTTTGCAAGTTCTCAATTTGATTTATTTTTAAAGTCTAACATGACAATTTTTAAAGTTTTATAAGAGTTTAAAAATCTATTTCAAAATTTATATAGTAGTGGAGATTTTTGTAAATATATTAATAAATTAATAGTTTGATAAAATTAAGTTTTATTTTAATATTTAACGTGTTCTTTTAAAAAAATATTTTTATTTATAATATTCTATTGAAATTCAATTTTATAATAATATATTTTAATATTGGAAAAAATTGATGTTGGTCAATAAATATTTAAATTATAGAAAAACTTAACAAATTCATTATTCAATACATGGTACACAATTTAATATATTTATAATAGTTATAAAAAATTATTTATATTTATTTTAATAAGTCAGTCCAGTAAATCTAAACAGATTTTTCAATAGAGTATATAGTTTGGTCTATTTAACTATTGTATTTAAAAAGTATCGGTATTATATATTTAAAGAAATGTAAATGTAAGATAAGTCATAAGCCTTTATACATCTATCTCACCTATTCCACCCCCAATCACATCATAAAATTTAACGGGAGCAATAATTGTCTAATTGGCTTGTCTTAAGAGGGGCCTATGGTTACAAGCTCCAACATTAACACGCCACTAAGTAAAAAAATAAAGAACACGTAAAAAAATTGAAAAAAATTTAACTCACATGCATAGGCTTTTTTTAATGTATAAATCAATCTTTTGATAAAGAATTTTGCTTATAGTCCTACTCGATTCAAAGCAAAAAATAATCTTAATTTTTGTAAAAATAATAATAACTATTAACTTTAATTATATCTAATTTAAAAATCATATAGTTTGTGATTGGTTGACAAATAGATGAAAATTATTCTCTTAATAAAATACATAAACAATGTCCAAATCAATTAATAACTTAAACGGCAGTACATAAAGAAAAAGAAAAAAGAGTGAATGTAAAATTAAATAGTTTTGTCTGTAAGTGGCGCAATAATAACTGGAAACAAATTGCATAGGACTGGATCAGATCAAATTGCATGTGTATATACAATTGTAATTGTAATTAAAAATACATATTTTGTGTGTTAAATCGGTGGAATTGATAATTGAAGGATCCGCGATGAGAAGATAGTTGGAATCGGAGTATCTTAGCGATGAAAGGCGTCTTCTCGGCGCCTGGTGATTACGTTCACTTCAAGTCCCAAGTTCCTCTTCACAAAATCCCCGTATGTTCCGATTCCGATTGATTCTTCCTATTTCTATAACCTCCGAATTACTAGTTACTGTTTCTGCATTCTTAATTAGATCCAGGTCAACTTGTATGCTGTTGATTGATCATTTATTCATTTTACTGGTTTGGGGATTGGGGATTGAGGAAAGGGGAAAGGGGTTTCCAATTTTCATTTGCCTTATTTAATTTCATCCTTGATTATTGTCACTCTTGTAGATTGGAACGAAGCAATGGCGTTATTATGACTTCGGTCCAAAAGCTGTACCTCCACTTATATGTCTTCCTGGAACTGCTGGAACTGCAGATGTATACTACAAACAGATTATGTCATTGTCCATGAAGGTACTTTGTATCTTATTACACACTTTATCATATTCAATTCAATTTTATTTCCATCAACTGAAATTACAGTACTACCTTATTATTGTTTTTCGAAGTTTAAATTTTTGTAATATTTAACATGCCATCTTACAGGTTATCTAAAGATTATTTGTTGCTTCAAAAAATTACATGACTTTATCTTCTAATTTTGACTATACGTGCATGATTCAATTCAATGGTTAAGATTTATTCATTTTGCTCCCTCATAAAAATCACTTCATAGAGATGAAGATTCGTCTCATTTTGAAAAACATGTTATACCTTGTTTCACCTTGTTTTTGTTGAAAGATTTATTCAGTTTGAATAAATTAATTTTGTTATATGCGCATGAAGATTCGTCTCATTTTGAAAGGTTTATTCATTTTGCTCCCTCATAAAAATCACTTCATAGAGATGAAGATTCGTCTCATTTATCTAGCAATAAAGATTAGAAAAGTTTCACCTTGTTTTTGTTGTTGACTGATGTTACGTGTTTTCAAAAATTTGTAAAGAAAAACTGAAAACTACTTTCTTATACATATTTGAAAACGACAAAAATAATGAAACTTCGGTGATACTTTTTGTACGTATTAGCGGAAACAAGAAATTAAAACAAAAACAAAAGTTTTCTCAAATTAAACATACTCTATGTGTATATTGAGTGAGAGTGTGTTGTCACATGAAAGATAATTATTGACCATTCAACATAAATGAATGGTTAATATTAGATTTGAGTAAATGATCAAGAATTAAAACCTAGTATGTGATTTTTTGAAGTGGTGATGTGATCATTAAATAACTTGACTATCCATGTATGATTTTGTAGTCAAGCTTTACTCCCTTCACTCTTTTACAAAAATAGTTCTCTCACTTGATGTATAGTTAATTGTTTAGATTGTTTTGGCTATTCTAATTAAATGGTCTGCTAGGTATCTCTTTACATTATTACAAGTGCATATATGAAAGATAGTTATTGTGCAGCCCATCTTCATAACTGATATGTCCTACTCTTATTGAAAAGGGTGATTGTGCATAGTAATACATTATGTATAACACCTTTTGTACTAAATACCACAATGTGGAAAAATATTTGTCATATATTGCCGGCTAACACGAGTTTAGTAGATTTCAGTTTTTTTGTTGGTTGTATACCTGTGTAGACTTTCAATAATTCGCATGTATTGCGATTCTAGGAGTTACTAAAATGTTCATTTTATCCAGGGCTACCGTGTCATATCTGTAGATATACCTCGTGTATGGCATCATAGCGAGTGGATTCAGGCATTTGAAAAGTTCTTGGATGCTATTGATGTACACCATGTATGATCTCCTCAAACTTCCACTGTGCTTTGTTCTACCAACTTTTTACTTATCAAACTGGTATTTAGCATTCTCTATTGATTTTTTATTTTAGTAGGTTGATAGAGTCTCTTTCATCTGTGGACTCTTACAAAATATTATCTCACAGAGATGCTAAATATATAAATTGTTTGCTTTTGGAGCCATTCTGCTTCATTTGTTTCCAACACTTTCTTACCTGTACTCTTTGTTGGAGAAATTTAGCATTTCAAATAATGGAAAAGCTCAGTATTGATACGTAGTTTAAAGAGTTATTCAAACTTCTCTCGAGCTTCTTACAATTTTTCAGTTTTGTACATCACTTCTATGATTTTGTTAGTAGTTTTAACATGTTATAACGTTGGATATTGTGTGGGATGTCTATATACCTTCAACTTATGTTGGGAATGACTCCTGGACATTTTTAATATTTTGCAACATGCTATAGAGTTTGAATTGGCCAAATAGCTCAAATGAAAGTCTAACCTTAATCAAGTAACAGTCTTGAAGCATTAGACCAAGTTAATTTTGTACTGTAAATGTGTTTTATTTGGTTAAGACTCGAGTTCCGGTCCTTTAATTTCATATTTCATTACCAATATCTCTTGTATCTTGGCTAACCTCTTCTGCCAGTTAATTCTATGAATGATTCGAAAAAATTCTTACAGAATGAAAGTTAGCTAGCCATACATCCGAATGTTTTGTTCATATGACTGTTGAGTAGAAAATGTGCTCTATTTGGTACCTGATTTTAATAGCTATAACAACAAACTTGATGTGCCCACTAAGTCCAAATATTTGTTATGTGCATATTTACTAAACTGGTTTAATCTCGGTCACAGATACATCTTTATGGAACATCACTTGGTGGCTTTCTAGCACAACTCTTTGCTCAGCATCGTCCAAGACGAGTTCGATCATTGGTTTTATCAAATTCATTTTTGGAGACACGGAGTTTCTCTGCTGCAATGCCATGGGCACCCATGTACTTGTCTAAGATTCTGTTGTAGATAGTAATTATAGATATATATGCTAGAAATGAGAAAATTGTCTGGTGTTGTGTCCTTTCCAATTATCAAAGATAATAAACTAAGATGTGTGCTGACCTAGTGTAATGTCTTAAGAACAAATGCTTCAATGATTACATTTCCAAAACAAATAAGATTGTATGCATTGTAAACAAATCGTTTTAGGTACAATCACATTAATCACAAGGAAAATACGATAATATATTTAAATGATGGATTTATTTGTGTGGCAGAAGACAAATCACTCAAATATTCCGTTGACTCGGCACATCCATAATTATTGTCGTGAACCCATGATGTATATGGCCTGTTTTACCTTGGAATGAGGCAGTATGCATCAAGTTGAACTTTTTGTTTGAGAGTGAACACTTTTTGTCCTGATAGTTTTTCATTAGATCTATTGTGTCCTCCAACTATTAATTAGTCCTATTTTACTGTTTCATTTACAGTGTTAGTTGGACTCCTTCATTTTTGTTGAAGCGGTATGTCTTAACAGGAATTCGTGATGGTCCCCATGAACCATTTATTGCAGATTCAGTTGACTTTGTTGTTTCTCAGGTACTCTTTGTCTTTCATAATCTGATGCTTGTTAATAGCCTGACACTATTGCCTTTTTTTTTTGGCGTATGCTAGAAGTTTTCTTGCTTTAAGACAACAAAAAGAGTTCATATCTGATAAACTTGTGCATTTTCTGTATCCTGTATATGATAAACTTGTATATTTCTGTATTACTTGTCCTAAATAACCTGATTGTTTTACTTCATTCTGTAATATTGACTTATTCAGGTGGAAACCCTCTCTAGAGAAGACTTGGCTTCCAGAATGTCACTGACAACAGATGATGCTTCAGTGGGACCGCTTCTTCTTTCAGATTCATTTATCACTATAATGGATGTATGTCATCTTAATCTAAATTCGCTTATTTCTGTATCATGCAGATCACTTAGTTCTGAAAAGAATTTCTTTTTTGCATTGTACCATTTCAATATTAGTTATTCAGTTTCTAGTTTGATTTGTTACCTTATTGCATTGGTGAGCCTAGTACAAGCTCTTTGTTCCGCAATATCTCTCTCAAGCTAATATATAAAATTCTGCTGGCTGTTATTTCTAAAATTCGCCATAATTATATTGTTTTTGCCTATTATTTCGCGAGGAAAATGTCTACTGTTGTAATTGTTGTATAAAATTTTCTGGTTTGCCATTCTATTATGAAACAACAAATAGTATCATGTGAGATATTTTATAAATCCACTTGTCTTGCATGTTTCTTGAAGACTAATGACTACTGTGCAATTCCTCAACAACTTAAAGATCAACTCAGCGAAAGATATCCCGAGGCAAGGCGTGCTTATTTGAAAACAGGTGGAGATTTTCCTTTTCTTTCACGACCGGATGAAGTCAACTTACATCTTCAGGTATATGCGGGGGTCCCATTTTTCGTATTTGGAATTTGTTGTGCTCATGGATTTATAAGTTTTAACTTGTCTATTATCATGGTAGTTGCACCTTAGGCGAGTTGGTGTGGAACCTCGCCCGGATTTGGTTCACAGTATTCCTAAAGGTGATATTGGTGGAAGTCCTAGCAAAGAAAATGATGGTGATGACTCTGACAAATCACATAAAGATGATAGGGATAAGAATGATAGGGGAGGATCAGAAAATCCATCTACTGAAAGTGAGATACATCCTGCCCCAGAAAGTTCAGAATCCCATAATATAGACGACCAACCAGTTGAAAGTTCAGAATGCTGCCACTTGAATCATGAAGTTGCCTTGTTTGCCTTTCCTGCTGGATTCACTACCGAGAAGCATGCTGTGACTTCAGAAACACCTGTACATTTCGTGTGGGAATATATTATTCTATTTCATGTTCTTCGCTACATCAGTTCACTGTACATTATTATCTGGAATTATTCTTTTGAATTTAGGCAAGTTGTGTAAGTTGGAAGTCTTTTGAATATACTATGTATTGTGAGAACCGAGTGTGTGAAAGAAAGTTGCTAAGATCGACCTTATAGTAAACTGGATTTCTGAATTTTTTTGGTTAAGATGATTATTTGAACTTTGAAGGTTGGATATGAGCAATTAAACCATCAACTTCATGTTTTAAGCTTTTACTTACACTTGAGCCGGAGGTGCTTGTAAAATTCCATGCTCTCTCTCAAGCTTGGACTTGGGAGTTTAAACTCCCACTTTTTTGTTTTTATTTATAATGAATGTGGTTATTTTTTTAACAAATAAATGAATGTAATTACCGAAAACACAAACGACTAATTACTGAAAGAGATGTCATTTGTTCAATTCTCATGTCACGTCATAGTCTTCGATTGCAGAAGTTGGCATGGAGATTGCATTCATTGACACATTATAATTTTATCAAATTCATAAGAATCTCTAATAAGACTATTTTGACCAACATCTGCATATTCTAAAACCAAACTGTCTATTCAATTCACTCAGACAATTATGGACCATTGAAACGGATTCTTAAGTTGTAATTTCAAATGTGTAAAGGATCTAACTTCTAGGATCAACAACCCATTGTAAAGAACAGACGAGTTGAATATCAATACTCTACCAAGTTGGTTTAATAGATTAAATTTGTCATATATCACACAACTTCATCTAGTTTTTAGATCAATTTTTTCCCTAGTCCTAAGTCCTTCCCTAGTTCAATGCATCTTTAAATTCGCAACATAAATCGACTTTATAATTGGTTGTTTCAAGTTATTATTATGCTTGCAACTTATAATAGATTACGATAAACTTTTTTAGGTACATTGTAACAACATATAAGCAAACCACTTTAACAAGTGTAATAAAACTTGTCATACTAGATAAGGGACAACACGGATCCAATTTTTTTCTAGGAAGAACGACTCGGAACATAAATATAATTTCATGTGAACATGAAATGACAGCTCAAAGTGTCAAAAACCAAAAAGTGCTTGATACAAATTGACAAAGGTGCTCTCAAGTGTCAACAATCACCCGAAGGCATCTGTGCTACATTGACCGAGCAAGAATTCGCAAATTCATTCAACAAATAATGTTCCGGAATAATTTCTTGTAGAAACAAATTAAAACATTCAAAAAATTCGTAAAAAAATGTTTTAAGTTTATCTCTTTAATCAAGTTTGATTTCATTTGAAATATATCTGAATTTAGCCCAATACCAATATAACATTGCCATTTTCCTTCGGATGATAAATGTATCCTTCATTTCAAATGCAGTAAAAATAAGTTTTCTTTAATAAGTTTTCTCTAAAGATTTCAGATATAGAACATGTAACTTAAAAGTCAAACCAAAAACTGAGGTCAGCCAAATAAGTTTTCTCTAAAGATTTCAGATATAGAACATGTAACTTAAAAGTCAAACCAAAAACTGAAGTCAGCCAAGTCTTCCAATGACAACAGGTAGTTCTCGAAAAGTATATTAAAAAAAAAGGGACAAGACATTGATAAATAAATTAACTAGTTCAAGTGCCTTTCGAGATCTGACAATAGATTCTTAGCAAAACAGGTACCACAAAAACTATCTAGACAACCAAAAAAACTATGCGAAGCAGCATAACATATGAAAATCAGCGCATCGTCTAAGCAACCAGGGTGCTGGCAGTTGTTGATTCGCTGCAAAAGTGACAAGTCATTAATAGCATAATACAATAGAATTGCACTAAAAAAGGCAAGATTGGCATCCAATCAAGAAAAGCATCAAGGCCAAAGACTAAGAAAGCTTCGTGCATATGTGTGCACAGCAAACAAAAATGTATAACAAGCAGAGAACCCAACAGAATTTCAACATAACCAAATAGCAAAGCATCAAATGTAACATTAAAAACATAATATTATCAGATATAATCATCTGTTGAAAATGTTTTAAGTAGCAATCCAAGGAAGACAACGATGAAGACAAAACTGGATTATTTTGATCCCGAACTGTGTATTATGAACTCAATAATTCAATAAAAATATTAGAAGTGCCTTAATGCCAAAGTGCAAAGTGTATATATACCATTCAAGCCCATTCGTCACACTTACAACTTACTATACAGACAAGTCAGTTAGTAGCTACTGGACAATTAGAAGCAAAATAAATTAATAATGTCTGAAATATAAGTTAACATTTAGAACAATAGCAGGGGGAAAACCCTCAACTAGATATCAAAACTAGTTCACCCACCACATCAAAACGAGTTAGGATCCTCTCCATTACTATAGTTTCGGAGTGTATAAAGAATATTTGGACCCCCCAAGTGTCACATCATTATCATTATATTCCCAAAACTTTGGTAATATAAAAAATGGAGGGTGAAAAATGGAGAGGATCTTGACTCCATCAAAACATGGTTTAAAAATCTAATAATTTATTTATAAAATAGATAAATCAAAGACATCAGCAACCTATTTCTAGTACTACTGTAGGCAAGCAAACCAACACACAGAATACCAATGACAAAAACAAATAGGATACTTACTACTTCCAGACTGGGGGGAGCTTCTTAGTCTTCTTGTAATAACGAGCAAGACGGTGGATTCTGCTCTCCACGAGAATCAACCTGAACTTAGAGTCCTTGTCCTTTCTGTTCCTCTCAAGATGCTTCCTAATAGAAACTGCCTTCTTGATCAAATGATACAGATCCTCCGGAATTTCAGGTGCAAGTCCTGAAATCACCCCCAAAAATAAACTCATCATTTGCATATTTTGAAATGTCACAAAGGGCCTGTTTGGAATTACTTATTTGAGCAAATCCACTAACATAAGCACTTTTGGGCAACTTATTTTTATAAGCTCTCCAGACTAGCTTACAAAAACAACATAGGGTTTATATGAAAACCATACAATTTGATTTTATCTTTTGTTATAATGATAACTAATACATAAGGACTTAATTAAGCTGGTCATCAAAACAAGGGCATATTCCAATAACAATTGCAAACAGAGAAGAACTAACCGTGAGCTTTGAGGATACGAAGGATTTTGCTTCCAGTGATACTCTTGACCTGAGCGATTCCATGAGAGTCACGAAGAATAACACCGATCTGAGATGGGGTCAAACCCTTCTTTGCAAACTTGCAAATGGTTTCTTCAACCTAAAAATCCGTAATAAAAATCACATTTTTTAAAATTTAATAATGCGATTAAATAACATAGTAAAACAATAATAAATAAATAAAATCTTAATGGATGAGAGAAAATCACATCTTGTGTGGAGATCTTGAGCCAGCTTGGTGGTGTCCTCTTGTATGGTAAAGCAGAAGATGAAATACCCTTACTGAAACCAAAAATTGAAACAATACAGAACAAAAGTGTTGAATTGTGAACGAAGAATACAAATTTGATGATAAAAGAGTATAGAAGAATTGAAACGAACCCGCGACTGTGCATACGACCCATGGTTGCTGAATATTGGAGCTGCCTCCGCTGAAACGACTTTGTGAACTCTAAACCCTAATTCCTTTGCACTTAGCTTTATAAATAAATGAAACATGTGTACCCGGATTTTTTATTTTATATATATTTTTTTTATTTATAAAATTGCCCTACTCCCGATTTTAATTGTCAAGACTATTTTATTTTTTGGGTCCAGTAAGAGTTCGTATCTTGCCTATGTGACTGAAAAGAAAAAATTTCAAGTCCAGTGGAAAGACGCAGGCTGATGATGCGACCTTCTATTTTTTTTTTCTTTTTTCTGTGCCTTTTAAGTGTTTTTAAATAATTAATTAATTATAATAATAATAATAAAGATAATAATACATTAATACATTAATAAAAAATAATAATAATTAATTAATAATAATAATAATAACAATAATTAATTAATAAATAATAATACAATAATAAATAATAATAATAATTATTATTATTATTATTAATTAATTAGAAATAATAATACTAATTGTAATAAATAATACATTAATAATAAAAATAATAAATAATAATAATTAATTAATTAATAATAATAATAATTAATTATAAATAATAATAATTGTAATAAATAATACATTAATAATAAAAATAATAAATAATATTAATAATAATTAATTGATTAATTAATTAATTATTATAAATGATGATAATTAAAAATACAAAATTATATTAAAATTTTAAAGAAAATACATTAAAAAAGAAAAAAAAAATACATCAAATAAAATGAGAAAGTACTAAGAAAAATGCGGATTATGTCGGGTATCTGGTCTAGGAAACATTGTTCAAACGCTGCGGGGACATCTACTCAAATTTGATGTATTATTTTTTCTTTTTTAAGGTATTTTCTTTAAAATTTTAATATAATTTTGTATTTTTAATTATCATCATTTATAATAATAATAATAATTAATTAATTATTATTATTATTATTATTATTAATATATTATTTATTACAACTATTATTATTATTATTTATAATTAATTATTATTATTATTATCATTAATATTATTATTATTGATTAATGTATTATTATTATTATAATTAATTAATTATTTAAAAACACTTAAAAGACACAAAAGGACAAAAAAAAATGCACTCCAGTAGGAGGTCGCACTCTACTTATGAAAATTTTGCTCTTTTACTAGTTGCACTTTCAGGTTACGAACTACTATTGAGCCCAAAAAATAGAGTTGTCTAATAATAAAAATTGGGAGTAAAGCAATTTGGTTAAAAAAATATATATTAAAACAAAAAATACCGTGTATCCTCATGCGACGTCGTTTGAAAAATTGAAAAATAAACAAAATCAAAATAATATTTTTTTATTATGGATAAATAAAAAATTATTTTTTGAAATGTAGTTTTATTATTCCGTCAAAAAAATTATTTTATAAACAAACTATATAAACTTTTTTGCAATAAATACTATTTGACTTATTGATAAACAAATAAATTTAAATATAAATACACATTTAATAATCAAATCTCTGAACAAATAAATAAATTTATAATTATTGATAGTTTTAAAATTTAAAATTTAATTTAATTTAACAAATGTATATTTATTAATTTATACAAATGATATCAAATAATCTAATTTAATTATTTATATACTAGAACTCATTTCTAAACTATAACTTAAATCCACTACTGTGCATACGTCCCATGGTGGCTGGATCTTGTATCTGCTGGCCTCTTGAATAGGTTACCTTATTTAAATTCTTTTACACTTGTGTATATTTATAAATAAATGAAACAACTGGGAGGTTTGAAAAATTTAAAAATAAACAAATATATAAGTATTAATTTATTGAAAATTTTAAAAATAAATAAATATATAAGTATTAATTTAATAATCAAATTTCTGAACAAATAAATAAATTTATAATTATCGGTAGTTTTAAAATTTTAAATTTAATTTAATTTAACAAATGTGTATTTATTAATCTATACAAATCATATCAAATAATTTAATTTAATCATTTATAAAGTCATATGTGGAGACTCAAACTTACGCAATATTATGCGAAGACTCGGCGCGAATTATATTTTAAAATTTAATTTAGAAATATACTTATATTTAGTATTCAATACTTTCCTAAAGCAAATATTTTAGATCTCTTTACGAAACAAAATTTTTTATTTAATAAAAATTTTCACGTTTATTTAATAAAAGACTCCACATTCTAATATTTTTAAAATTAAAACCTATAAAATCTTATATAAATTAAATAAAACATTTTGTTTTAGTTGCAAATTATTTAATATTCTTTTATTACAAGTAAATTGGTTAAAGAAGACAGTAGGGATGAGAGAAATATTAGTTATAAATTGATAAATCATGAGACAAAAAATGAACACATTGCTCATATGAGAAATATTAGTTATAAATTGAAAAATCATGAGACAAGTAGTGAACATATTACTAACATGAGTTATTGAGTGGTACAAGGTATACACACTATTCTCTTCTTCAACTAAAAGATGGAAAAATTTACATGAGTTCTTGATATTGTTGTAGAATAGTTGAAATGTCTTATTTTATTATTTGAAAAATATAGAGAAAATAAATTTAAAAATGCCATTAATTTTGCTAAAAAAATTTTCTATAGTTATTAAATAAAATATTAATAATATATTTATTAACGTTTGAAAAAGTCCCATTTAATAGTTTCGCTTTATGTCTCGTAGTATATTGGATCGGCTCTGTTCAAAATAGCTTTGGTCCAAACGAGTTATACAACGAGCTAAGTCTTGAATAGACTCAAACAAATATGTAGTAATCTTAATTACCCCCAATTTATTTTAATAAGTATGTTATTATATTATTATATGTAATTAATACGATAATGCTTAAAATTAGCACAAACATAAAATTTATATTATTAATAAAGTCATTCATATCTAAAAGCGTCCATGTTAATAATATCTCAAACTGAGAAAACATGTGGAGAATCCAAAAAAAAAATGACTCTGAATACTTCCCAACCTTATATTCATTTCGAAAAAATGATTTTAACACGATTTTTAATTGCTTTGATTCCTCCTAGACGAACTAAGTCTTGAATACCCTCGTCCAAGTGCACACGCTTGAGCAACCATGAGGTAGCATTGGCTACCCCAACCATTTTTAATAAATATGTGTATATTTTTATATTTTGTCACCCTAATAATATATTTCCAGATACTCTAAATAAATCTATTTGAACAAAACAAAATTATTTAATTGATATATTTATTACTCTTGTTTTTGACACTACTCGTATCTAATTTGAATTTTATTATCAATTAAAATTATTTTTGTTTTTGACACTACTCGTATCTAATTTGAATTTTATTATCAATTAAAATTGTCAAGATAAGACTTGTAAATATAATAATTATTGAATTTCCTATAAATAATTTAATTGTTTACTATAGAAAGAACATCAATAATTTATTTAATATAAAATAAATTATGAATTAATTTGACTTATTAAAATGCCGTGGAACTCAAGTAAATATAAAGTCAATAATATTTCTTTGTCTTGCTTTAATTTCTATTCTATAACAAAATGAACACAACATCCTTGTATGTAGATTGGTTTAGGAGATAAGAACTCCAAATCCTTCAACAATTGATATGAACTAATTGCTAGTACTATGAACTTATGGTGTTACATCCTCACATGGTGTTTTTCCTAATTAATTGAAATTTTTAACCATTTACTCATCAGCTTAATTTGTTAAAATATTTAGCGGTTAAGAATTACTTTCATATATGTAAATTATGTGAGACGTCCTCGTTATAGTCTCCCATCTCTAAATGTATCAAAATAATAAATACATCTTCATATACATTTCTTTAGTTCTTTAATGATTTTATTGATTAAATTGCTCAACAAAAAAACACATTCGATAAATAAATTAATTAACTAAATATACATTCGATAAAAGTATTTAAGTGTGTTTTTGTAATTATCGTACATATAAGTTATAAGAGGGATTCAAAAGATCAAATCGATTTATCCATTTCAGTGTTAAAAAATTTCACATAATAAGACTAGAAAGAAACTTGTTAAACTTGGGTTCTCACCCTCCTCATTCTGGTCCATTACTCCGTCTAGGCGCTCAGTTCACCCATCTTGAATTAGGATTGATACTAAATATGGATTTGTGATGATTGAATTGTCATATTAATGGCTTTGTGGAGTTAGCTAGTATTCTATGAGCATAGAAAGAACTCAAACACCATCTTCATTATTTAGTATATAATCAAGATATGATGTATAATTGTAAAAATTGAATACTCGATAAATTCAATAGAATTAGATAAGTCACCGTAATTTCGTAAAAATTATACTTTAAATTTTAATTAAATCTCTTAGTTTTTCTGAAAACTAGCATCTACTGCTCAGTCTCACTATATTTTTTTTTCTTCATTATTTCCACCCACACAACACAATCACCCAAATATAAAAAAAGTTGAAGTTTAGGATTTGACCGATTTTAGGTAAATATGCGAACATATCAACAATTTGTCAGCAAATATAGTTGCTCCAAAAGTGCTGCGTGGATGTGAATGTGACTCGGGTCCAATTCATATCGTTATGGACGCGGTGACCTTGAACCCCCAACAGGGCCAAGACAAACATTTCCTTTTGGAACTAATCTTCTACCTTAATTTCCTTTGTTAAAATATTCGATTAAAGAATAATCTCGTTCTTTGACCCTTTCTAATTTTCTCATACTTTTTTTTCTTATCATATCACGGTCGTTGCAAGCCTATCATTTACCAGGATTATTTTATTTTATTTTATTCCATATGAAAAACAAGGCATTTGCGTAGTTGCGTACTAAAATATAAAATTCCACCGTTCTCTACTTTTGTTTTTTTTTGTAATGGAACATATATACTCTTTCAATTAATGATTAATGATGTTTTGGTTAGTTATCTAATTTTAAAATAACCAGTTGATATTATGATAATAGTAATAGTGTAAGTAAACGAAAGTTGGTCTATTTCAAAAGGATATGTGTGCGTGGGTGTGAGTAATTTTTATAAGGGAATGTGAAGATTATGTTAATATAGTTGGCAATACAGAAGACGGGCAAGGGCGCAATATTCATGCATATATGAATATGGTTGAGTGTAATTTTCAGTAGCGGTGAGTTGTGAACTGTATAACTTAATCACACTGCACAAGAGGCCAGGGCAAGTTGGGCAGCCATACAGTGAACCGCCGCCTCTTGAATTCAAACCAACAACCATAAGGGCTGCAAGCCTGCAACAACATATCCATATAGTTATTGTTATGAATGTAATCGGTGTCGATTTTTAATAATGCTTATGTCATTCAAATGCATTTAATGTCTGAATGTTTTTTTTTTAAATATTGTCAATTAATTATATTTATTAGATAAAAAATATCTTACTTGTTATCATATTTAATTAAAATGTCATATAAATAGGAATTTGTGAGTAATACTTGGTAGCGTAAAAAATAAACAATAATACATCTATAGTCATTTAAGTTTAACTCAATTCTCGTTTAGGTCTATTGAGTTTATTTTATCTCGATCTAGTCATTTAAGTTATATTTTGTTTGCATTGTTAGTCGGTGGTTTTGGTATCTCCATTAGATTTTTGAACTGAAAAATGACGAATTGATATATTTTCAATGATGCAGCATACGATTTCATGATATAAAACTATCTAGATATATTAATTATTCACATGTCATTAATTAAATTACAAAAATGAATAATCTATAAAGTTGAAAGTGAAATTTTTATAGAACTTTATTGTGATTTTATGAGTACTTATCATACTACACTATCATATAATGTGACACATTATTTCAAACATGTCAGAATACGCATTTTTAGTTAAAAAATCAAAACGAGATATCAAGATTGTCAGATTTTAAAACAATAGTACCAATTTATTGAATTGATAAAAATAGAGAGATTAAAACTGCAATTAAGTATAAATATTACACCAACAACATATCAAAATTAATATCAATACTTATTAATTTAATTGATCTATTTTTTGACAATTTCATCCATTCCATCTTAATTTTAAGAAAATTTTTGTAGTCCTTTATATAAGAAAAAGTTACAATTTTTGAGACGTATTTATTATTTAAATTATTTTTTTACTCTCATTTAAAATGCTTGTTTTTTTTTAATATTATTAATAAATATCTAGTTACTCAAAACTCAAGATTATTATAAATATTTTGAAGAATAAAACTTTAAGAATTCAGATCCTCTCTCTGCATAAAAAAAATAAATAAATATAATTATGTCAATAACGATAAAAATGGAATAAACAGATTTGATCAAAATCGCAGTCAATCGAATCGATAACCCAACAAAAACAAACCTAACAACCCTATCATTTTGATATTTAAATCACAGGTATTTTTCCCCTCAAAATTTAAGCTACGAAAACCAATACGAACGTCCTTATTTATTTCTACTACCTATATGAATTGAATGTTGTTAGTAGCTAACAAGATACACCTACATGGTTACATGTACACGCATGACTAAGAGAGAGAAAGCAATGTTAGCCTGACAGCACTGCAAATCATGAAAGAAGAAAGAAAGAGTTGAAGAAAACAAAATGTCCAAGTTTATCCAAATCCCACCAACACGTTGGATTTGCGCGGCATAAATCCATTAATAAATAACTACATGTCAACGGTCCTACTCGCTCTTCTCTTTTCCGTAGAAATACATTAAAACATTAAACTACTCTCTCCGCGTTAATCAATCATTTAATGCTTCTTCATATATATATTCTAACTCATTTCCTCCCATAATTCACAACACAACTCCATTTTCAGACCCCACAACACAAAACACAAAAACATCATCGGAACAAAAATGAAACTAGTTTGGTCCCCTGAGACAGCATCCAAAGCATACATCGACACAGTACAACATGTAAGCAAACAACCACTCAATTATACTCCATCCATATAAAAACATAAAAGACATTGAAAAAATTATTTCAATATTAATTTTCACTAACATTTTAATTTGATTGCTGTTGAACAGTGCAAAGTTTCGCGTGGTTCAGGCGTGGCGGAGCTTATATCGGCGATGGCGGCAGGGTGGAATGCGAAATTGATAGTGGAAACATGGTCGGAAGGAGGTGTTATAGAAACAAGCATAGGTTTGGCAATAGCGAGAAGACACACGTGTGGGAGACACGTGTGCGTAGTCCCTAACGAGAGATCAAAATTGGAGTACTTTGAGAGAATGGGGGAAACAGGAACATCGACGGAAATAATGGTTGGAGAAGCAGAGGAAATTATTGAAGGGTTAATAGAAGGAATAGATTTCATGGTGGTTGATTGTAAGGGAATTAGGGATTTAACGAGAGTTTTGAAGGTGGCTAAATTAAGCGTTAAGGGTGCGGTTTTGATTTGTAAGAATGCTTATTCGAGAGGTCGTAATGGTAATTTTAAATGGGAGAATGTTGTTGTAGAAGGAGGATCGTGTTCCCGTCGTCTTGTTCGTTCTGTGTTTCTTCCTGTAGGGAAGGGACTTGATATTGCACATGTTTCTGCTACTGGGGGTAATTTGGTCAAAGGTGGTGGTAATAAGAGATGGATTAAGCATGTTGATCAACGATCAGGGGAGATGCATGTTATTAGACGATGATTTAATTAGGAAATTAATTCATAATCAATTAATCCATACCTAGCTAGCTTTTTATTTATTTATTTATTCCTTTGGTTGTATTATCATCTTAATTGTGTCTATTTTAACAAGTGTACTGTGATAAACTTAATTATAGCAAAACTTAATTTCGTAAAAATGATTTGAATAAATTCATTTTGAAGTAAATATAATCAGAAAACAAGTTTAAAGTCAAATTTAACATAAAAGTTGGTGTATTGTAAAAAAAAAAACTTAAAAGTTTCAGTCAAATTTTTGTTTGGAAAATTAGAAGAATTAATGAATAATGGTGGCAACATAGAAAGCGTCAAACGTAGAAGAAACAATGGAACTTCTTTTGCTTGTAAAGAACGTTTCCGTGATTCTAACGACTTTCGAAATATATGCAAATCATTTTTGTCAAAGGATTACGTATGTAAGGTTGACAAGTCTTTTTTTGGCAAAAGCAAAATAATAACTTTAGAGGTATAGAATTAATTTTAACTCTTGAAATTACTAAATTTTTTAAACTGGAAAGCATAACGTTACTAGCAATTGGTGAAATTCGTTTCTTTCACGCCATCCGAAACACACTTCCCTTTGAGTGTATCTTATTCAAACTATAAATCACTACGGACCAATTCTTCCAACTTCCAACTACCAAAATGGACATGTTCCCCAGGGTTGTTGACCTTCATTTCTAAGTAGATCTATCTCTTCACACGAGCCAAAGCCCCGTAATTGCCATGTCTCCCAATAAATGGTTTAAGTTGACAAAATAGTTTTGTAGACAAGAAAACGTATGGTATTGAAATTTGAAAGGATACTATAGCATTAAGTCGTTGTCGTAGCTATGCCACAATTTTGGCTAACCGCCAACACTATGCGTGTGTTAGGTAGCTAAACAAGTTTGAACTAAGGGTTAAAAGAGTTGACAGTGATAAAGAATGAGAGTGAATGAAAATATACTGACATAACAACTATAATATACAAATATTTGTCTATGAAAAAACTACCAACACTATGCAGCCATAAACCACTCTGAAGGCTGGCATGCTGACTGTTGGGTTAATGTTGTTCAAATTCTTGGTTATTTTCAACCATTCATCTTATATGTGTACGTATCCAACTATGATAGTATAGAGGATTGTGCTTTTGTGCCCTGCAGCCAAGAGATTCACGAAACACATTAATTGAATATGACATACAGAAATTTGGAAATGAATCTCAAGTTGTCAATAATCTTGAACTTACTAAGATGGTAAATAGCTTAAAGATACTGGAAAACAGTGTATTAGTCCCAACTACTTTTACTTCTTCTAAGTGATTTCTTATCTGATTGCACCTTCTTGCTTTTAAGGCGTTTATGCTCTCCTATGGCAGCCCTTCAAATTTGTACATTTGATTAATAGTTGTCAGTTACAAGCCCTTCACCATCAGGTGATTCTAATGTAACAGATTCCTCAACAAAATGATTAACCAAATATAAAAGAGAAGTGCTCTTACAACTTTGCAATTTTCTTCTTTTGCTCTTCTGAGGGAGGTGGTGGGACATATGATGCTGCATCAATGATTTCCTATTTTTTTCCCATTAAATTAACAGAAAAGCACCATTTTGATATCTTTTGGAAACAAGAAGTAAACATACTTAAGTTTGTGTAATTGAAAAGGGGCAAGGGGAAGAAAGGTTAGATAACTGCAGTCTAATATCCAAATGGGACTAACCACGAGGGGTTTGTATTATGTTAACTTCTAAGGAAAGAGGAGTGTCAGCATCACTCGCTCTAACACACTCTTCCCAACACATCTTCACTTATTAGGCAAAATTCATGTAGGGCTACACTATTTTGGGAATGAATCTCACTTAAAGTGGTGGGGACTCACATGAATTTCAGCCAATAAAAAATAAGTGTTGAAAGAGTGTTAAAGTAAGTGTTGCTACCATTTTCTTTTGAGGAAATTATTGTAACGCATACAAGATTTCTCATATACTACATTTTGAATACACAACAATAAAACTGTGACAATAGTCACCACACCTCATTTTTCTTCTCATTAATCATTGGCTGGTTCCAAACAAGTTTACTATAGACTTTGTTGTAAGGAGGACATGCCAATCAACCAACTTAACAGCACAAGGAATAGACAGCCAATATATAGTAAAGAAAAAACAAGTAACCAATTTACAAATCATTCAATTTCTGAATCAAGGATTCAAGATATTATTATAAATTAATTACCTAGCCCTCAGAGAATAATAAAAATAGTCAGTTTTGATTCACAGTGACCAGATACCCAACAATGCAGAAAATGAGTGAGATTTGTCGACCGCCATTTCACCATCCTAAGCTACAATTTCCCCCTAGTTTGTTCACTATCAACAAGACAAATGATTATTTTTCAAACACAGCATTTCAGTAAACAAACTCTTCCCAACCCCGCCATCACTAGAGAAGAATAACAAGTAATAGAATCCAGAACTACAAGAAAGTAAAAGTTTTTCTTATACAGCTGACATGATTTCACAGAACTGTCATTCACACCAGAGAATTTCCTTTTAAGATGCCGCCATTATTTTGAGAGAATCAAGTCTCTGTTAGGAGAATCAGACTCGAGAGCTATAAAAACATAATCGTTTCCATACATACCTCCTAGTGTTGTTAGTCACGGATCACGGTACTACACTACAATCCTAAAGTGCCGATATAACTGCCATTTGACAACTACTCTGAACTAAATAGCATATCACGGAACAATAACAATTTGTTCGAATTCCGCTAGCAGCTACGCTATAGCGCTGCTACAGTTGCTATTTGACAGCACTAAACCTACCAAGCAATGATAACTATCACAAAACTCATTCCTAGGTCTCGCTAAAGTACTTAAGCTTTTATTAGGAGATATATTCTTTGGCAACAACATCCGATACTAAAGCGTGCTATTAAACAAATTCATAAAAATAAATTTTATATACCTGAAGCTTTGCCAAAGCATCCTCAATGTTACCCCTGAAGAAAAATTGGTAGAATAAATCCAGCCATTCTTACATGGAAAAAAGACAACAAAATAACAGAAGGAAAGAAGCAAACTTCTGTGTTCTTGTTTTGGTTGAAGAAATCACAAGCTCTCCGTCCTTGTTAATACGATTTTTCTCCTGCCCAGGATCAATACAAATCAAGATTGTTAAAATATAAGGTATATGATCAGTGAATGTAACACACAACTTAAGCCCAACAAGAACTACATACATGATATACATAACTAAATACATAACAATATTATGTGTTTCCTATAAATAATGGCAACATACAAACTTTAGATCACTTGGTTGCAGAAGCTTCGATATAATGTCATGGACTCATGAAACATTTCAAAAGCATATGAACATTTTGATATCTAACAAACAAACAAACAGTTAATCACATGATTTGGTAAAGAGGAGAAAAGATTGGCCGGCACAAACCATTTGCATAATCTTCTCCCTGACCCTTTCACTTAGCCAATGTGCATTTCCAACGTTGAACCGCATGTCAACCTTGGTGTTCACTGTCCAATCAGCAGGTATCCCAATTTGATAAGTATCATACTAATGAGCCCCAACATCTCATAAATAAGAGTAAACAATTAGTTTGGTCCTTGAATATGTGAAACTGCGTCAGCACGGTCCTCAAATGTAGCAAAACTTTGTGTAACTTAGTTTGGTCCTCAAATATGTATCTCGTTAGTTAGTTTAGCCAATAAAATTACTAACAAAAAACACACTAAGAATGTTTTTGTAATTTCAATCCTATAGTGATAATGCCTCACACCTAAATTGAGGATTTGTTGTAAATTGAAATAGGAACACACAAAAATAAATAAAATACCATAGATTTCCGCAAGTTACTGGGAAAAAAGAAAAACAACCTTTATTGACATTCTGACCCCCAGGTCCTCCACTTCTGGCAAAGTTCACAGTAACATGATCTGAAACCAAATAAACAAATTAATATATATTTTTTTTTCTTTTGCAGTATATATTGATGGAATGACAAAATTGATGAAAAAATAACATACCCAAAGTGATTTTAGGAATAGGGCCATTGTTATCGGCGGAGAGAGATCGATGTTCAGCTTCATGGAGAAGCTGCTGAATCTGCGATAGACGAGAGGATACTTTGTTTCCAGAATCTGAACTTGAAGAAGCGCATCGAATTGCGGTGGCAGAGTGCGAAAGCCGTAATCGAAGAGCATCATTGCCGTGAGAAGAGGAGAGACACAAAGGGCGAGAAAGGTTGCCGGTAATGCGAAGCAAAGAATAGAGGGGTGTGGAAGGGAGGTGCAAAAGTAAAACCCCCTTCACCATCCTAGTGGTTGTTGTAGCCATACCATAAATCAAACTTTAGTTTAGTTTAAAGCACGTCCACAATCCCAACCCTGTTCCTTTTGTTTCAGCAGCGCTTTTGTTGATTTCCAGAGTAATTCCACCCCACAAATAATAATAAAATTACAGATTTTTTTTTTGTCTCTATATTTATTTATTTAAGTGTGATTAAATAATTCAGATTTGAAGCATTGCTTTAATTTCGATTTTCATTTCATGATCACATTTTTTCTTTTTAGTTTTTGTTTTTCTAATTAATAAACTAGCTAGTTATATTTTCACGCATAATTATCATTTTAATCTCTAAATTTTTAGGTTTTTAAGGCAAGATTAGGCTCTACGTTATAGGTTTTTTTGGTACAACTAAAATAATAGGTGTTATCATTAGTTCTTTTAAATTTGACAAAACCCTTAAATAATTTTTTATAATTGAAATCCTAATATAGTTTTAGAATTCTAAATTTTCAATCATAATATAATAAATCTAGTCTATATAATTTAGTGTGATGTTCTCGTGTAACATTAAATTTGCATATTTTATAAAGAAAGTTTACAATAAAATAACGTGAGAGAAGATTAAAAATATGATAAGAAAAAATTGAAAAGAATTATATCTCCTAATTTTTTTATATATAAATTAAATATTAACAACTCTTGAAACCTCTTATTAAGAGTTGGTAATGTCATCTCATCTAATTAGATATATAAATTAGATGAGTTATGTCATCTCCTCTAATTTATACAAAGTTTGAGTTGTATTTTTGAAGAGGACGCATATAAAATATTAATTAATATATTTTGTCCAATTTAATGATCTCTTCTTTCTTTTCTTTTTCTTTATAGAAAAAAGATGGTATGATCACTATAAATTCATACACAACTGCAAAATTTTAAATTGAAATTTAAAACAAAATGTTGAATATAACAATCTTGATTATTTGTCAGTTGAATTACGACTTAAGATTTTACCCAAAAAATAATAAAATTGAAATTGATTTGGTTAGTTGTGAAACAGAGTATTGCCACTAAGCCATTAGATACACTTAAAGTACTTGGAGAAAATATGTTATATTATCAGTTAAGAAGGAAGAAAATTTGGGGATTGTCGTAACACTTCCATGTTCTAGAGAAAATTTGTCTCTGATCCAAATGCTATTAAATATCCCTAATTTTCTTAGATGAACTAGTGTAATCAAAAAAAATTCAATGATATCATTTAAAAGTTTATCGATTTCGAACATTAGATTATTTGATTCTAATAACTTAATTTATTATTTACTTCTCAACTAAGATATGCGACCTATCTTTTAGAAATTATTCTCTATTTTGCGTTTATTTAATTTGAATTATATATGATTTTTATTTATATTTATCTTTTTTTTATAACAAAAATACCATAGTTTCTATTATAAATAAAAAAAAATTTTAACTCGCACTATTTATTTATTACTTCTTAATGAAAATAAATAACTTAATCATCTAAAATTTGCATTTATAATTTTGCCATGTCAAAAATTATTTTTGATTGAAGTAATTTTGTAAAATTAATTTTATTGAAAGACTGGTTGAACGTGAAATATTTCACGTCAACTAAAAAGCTTTCAACAATAACATTCTCTTTTTCCTAACTACTAATTTAGGAAAAAATTTAATTACTCCAAATAGTATTAAGACATATATGAGAATTTTAAAGAACAAACCTAAATAAAGCATAAATAAAAATAAAGATAAATTGTGTGTAACAAAAATATTTTAATTGATTGAAGTGGATATAGAATGATTATTAAAATGAATATTTATAGACCAAAAGTTAAAACCTAAACTCTATCACTCATGGTCGTGATCAACTAAAGATCGTATCTTAATTATCGTACTTGACTATACTCATTGTGTTTGAGTTCGCGATCTATCACTGTTCATCTAGTAATCTCAAGTTTTGCGACTCTTATATTGCTACAAGACGTGGCTTTTGCAAAATCTCAGCGGTTTGCTATGATACCAAACATATATATTATTTTATTCAAGTCATTCTTTGCCCTCTATAGATTTGGGCCCCAAGGTTTGCTACCAAACATATATTATTTTATTCAAGTCATTATTTTCCCTCTATAGATTTGGGCTCCATGATTGAGGTTGTCAGTTGTCACCAAGCACATATAGATGTTATTGTTACTTCAATGTAAAGATATACTCTCAAGCTTTTGTCCATTCAGAGCCTTCAATGTTATTTTGTTTAACACATTGTACTAGGTAGTGGGAGCAACAACTAAGAAAATTATTCTCATTACATTCCCTTGTATATTAGTCTAATCTCTCGTATTCATTTTAGTTGATATTTCATCCTCTAAAACTTAAACAAGATCTTATTGCATCAGAAATGTTGATTAACACTGTCAAAATCTAAAATTTGTTTTTCATACCAAGCAATTGGGAGCATAAAGTTTAGGGTGTACCCTTCATATCTCTATTACAACTAGTTTTCACCCACTAAAGATCGAGATAAAGATATAGGTATACATTAAATGCATCAGTAAAGAGGATGTCTCTTTATGCCCGATCCAATCAATTGTTCAGCCCTATGCCATCTACTCTCTCGTCCAACTTCATTAGATGTAAATGTGAGTGTTGAGTAACATATAAGTGAGAAGTTACAATGTTTTTTATTTAAGATCAATTTTGGGTCTGAAAATTGATATTATCAAAATTCAAACTCGGTTGAAGGTCATGTTCTTCACTCTAATTCATCTAGGATCTTCCCCTACATGATTGGTTTCTCATGCAAGCGCCATTTTTATAAAAGAATCCTTCAACAAAATGGAATATAGCATAGAAGTTGCACTGAACAAGATATACACCTCATGCAAACACACATGAATACAACTAAACTACCTCAGCTCACGCAGTATGTGCGGCAGTACATATAAACCACTGCACGGGTCATAATAAGTTGTATAGATCTCAGACCTTAGCATCACCATAACATTTTCAGTGGTCAAATCTGCCCTACTAAGGAATAAAAATTACAGCTAAAATCATCAAATATATCTATAAGAAAGGAAAGAGAAACACACCAACAGGTTATAACATGATAATATATCATGACACTGTTGCTAAGGTGAATGGGACTCGAGTACTAGACAACTTGACTGCAACATTGGAGAATTAATTTTGGCGCTGCCTTCCTGGGTGGTACGCACCCCTACCATTTGAATCGGTCCTCGCCCTCTCCTGTACGCGAGAAGAACCTCTAACTTCAGACATTCCATGCTCTGATGAAGGGAGCAGCCAACCTCCCTGCCGGGCCTGCTCAGCTTGTCCACTGTGGCTTGCTCCTATAACAACAACAAGAAGTACAGATTAAAATGACACGTGAACTGGCACACTGCTGTTTTGAAGGAAAAATGACCATTCAACAGCCACAGTATTTTAGCACAGCATTTTTTAATATTAATCACTACACAAAACGTTAGTTAGAAAAAATATTAATCGCTAAACATACTTTATCATTCAACAATTAACATACAATTAAATGCACCAACAATGTTTAAGGTTTAAAAAATACTGCACACACAACAGGCATACTAAGCCATACTCTACACCATTGAATGCATGGTACATCACTAGAACGACGTCCTTATTTCTTATTAGTAACTAATGAAGAGAATGAGATAGGAACAACACAATAGTGAATTAGTAGTTTTTTATACATCATAATAACGAAATCGATAACAAAATAATAGTTCCAATAACATGATACCAATTTCACAACCATGCACATCAAAATGCACCCCATGAGAAAGCCATTTCACTCCGTACACGCTAGATGTGGGCACAGTGATATTATTTGTGCAAGTTAAAATTAATACTCAAATAGATATATGAAAGTATTTGATAGTTGAAGACAAATGAAAGAGGAGCTTAAAAGGGAGACTGAAAAACCCCATACAGCGTAGTGACACACTAAATTACAAAGACAGTGCTATGAATGTGTCCGGGAATACCTCGTAAATGGGGTCTCTTTTATTGTTAAACAGATAGTTAGCTGAAAAATTGCAAAACTGCATGGCATTTCACGTGTAATAATTTTACGATTTTGTAATATATAGCATCACTCTGTACAATTATTTTATTTCCTTGTATTCAAGTAAATTTGCAATTGTAATACAATGAACTTATCACAATATTTAGCAAACATGTTAACGACACTAACATTATGGAAACTTTTGGCATGAGTATATAAAGGTAAAACTGTCAATAATCTTCAATAAATTGTGCAGATAACTTCTAGATATTAACCATCCACATACATATTCCTCAAGTAATCAGTTACTCACCAATACTTCCACTCCATCCAGGCAAATACTTTTGACCCTTTCCTTTCCATTCTTCTTCAAAGCCAGCAAGTTCGTCTACGATAAAACAACCCAAAACCTTTAATAATGCTACATACAAGGGTATAGAACTGCTATAGTAGTTACCATATCACACACACAAAAAATAAAAGTAAGCTAACAAACCTTCATTTATGTTGTGCAAAGTCTGCATAGAATCCACCTTACCATCTGGATTCAGTTTTCTTGAAAGGGTATGCCCCTGCAATATATATATCAGATAAAAGTAAAATAAATAAAATTAAGGACATGGTAAAAGCCACTGAAGAAACATAGCGAATTTTATCCCAAAACCAAACCAAATAAATACAATATTGCAACCAAAGAGGCTGGGATGTGAATACCTTATCATGCAGGCCTCTAGAAATCCTGTGAGAAGCTTGCCTTGTGGAACTATCAGCCTCCTTGCTCTCCTCAAGTGTCACCTAACACAATGAAGATGGTATCAGAAAATAACCTTACGCAAATCCTGGATTCAACATAACTTTAAATCGGTATAAAAGCTTACTCCATCACTTCCAGTCCTCCTTGTCTTTGATGAAGTATAATATGTTCCATTTGGACCACCATAGCTGACTGTTGAGCTCTGGAAGCAGAAGCTGCGAGTTTGAGGCTGAGGCTCGATTGTATTGAATCTGTTGTACTCATTTCTACCCTGCAAATGTCTGATCTTCTTACCTGCAAGATGACCCCCCAAATAAAAATTAGCCTAAAAAAAACAAACTACCAGTTTTGAGAGAGATAGAGCAAAAGCACGGGTACATACTGGCTAACGCAAAACACACGTTACCTTCAAGTTCATCGTCTGGATGTTCTACAGAGGGTTCACTATTTTGCCTTCTATGCTTTCTTGGATTTTCGTTCTTCTCTTCCACCGCATCCTCATTTTCATCATCAGAGTCCAATTCCTCGATGATTGGGCCCCTTCGACTACTAGGCTCCGGAGCACGAGCTTGGTGCTCAAGAAACTCAGATGGACGCATGTCCTGGTGGAAAGGAAACCCAGATGGACGCATCTCCTGGTGGAAAGGAAACCCAGATGACTGCATGTCCGGCGCAAAAGGAAAACCAGATGCCTGCATATCCGGAGGAAAAGGAAACATAGACGGGCCACTCAAAAGATTAGACTGGAACATCCCTCCAAAAGGGCGAGTGAAGAAAGGGTCATCAAACGGGTCTCTTCCCCCAAAAACACTTGAGAATAAACTACTAGAAGGTCCAAAAGAACCATGACCTCCAAAACCACCAAAAGGGTCACCAAAGCCAGAGAAAGGATCTCTACCACCACCACCACCACCACCGCGTCCTTGCATTCTTCCGTTCAAACTCTAAGTGCAGTATTTGCTGCAGGTAAATGACACGTTTAAGATAACTAAATTACAATCAGAAATGATGTATAAACCATACAAACGGTAATAAAGGATTCGATTCAAACACAATTTTAAAGAATAATAATAATTCTATACGAACAAACCCTTATTATAATCTTCCAAATTAGATACGTTTTGTTATTTTCTTCAAAATATTAAATACTTGTAAACTTCAAAAGCTAAATACTCGTTTCAAACAACAATAAAATCATCATAATTCATGGAAGGATCTAATCTAAGCAAAGCAAAACACAATCACCAATTATTAAATACAAATCGATAAACCAAACATCAATGAAACTAATTGAGATTAAAACACGAAGATCGTCTAAAAGATTGAAAAACCAGCAAGCACAAAATGAAATGAGATCATTATGATCGAAATTCCGAGCCCTAAAAAAACGGTTGAGAATTGAGAGAAATAAGAGTACCTGAGAGAGAATTTGAGAGAACGGAAAAGAGACTAAAAGTGTGATGAATTAATTAATTATCTTTAACGAAAACAATTATATGGTTATCTTTCACAATTCGCAATTGTTTCAGAGGCATAGAACTTTCTAGCATAGCAATTATCACGAGGATCATTCATTCACCATGCACCAATATATTTGGTGATGGGCTTTTTTTTCTCATCTTGGAAATCACAAAATGGGCCCAACTATGCACCGCAATTACTAATTCTCTATCCTTAATTTTTAAGCCTATTTCAAAAGAAAATTTGTTCTTAAATATATAAATATTTTTAATTACAAGAGATTAACGGGTGTGTAATATAAAATTGTATGAGGTGGATACAAAAATACAATCATATCTAAGTCAATGGTTGATTGTCGGGGTTTACACTAATAATATATAATCTAATTTCTCTAATTACAAAGTGTATTTATTATTATTTTTTAAATATATCACTTATTAATACTACTATTTTATCTTAAAAAAATGAAAAGTTAAATTTAATACATCAAAGTATATTTTAGTAAAATCAATATATAAAATTGACACATTAAATTTCACTACATATTTTTATTAATATATGAAGACAAAAAATGCAGTGAAAACTTATAATTAGAGACAAATGTAGTATGTTTGATGATAAAATTTGAGTTTTTTAACCATCATGTTTATAGGGGAAATAACTTAGAATGATTCACCATTTATTAAATACCACTTAAGTTCAATTACTTTTTTTTTTTGGATAAATTTTGAGCTGAAGTTATTGATTTGATTTTTATACATTGTGAAGTGTGTTTGATTCGCAAAACAGTAACTACTAGACAGAATAGTACAAGACAAATTTTTGTATTTCATTGTGTTTGTTAGTCGATGTGCAAAACAAACAATTTTGTGCTGCACTTTATTTGATATGTATATGCACCGAACAAAATAATATAATTTTTACTATAATATACTTTATTGATATATAATGTAATTATGAATACAAATATTAATAAAAGAAATGAAGGAGAAAAAATTATATAGAAAGAGAAATGGGAAAATAATTTTTTTTACTATAAAATAAAAAAGCATTTTAGTATTTTTGATAGTTTAGACTTTGAATAAAAAAATTGTCACATGGTTTATTTTAGCAAATCAAACCCCTAAGTGTAACATTATTTTCCAACTACACTCAATGACCAATTTTTGAATCAGAGAAATTGGCATGTCCAACTCTACTATTTTAGCAAATCAAACCCCTAAGTGTAACATTATTTTCCAACTACACTCAATGATGTGTTTTCATATCATTCAATGAGTGTGACGAGTCATGAATTTTAATTTGTTACTCAATAAACCATGTATTTTAAAACATATTAAATGCATGTGCAAATTTTTTCTATATAGTTTAATGGCGAAACCTACGAATTAAATATGCAAAAGAGGGGTGTTGTAGCTTCAAACCTATGTTGCAGTATATCAAATATTTTATAATTTTTATCATTTGAATCATATTTATATAGATGTGTTAAATATATTTATATTTGACAATGTATGAGAATTTAATCCTAGATTTATATACATGTATTGTAACAAAATTAAAATTTTACTATTTTTATTTTTTAGAGGTAATAATATTTGAGTTGCATAAGATAGTAAATATGAATATCTCTCTCCGAAACTCTCAACTAGTATTAGAACTTTAGTTAGTCACGTCTATTTTATTTTTTGTTTTAAAAGAAATAATAAATTCTATCATAATTAACAACTGCGAGGTTCTGAATTCGAATTCGGAACTTAACGTCGTCTAACTAAGGACAATCACGTCTATTTTTATCATCTTTATTTTATTTATTAGAAAATCGATAATATAATAATTAATTAATTAATTCTATTAATACCATTCAATTTCATAGTTACCAAGTCATATTTTGTTTGTGTATCAATTAAAATAAATATAATTAAAAAAAATAGATTAATAAAATTTTATAATTTATCAAATTAATTTTCTTTACTTTTAAAATTTAATTAGCGTTCACTGTAATATAAAATAAATTTACGCAGACGTGTAATCATATTTCACCATTGAGATATCTCTCAATGTGTATAATTCTTTTAAACAACAACGTAATAACATGTCTAAATATTGATATAATATTAATTGTTTGAATGAAATTATTTTGCAATATTAGTAAAAAATAATTAAATTGTTGTGTTTTTTGTTTAAAATATTGTTTACAAATATTTGCCAATTGTTTTGGCTCAAATATATTTTTATGAATGGGTATATATATATTCAATAAGTTTTTTTTTCTCTCTTATATTTTATCGTTATGAAGAAGAAGAGTTTTTATTTTTATCAATGACATTTTTATTTGTTGATATTAACTATTAATTTTCACTTTCACCGGATATGTTTTATATATATATATATATATTATACACTAAAAATTAAAATATATAAAATTTAAGTATAAATGGTATGGTAATTTCATATACAAAATATAAAATTTCATATATTTACATAAGATTTGGGAATGACCAACTTGAAGTGTATATTGTGAGGTCGAAATACATGCTTAGAGTATGAAGAGGTTTAAGCATAAATGGGCTGAAATATTTATGCTCACTATTTTTGTTCTTTTAAGTGTAGAGCTGAAATATACAATTAATTGTTAAAATAGTATGTAATATTTACGACGTGAGAGACTAAATTGATTGTTGTTTTGGTGATTTAATAACTAATTTGATTTTTTTTAAAATACCATTTATAAAAAAACGATTAGATTCCATACAAGATGTGGCAAGACAAGACTCTAAAGTCAAACTATGCAAAATTCACTTATAGATTGAGACCCCAAAAAGCGAGAATAAGTCTCAATAAAAAAAAGAAAAAAAATTGATTCACCATTGGTCCAAACTCTGACTAAAACTTTTGATTTTCACCGTTAACCACCACTAAAATTGAATTTTGATGTGATCATATATATGATGCGAAGAACCATATACAAGCCAACCAAATAACATGAACCTTTTCTTTTGAATACTTAGAAGCAAAATGTAAAGCATAAAATTGTTGGATATGATCCATAACACCATATGAAAATGCACTATGAATACCCGACCATTCCAAAATAGCAAACCAAACTTTACCAAAAAAAATGACACTACAAAAATAGATGCTACAAATTTCCCGTTATGTCAAAGTCATTAGCACAAGCCAACAAATCAAGGTTTAAGATGCTGTATTTAAATAAGTTATCCTTTGTCTCAGAAACCTATTATTCAATAATTTCCACACAAAAGAGCAACAATTGAACCATCTTGTTTCACACAACTTCCTGAGGAACAAAAACTTCGACATCATGCAATTTTGATGCGGATGGGTGGAAACAACCCTTCATATCCTCTCAACGTGCATGACAAGTTGTAATGTTGGGAACACCGTGAATCCGTGGGAAAGCATTTGAGAGCAGTTACATGTGGCAAACGTGGTTCCCGAATTAGTTTTTAGTATTTGTGGCAAATTGGTTGAGGAATAGTGAGAACGTTTAGTGACGGTGGTTTGGAGCATTTAGTATGCGCATAATGTTATTTTATGGGAGAACCGTTGTGAATTTGTGCATTATCACTAGAGACTGTGGTTTTTTAAGATGATTTGCTGTTGTGCAAAAGCATCCCCAAATAAACATGTATTTAATTTTATAAAAAAAGCTTATAAATCTTTCAAAATACTTGCGGCCATAGAATAAAGTTAAAATATATATCTGATCTCTTTATATATATATATATATATATATATATATATATATATATATATATATATATATATATATATATATATATCATATTTTGCTTTAAATCCCTTTAAAAAATTATTTTTAATCATTGTAAAATATGAGTGCATTTGTTTCAGATTTTTTCATGAAAAAATCTAATTTTTCAAATCAAAAATCATTTTATAGGGTTTTAACGGTGTTTGTTTCAGATTTTTTTAGAAATCATTTTGTTAAAAAAAATCATTTTTTGGCTAAAAATAGTAGCTTCTCAAATTCGCATGAGAGAGAAAGATGCCACCAATTTTAAAAACACCGAACTTAACTCACTAATAAGAGAAAATGATGTAATTACCCTTACCTTTTTTGGAAAATTCAAAATTACCCTCTATCAATTTTTACTGGGTTTTCTCCATACTGCATCAGTTTCACGCACTCAATTGTGACAGTTTTTCTTCTTCCACGAGACTCTGATATAGGTTTTTCACCAAGTAAGTTTCCTTCTCCTTTTCAATTTTTCCACATCATTTTTTTTTTATTGTTTCTACGCCTTTTATTTGAATTATTTTATTTTTACATCATTCATATGTTGATACGATTTTTTTTGTTGCTTTTGTGTGTTTATTTATTGCTTTTTGATGAGTACTGAAGGTACATTAATCAATTTTAAAATGTGTATAAGAAATGGATTAAACTTATAAATTTTGAAGTGTCTAATTTGAAATATTTCAATTGTTCTGATATAGTTAGATATTGACAACTAGTATAACAAAGATTATACCAAGTATTAACTACTGCCTTAGTGACTATGGATGTTTATTATGTTTACGGGTTAGAAATTTGGTTAATGATAGGTTACTTTATGAATTGTTTTAAATATGTGATTTAATCTTTTTGCTGATTTAAATATCAATTAGAATGACAACTAAAAAAGATGCGAAAAGTTCTGAGAGTGATGGAAGAATTGTTACAAGATGGGATGACAGTAAAACTGAACCATTTCTAAAAATTTGAATTGAAGAAATAGAGGCAGGTAATAGGCCAGGCACCCATTTCAGTAAAGAAGGGTGGAAGAATATTACTGAGAAGTTTCAAAAGAGAACTAATTATGCTTATGACCGCACCCAACTGAAAAATAGATGGGATGCGTTGAAAAGAGAGTTTTCATCATTTGCGAAATTAGTGAAAAATCATACTGGAGTAGGATGGGATCATGATAAGCAAACTGTTCAGGCTGACGATGAATGGTGGACGGCTAAAAGTAAGGTATGGTTATGTCTTGGTGTACTATAAAAGTATTTTATGACTTACATATTTTTGTGATGATTTATTTATATGTTTATTTTTCAAGATGATCCAAAGATTATGAAATGGAAGAATAGAGGACCTAAATTCATTGATTTGCTTGAGAAATTTTCAGTGGTGCAATATCTACCGGATTTGCTCTTTACAAGCCATATGAAGAGCAACCACCTTTTGAAGGATCGGTATCTCAGTTTGAAGGTCGTGAGAATAATCCAATTACTGATGATGAAGGAGAAGGAGAAGGAGAAGGAGAAGGAGAAGATGATAGCTTTGAAGTTGAGAATGAAGCTCAAACCAACCCAACACCAAGTTCTTTAAAAAAGAGGAAGAATTTAGGGAAAGGAGATAAAATGGGGACATCAGAGAAACTTCAACGATCTCTTGACCGTATCATTGATGGGATGGAACAAAGCCAAGGAAGACCAGAGGACAATATTAGTTATGCCAAATGTTTGACAATGTTAGCTGAGCTTCCATCCATACTACAAGGATCACATTTACACTTTAAAGCTACAAGAGTCCTTGCCAACAAAGAAAATAGGACAGCATTTGTTCACTTTATGAATACCACCACTCCGGATATAACTATTGATTGGCTTTACACTTTTCCTGAAAAAGACTATTCACGCGTTCACCATTAAGATATAATTTTTCTTTGACAATTATATTAGTAGTTTGAACTATTTTGTTTTTATTAGTTTGATGTAATATGATATTTAGTAGTTTGAGAATTATATAACTATTGACTGATTTATGTTGCCATTACGAATTAGTTGTTGTTGGATATGTTACATTACTAGTACCAATTTCATTAGTGAGTAATTCAGTGAATTAAGTAATTTGAGAAATATGATGATTCAATTTCATATCATGATTCACATTTAATTATATTGGTTGTGTTGTGAAAAATTTATATTTTGTGTAACAGGATGACTGACAATTCAGATGAGAGTGATACTACTTATGAAATGGAAATTGAAGTCCAACACAATATTAGACATCAATATCATATTGCACAAGTTGTAGCTGCTTTTATGGTCACAAATCATGTGCTGAAATATGTTGTTAAAGAAAAGAAAACTACTTCAATTCTCTCAGGTCACAAGTGGTATACAGAATTGGTAACAGGAAATGAAAATAGATTTTTTTGAACAACTTCGAATGAGGAAACAAGTCTTTCAGAAATTGGTATGGGAGTTAACCAATAATTGTGGGTTGACACCTACCAAACACATCAGAGTAGAAGAAAGTGTTGCTGCATTCTTATATATGATAGGTCAACCTTCATCATACAGAAATGCCCAAGAACGATTTCAACATTCAGATCAAGCCATTCATACCCATTTTCATAAAGTTTTAGAAGCTGTATGCAAGTTAGGTAAAAATATCATTAGACCTATTGATCCTATTGACATACCTTCTCAATATATTATAGATGATCCTCGATATTGGCCTTATTTTAAAGATTGTATAGGGGCAATAGACGGAACACATATTAAAATACATGTCCCAATAGATAAGCAGACACCTTTTTTCAATAGGAAAGGGTATACTAGTACGAATGTGATGGCTGTGTGTGATTTTAATTTGTGTTTTACATTTGCATTGTGTGGATGGGAAGGATCTGTCCATGATGCAAGGATTCTTATGGATACTCTTCATAAACCGAGTTTTCGATTTCCTTATCCTCCTGAAGGTCGGTATTATACAACTGGAACTATTTTTATATGTATAATAGCAATTTTATAATTTTGTCTAATATATTTTTTATTTATACATAGGTAAGTACTATCTTGTTGATTCAGGATATCCCTCACTTAAAGGTTTCTTAGGTCCGTACAGGAATACAAGGTATCATCTTTCACAGTTTAGACTGGCTCCAAGATTCAGATCAAAAAATGAAGCATTTAACTTTCACCATTCTAGTTTGAGAAGTGTGATTGAAAGAACTTTTGGTGTTGCTAAAGCAAGATGGAAAATATTACAACAAATGCCCAATTTCAAGCTTCAAACTCAAATGGCTATTATATGGGCTTGTTTTGCACTCCATAATTTTTTAAGAAGAACAGATTCAAGTGACTTGGATGTTCTTGAAAGCTTAGAGAACATTAGTGGACTACAAAACAATGAGCAAATTTTTAATGATGAAGATGATGGTAATGGTGTACCTAATCATGGTGAATGGCACAATCCAACACCTGCTGATGTCAAATACATAGAAGAAATAAGAAACACTATTAGAGACCAATTACCGACACAAGTTAGACAACGACACTAGTAATAATTTTTACTATTTGATATATATATATATATGATTATATGACTTAGATGACTTTTATATGATTATTTCAAACTTTTGTTATAACATGTTATTTTTTTAAATTTAATTTATGGTCAATTTTTTTTATGTATAAATATTCTCCATTATTTTAGATATTTTATATAAAGTATTTTCTAGTAGTGAAACGTTGAAGGTATTTAAATTGGTAAATAAAAGATTTGATTTTGTTGGTATTAGTTTTGAAAAAGGAAGGGAGGAAGAGCGAGAGAGAGGGGGTAGTAGATAAAACGGAGACGTAGACAGATATGACTTAGAGAAAGAGATAGATTAATGTATTATAAAAGTCATGTCCTTTATGATAATTTTGTAGTTTAAAAAATCACTTTTATAAAATTGTATACAAACACTTTAAAAATCATTTTTTAAAAAAAATCATTTTTATGATAGTAAACAAACGGAAATAAAAAAATCATTTTTAAACAAATCTCTATAAAATAATCTCTAAATTTTTTTAACTAAAAATCATTTTTATTTAAGCTGAAACAAACGCACCCATATATCTCATATTACTTTTTGTCCTTGTTGTTTTGTTTCAATTATTGAAATACTTGCTTATGTTAAAATTGATTCTTGTAATATATATACAACATTAAATTTTAGTCCCCCAAATACATGCTATATAAAGAATAAAATGAACAATATGTGCATGTTATAGAGACTAGTTCAAACACTATCAAATTTACTTAAACTAAAACAAAATAAAAAAGACCAAAAACAAAAAAGCTATATATTTGTAAACACTAGAAACAAAGAAAAAATTACAAGGACAAAAAATATAACACACAAAAGATAAATAAGAGGAAAGTAGTATTGAGATTAAACAAAACAAAAATGTTTTTACCTTTAATTTTGTTTATAATTTTTTTGGTTTCAAACAGTTTATCAGCAAAACTCACACATATTAAATTGCGATTTCAAACCTGCACCCTCAATACACAAAATGTCTCACTCAAGTTTTCCCATTTGAGATGTACTTTAAAAAAAAATTATAAAATTTAAGAATAAGCATTTTGTAATTGTCGAAACCAAACAAATATTGAACTTGATGTTTTATGTATATAAACATCACTTTTGAAGTTGTTATTTTGTTATCAAGTTATCGATTAAGTTTTCAATTTCATCAAACATCCCTTGCCTTAATTTTTCTGCAAAAGTTTTCCATGTAAACTTTTTTAAAAGCATTGTTATTTAAACATTCTTAAAGTAAATCTTATTAATCTTTTAATCCAGATATATAATTAACGAGTAAAAACATAGCAGCGTCTTTTTTCTTCCATAGTCATACTCGCATATGGTACAAATCACTAACTCAAAAATTATAGCTGAGCATAAAATGCTTTCACATGTTGTTGTTATCATTGTTGAAGGGCTTCCAAATCAGGGTCTATAGGATACTCAAGACCATGCAATGCTGACATTTGCCTTAAATCTTCTTCTGAATATGCAGGAATGAGCCAATATCTTTTATCGTTTCCAAATATCTGAAGAGAAAAATATATACACCATCGTGACCAAAATATACCTTTATGTAATTTTTAATTAATGCATCAAATTCACTAATACTCGTAAAAATATCAAATAAACAAGGTATTAAAAATGTTTTGCTAATATTCTTCAACTGACTAACAAAATATTAAACTGCGTAATGCATGTTGTTGTTGTAAGAATATGTACGTGACATTTGCACGTCATCCATCATCCCTTGCACAAAAATATTCTATTATTTAATTTTAAACAAATATACCGTTGTTTTAGGTACAAACCAACTAATAATGATGATAAATGATGATAAATGCTAATAAAAAGTTACAAAAAAAATACGAAGGTTTAAAATTGATTTATTTTCCATTATTACTCTCATGTTATCCACTCAATAGTTTTTTGATCAATCTTTCATAGTCAACTCATCATTCTTGTATTTTTTTAAAATTTATTTCGTACTAAATAATATCACTCTAATAATAATATTCACTTCTTTTAAAATTAAATTGAAAGGTGCTTTGGAGATGATAACCATTTTGGGCTAATCCCTTACGTGAAGGAATGACTAATTAAACCAAAAGTGTTATAAACATACATCATGTCACCTAGTTAAGCAATACATAGTTACCAAACTAATATTTAATATTACTTGAATTTATATTATTTTAAAAAGAACATGTCTTATCTTTGGTAAAATAAACCCTAATTTAAATTTAAATCATGCTCTTATTATAGCACGTATGTTGTACTAAAGTTTAAAAATTCGTTTTGACATGTTTGACTGAAAAATCAATATAATGAATTTTAAAGTTTCAGAACAAATATCATATGTTTCTGATAACATGTTTGGATAGTTAAAGGTCTGTATCAAATTATTGAAATAATACTAGCAAAGATTGCACTTGAAACACATTGCACAAGAGAAAAATATCACCTGCTCATAATTTTTCCTCCAACCTAGGTTATAATGCCATTTGGGAGTCGTAGTTGTCTCAATTGCCTGATAAATTTTATTTTTAAAAGTTTGTAAATTATACTATATAAAGATATCAATGACAAAATGGAATTAAAAGTCATATTTGAATAAACAGATAAACCTCAATGGTGGTAGTATTAGTTGCCACAAATGAAACGTGCATAATCAGAAAACCCAAAATGCTCAATACAAAAACTAGATTAAAAGCTGCATGCATAAAATAATAAAGGTTATAAATAAGATAAGAACTAAATGAACTAAAAATATTACATCTCAATAACTCACCAAATGCAATAAAAGATACCGCAAGAGTTGTTAATGATACAAAAACATCTTCACCACTAAAGAATGCCTTAGCATATGGAAATAATGATACAATAACAAGAGCTGTCTCGAGAAGTGTATAAAACTGCAACAAAAATACATAACAACAATGTTATTTTATTTTATTCTCAGTCTCTTCCATTATTAAATAGTCTTTCGTTTATCCCCATTAAAGTGACTAAATGAGACGAAATAATCAAACTTATAAAAAAAATTAACAATAAAAAATTATGTAAAAAAATATTAAGACATTTTTTTCAACTAATGATTCCTGGCTTACGCTTCCATTATTAAGAAGACAAGACAAAAAAAGGAGATAGAAACATATTGAGGCCATGGTATTTACTATTGAATAAGTTATTAAAATTTGACTCAACCTCCTAATAATTCAAACTATTAACTTAATCATGCAATTGTTGGAAAGAAGTTACCAATTACTTCCCCTTTCTTATTTTTATGCTCCAATAAGAGGAAAAGTATAACCCAAAACATACAAGAAAGCTAAGGTTACGTAGTCTTTCTATACCATTATTATAAGTATGACAATGGTTCAAGAAAGCTTTGGTGCATTGAGGTCATACATGCATTTTGTATTGATAGGCAACATTCATATACGATATATATATATTCTTATGGTATTTTTTGATAGCTCAATTGTTCTTCTTTTTTGTTTTTTTCCTAGCATCTCTAACCATCTTAATTTTATATGTTCTTCTCAATTATATTAAAATTTCCATCTTAAAATTATTATATTTCTCTGTCAAACACTTTCAAATATGATAAAAGTAACCTATGACTTTGGATGATATGATTGTAGCATCACTTTTAGGTCTTTTGGGTTGGTCCTATAGCTCAATACTACAGTTCCTTATGAAGTTTTAAACCATAAAGAAACAGAGCATTTGAAATTTAGAAGTTTAAAAAACACTAAAATCTTAAAGTAGCAAGATATATGATCTATTGCATACTTATTTTTCTATTTGATTTTCTTCCAGGTTAATGCTACATACCAAGAAAAGAAGAAAATACTTGTAATTCAACGCGCCCACACAATTTACAACCCAAATGCAATGATGATCCATTTTCAAAATGCACCTGCCACCTAAACAAGTCAATGTTGTCATTAGTTAACGTTCACGATTAATTCCACGCAGAAACTAACACAATTGTAGTATACACAAACAAAATAAATGGTAGTAACTCACACGAAGAACAATGATGGGAGCGTGGAGGTTTAAACTGATTACACTTTCGACAATATCGTATTCTTTGATATTCTAGCTCGTCACCAACCGCATATGAATCATCATTGCCAATGTTTTTTAAAATTTTAGGCTTCCAATTCAAAGGTACGCGCCCAGGATCCGTAAACACAACAGAAAAATAACTCCATAATAGCATCACTAACTGCATTGACAATAAAATTACTGAAATTATATAAATGAATGTATAATTAAGAATGTAACAAAGTTTTGTTACTTTATGATATGGAAAAGGAAACATTATAATGTTACAAACCAGAGCATGGAAAATGAGAAGGACAATGAATGCAGATATGGATTGAATTCTACCGTGCAAAAGAGAGGGTCCATAAATAGCAACAACCACGATGTAATAGGTGAAGGCTACAAGGCTAAGAAAGAAGATAATCATCATAGAGTTGAGGAAACGCAACCTCGTACAAAACATGAAAACGTTCAAAACCACTCCTCCTCCTTCTCCTATGGATTTTTCCTCCATTGGTACCAAGACCGTTAAAATCAAACAAAATCAATTGCAATGTTCATGTCAGATTCAAGTTTTGTTCCAGAGTTTTGTCCCATCAATGTTATACATAGCGTGCAATGGAGAAAAATAGAAAAGTAATCAAAATGAGAAATGATCCCTATTCATGGAAGAAGATGTATTTTTAAAATTACTATCACAACTTTTTCATTGTTTTATATGTTTCTATTCAAAAAAATTGTTTTCTTGAATATAATTAAACACGAATTTTTAAATTTTTGATGACAATATTTTTTATTAATTAAATATTCAAATTTATACATTTCAATTCTAGTACATTAGATTCATCTATACCTTTATATATAAGGGGATACCAAATTTTGGTATAGTTTTTTTTTATACTTATATTTAAACTACTTTATTTACAATTTTACCACTTTACTCAATAAAATAACCTTTTTAATTATTACATAAAATTTTGAAACTTTCACTGTTTTTATTGAAAAAGTTGAACAAATGGGCATATTTCCGATTGGTGGCTGTCTACATGCTAGTTATTCAATAAATAAAAATTAATTTTATTTACATAATTTTAAAAGTATAAAATATATTTAGTTTTTATAAAATTTTGATATTTTAAATTTAATCTCGGTAAAATAAAAATACAATTTTTAGTACTTATATGATTATCGTGCACACAATTTAGTCCCCAATGTTAAGTCAATATATATTTTTAAATAATTTTTTGCAAACATGTTTACAACATTTAAAAAAATGTTTCCACGAACAAAAAAGTTCAAAATTTGATTTCTAAATTCATATTTTTGTTATTTATATCTTAAGTTTTTTTTAAAAAAAAAATTCATATTTGATTTATCCTAAGTTAAAAAGTTATAATTTTTTGTATATTAACTTTTTATAATGTTCTAAATATGTTTGCGAAAAATGATTAAAAATCTAAAAAATGAAGGATAGTTAAAATGTTTCGTTTTAAGAGGACTAAACTTGCTTGAAAATAACTTGATAGAAATTAAAAGTTGCATTTGTTACCGGCGGTTCTACCTCGCGACCTTCTCCTCCCCCTATCAACCTAGTGGAAATAAAGAATTTTTACCTTCTGTTGGATTCGAGTATGGGGATAAGTACCGCCTCATCTCATTCTCATTTTTAAATATTTAATACAGTATATGAAATTTGATCCCTTGTACATTTTTTATTTTTTAAAACATTTTGTGGTACAAACTCTAGACATTCAGATTCTCTTTTTTCTCAAAAGAAATAGCTAGCTCAATTAATAAGAGATTAAAAAAAATTACATTTTTGCAATTCTTCAGAGATGTTTTATTGTCAAATTCTTATAGAATTTATCAATCAAATATAAAAAAAAATATATATATGAGAACTATACAAGTCAAACAAAATCATCAACAAAATTTATATATAGTTAAGAACGTAAGCTATAAGAAAGAGCATGACTATTAATTAAAATAACTCAAAGATAATAAAAGAAGAAATATTCGTGCAATACAACTTCTAAACTAATTATGACATTATTCATATATAAAATCTTGAATAATATAATTAATCAAAACTATAACAAGATATTCTTATATATAGAATAATATAATTGAGAGAAAAAAGATAGATGAGAGAAGAATAGTGTGTGTAATATGCAAAGTTTATTTCATATAGCGAGATACACAAGTTTTATTTAAATATGTAATTAGTCTATATAAAATGCAAGTGTTTACATCTTAGTCTCTAATATTTAACACAATTAATGTTTTAACATTTGAATAATTAATGACTTTAAACTTACTGTCTACAAAATCAAAGAAATTTGGTTTTCCTCACGGTATAAAAAAAAAAATTGTTCAAGTCCATGCAAAATGCAAGAATTTGATTTTAACCCATACACAATAAAAAATAGCCTTGTGTAAGACTTTTATAACAAATTATAATTAGTGTATTATAATATTATTTTTATTTAGAAGATATAAAAATAAATTAATTTTAATTAATTAATTGATGACAAACATTTATTATGTGTATAATTATATACGTTCTATCAACTTATTTAGCAACTCATTTATAAACAAAAAACGTGAAAAAGTTATAATTAGTGTATTATAATTGTTCTCATTTTTATATTGATAATATGAACAAAAAACTTATTTGAACCTTTTTTTTTGTCTTAGAATATATGGTTAATATCACCATAATTAATTCACATAATTGCGAGATCCCGAGACAAGATAAGATATCTAACCTAAAAATATCGGTATTTTTCAGTTAAGCTATGACTTACTGACTAATTCGTTATTGACAAACATTTGTCCATACATAATTTTTATAATACATTTGTAATTAGTAAATTATAATTATTCTCATTTTTTATTTAGAAGATATAAAAAAAAGTACTAAAATTAACTAATTGATTAGAGAGAAACACATGTTCTATGTATGAATTGTATGTTTCAATAGTTTCTTTGACGATTCATTTTGAAAAATAAAAGTAAAAAATTAGAGTGTGAGAAAATTATACTTATTATATTATAATTGTTCTTATTTTTATGTTGATGATATTAATAACTAGTGTCTTTTAATATTTTCAACATATAAATAAGGAGAAACTGCATTTACCTCCCCCGAATTTTCTTTAAAAGACACTCACACCCATTATAGTTTTCAAAATCTACTTATTTTTCTTGTACTCACTAAAAAATAACGCATATTTTTTTCGGTCACATTTACATATCTATGTGTCATTTATCAAAAAGGCACTCGATTACACACTTTGTTTATGCCACTGAGAACATAATCATACCATTCAAATTGTTAGTACTAAATGTATGGTCGTACACCTAAAAATTAAAACGAAAACTTTAATTATGTCATATAATAAATGTAAATGTGGCGAAAGAAAAAAGTCTGATGCAAATTTTGTTGTGAGTATATATGGGATGTGAATGTTTTTTCAAAATTAGAGGGGTATATATGTTATTTAAAGAGAACTCATTGGAGGTGAGTGCAGTTTCTCATAAAAATAAAAACAATTATAATATACTACTTATAATTTTTCACGTTGTCTATTTGGAAATGAGTCTATAAAGAAGCTAATGAAACATATAATCATACATATATATTTGTCATTAATCGATTAGTCAAAATTAATAGTTTTTATATCTTGTAAATAAAATGATAATAATTATAATACACTAATAATTTTTATTAATAGTCAATTTTTTTTATAATTTAATTTTTTAAAATTTATTAAATTTTGCAGTAACTAAATTTAAAGTCATTAATTACTCAATGATTAAAAAAAACAACAGTATTAAATATTAGAGACTGAAACAAAAACTTTTGCATTTTACATATGTTTAAATTAAAAATCTTATTTTGAAAATACTAAAATCAAATTTATTACATTTTAAAGAGATTAATACTGATTGCACATTCAAGCCTTAATTAGAAGGTATAAAATTTATTCTATAAACCTCAAAGTTATTGTGTGACGGAAAAAGTATTATTGACATATTTTTGTGAAAATTAATTTCAAGGCACAATGCTAACTATAATTAAAAAATAATGCACTAAAAACGTAAAACAATTTAAACTATTATTCAATCATAGTGCGTTATTACAACAAATTGACATGATTGATATTTATAATTGAATGACTGTATAAAAATATTTTAAAATTATTTTATATTTTTTATGCACAATTATTTTTGTTTATAAATGATATGATATAATTATCATCCCAAATTCACATACAACTTAATGATCTCAAATACGAATAAAAAATATAACTTTTAAAATATCGACATTTGTAATTAAATTAGTACCTAAAAATTACTTTTAAACTATTATAATTATTGAAAAAACATGTTTTTATTGAATGTTTTGTCATGTATGTACAAATATTACTATACCACCATTTAAGACATTTGTTTTTATTTTTAGTTTGAAATGTTAAACGAGTATTATTATTTGGGTTTAACATGGATACACTTGGTGTAAACAACCAACACAAACAATTGAATAGAAACAATTTTTAGGATGGTGGTTACAATTATGGCATAAGATGATAAAATTAATGATTTTTATTAACTATCAGAATTGAATGATTTATACAGACTGCACAATAATAGTCTCTTATAAATTATTTTTGCAATTGTAATTTTTAAATTTTTTATAATAGACATACATATATATATATATATATTTTATAATTTTTATAATATGACATATCTTTATTTTCTTCTGTAGAAAAGCTATATAAAAAAAATGTACAAATTGGAAAAGGAATAGAATTAGATCAACAGAAGAAGAAGAAGGGGAAAGGTAGACTAGAGAAAAGGTACAGAGGCGTAGAAATGCGTTGGCGTTAGGGGGTGGAGCCCACTAGCGGTTCAACGACATGCTGTGCCGGCTCAAGAACTCGTCCTGAATCGGTCCACTACGCTTCTGGGAAATTTCTTCAAACTCTTTCAATCTTTATACCTTTCAACACGTCATGCTTCCTTCAACTACCGGTAATATTAATAACATTATTAATTCCCCTTTAAACTAACTCTTCCATTTCCGTACCGTAATCTCAACATTTTTGTTTCACTATCCTTTTTAACTCATTCAATTGAAATTTTACCAAACCGTTTCTATTTCCTTTCCTTTTTTGTTCAAAGCTTGATTAGGTTTCCGATCATCGCCGATCTTCTTCTGCTTCTCCTTTCGCGAATCGATCAACGGTTCTTCTTTAGGGTATTGCTTTCACCATGTCTATGTCGGATTCCGATTCCTCCTCCTCTTATGGCGGCGAATACAAAAGCCTCAAACAAGTTAGTCGCGAGCGTAAGTTCCTTTTCCTTCTATTGTTCTGATCATTATTGAACTTTTATTTTTTGTTTATTGCTTTTATTTTCTTGCTTAGTGAATGTACTGAACAGTGTTTGCTCATGGTTGGTTTTCGAATTCCAACTTATCTTTACTTTGTTCTTCACGCATTGGTTCTGATCTCAATTCTCAGTGAACACAGATATATAATTTGTCTTTTGGCGCTTTTGTTTTGGGAGTTTTATTAACTAAACTTCAAGGCACGTGAAGCGGTGAAAATGAGTCATATTCTAGTGTTTTGAAATGCGAGCCTTGCCGGCGGCAATGCTAAACAACGGATTCGATTGCTTTAAGGGGGAACTAAGCAGAAATTTTAAGTAATGCTTATTGGAATCTTCTAGTTCATTCAGGATAGTAGGAATTTGTGAGATTGTGTATCTTCCCTTTTCTCGTTTTTGGGATAAAAATTGCTCTCTTTTTCATTTTGGATGTTTTTCTTCACTTAAACGGCTAGAAATTATATGAGGTTAATGCTAATCTGTTGGATAAGATGTTCTACCGTAATGAATGGAGAAATTATCTGAGGATATTGCAATGGATATGTTTGTGGATTAGACCGTGCGTGACTAGTGCATCTTGTTATAATACTTGTTTTATGCTGTTAAACATAGGAACCATTTGCAGATTGAATATTTGAGGAATTTTACCATCCGTTTGAAACTCCAATTTTTCTGAAACCTTATTGATGCATGGATCTGGATTCCCTTGCCTCAGTGTAATTAGAATTTTGACTATAGACTGCTTTGGGTTACACACTTGGAAGCACAATTCTGGTTCCTAACTCTTTTGCCCACTTTCTTTATTCTTGCTAGTCTACTTCGAAAGTCCTGGTTCCCACATGTGAACTTTTTTCATTTGGACTTCACAACTTATTATGTTCAGTGCTAAAAGCTGCTTAGTAGGATCTGTTGCTTGAGTTTGGAGCACTTCCTGAAATGAAAATAAAAAACCAGCAAACTAATCTAACAGGGAATTTCTTGGTTGTTTATGGACCATAATAACTGAGCATTTTGTCTATTTCTCGTGTCTTTCAAAGTTTGATCTTCTTTTTTAGCATTTCACCTCTTTTATCCTTTATCTTCATTTCTACTTATGTCTCACACAAAGAAAAGAAGGAAAATTACCATATGAATGAAATCACTGCAAATAACTTTCATAATTCTTCAAAGTGTTGAGAGATTATTCATTTCTGTATACACGATATATTTTTTTCCAGTCAATATCAGCATCTAATGCAATATAGCACTGTTTTGTTCTTTTCTTTAGCAGATATAGTAAATCGAACATGTTCTAAAAGTGGATAATTCCTTCACAAGGATAACTTCTTTTTGCATTTTACTTTTCTTCCTTTTGACATTCTAATACTTAATTGCTTAACCATGATCAATTGTTCTGATCTGTTAATCTCATTTAACTTCTGCCTTCTGAAATTTTCTTCAGGATTATTACATGAAATGCTCAGGTCAGCAAAAACAGGGGATTCGAAATCTACATGGAAGGTATAAGATGCCATTAATTGAATGAAATCCGCCTCATTTATATGAACTTCACTAAAATACAAATGGATCCACCCTTTTGTCTTGGCTTCAGTTTATAGTTTCATAATGGGAATCTTCACATAACTTTTTTTCCCCGTTTTTCGATGTTGATTGGTCATAGGACAGATGTACAAATCTTTTTGAATTTTTTATTTTTCAGAAGAATAGCCAGTTGGTTGAATCACATGTCTGAAATGTGTTATTTATTCTTAGATCTAGGGCTGCAATGTGCTGCATGTTTTACCTTTTAAGCAGTCAGCAACTGAACATAATTCCAAATGGGATGATTGTGGAAATTTTATCATTTTTCCTCTATATATCTGCACTTATATAAACTATTAAGCCAACACAGTATGTTGCATACGATTTCTGACTTCATAAATACACATTCTCGCAAAAGTGGTAATCGATGAAAGCCTGAGAAAACTGATGAAAACGCGGCATTAGTGTGTGTGTGTGAGTGAGAGAAATAGAGAGTCATTGAGTTTGGAGACAAGTGTCAGCTTTGTAAGGAGATTACTCATATTAACCTTTGTGAATCTTAAATAGTTTCAGAAGTATAATATGCCATTGTATAGTTTATGTGGATGTGCTCTTTATTTTCTTCTTTGCTGCTACATGGTAAAAAAATAAACCTTTTTGGGGATTATCTATAGTGTCGTGCTCATGTATGGTATTCTACGACCATATAGCCTAGAGTTCAATCCTTGTTACACAAGGGTGGACATGTGCATTATCTATGCTTCAAGTCCAGAGGGGTCTTGTATGAGGGGGTATAAAAACCATTCACAAGTCTTCACTTAACAACTTAGGTTTTGCAATTTCTCGGTTCTTGACAACGAGGACACTTTTTACTTGTATTCAACACGCACACAAATCCATTACTTTTTCAAGAAACTGCTTAATCTTGAAAACTATTGAAGGCTTTGTTAGAATATATTAAATATCGCAAAATATCTTTGATATTATATTAGAGTATTTTAGTTTATCTCCTCGGATCTGTTTCTTATTTTAGAGTATCAGAGTATTTCCTAGGGGGATTAGTTTTTATATTACTTACTATCATGATTTGTTTTCTGATTTCCTTATTTATTTATTTATGATTAGTTGTCTTGTATCTCTAAAATAGGGTTTAGTGCTTAGTCATTATCAAGTTTGTATCCAGTCATTAGCAAGAATATTACACCATTATCATATTCAAAGTTCTTATTATTTTTCTTCTCCTTCTTTTATCTACAAGTCATAACTTCAAGCTTACCATCTCGTCTTGGTTCATGCCTGCAGGTACTAATAATGGACAGATTTACTGTAAAGATAATGTCTCATTCTTGCAAGATGGCGGATATCACTGATGAAGGTGTTTCATGTAAGAATCACAAGATGGATTTTTGAGTAGTTGTTTTTCTTCTATCTACAGCCAGTAAAAGACTTCACATTATTATTCTTTGATTTGGGTTTTATGCCATGCTTGTTGACTTCTTCTCATATATTCAAAATTAATTGGAGCTTATTTATACTCCAAAGATTGCAATCTGAATATACGCAGTTCAAGATATTTAAAGCTCGTTAAGTGTTGATAATTATTGTGTCTAAAGTTGTTTAAAAATAAACAAAGTTAAAATATGTTCCCTCGTTTTGCCTTCCCTTGACCAGACTAACAATTTAAAATATAAAATCTACACAAGAAAAAAGTTGTTAATAATGTAAAACCTTTTTTCTGTTGATCTGTTCTAGCTTGACGCAGCTGAAGGATTTTGAGTGTAGTAGTTATGGTGAGATAGGCAGTGAAGTAGTCAGTATACTTTCTTGCATCTTTCTTGAGAAAAAAAATAGACTTTACAAGTCACAAATGAAGGAATGTGATTTTATTTTCTTCTGTTTAACTGTGCTTACTATCAAATCCTTCTTATATAAAACGCTTGGATGTTGGAAAATTTTGGCTTCTCACCAATAGGGCAACATGGTGTTATAAAGCTCCTGCCATGGTGTGGTCCAGAGAAGAGTTGGAAGCATTATGTCTATTATAAGTAGTCTTACTTTGCATTTGTAAGAGGGTGATTTTGACTCGAATCCATGACCATCTAGTCACATGGTGTCAACTCTTACTATAGCTCCAAGGCTATGCTTCTGATTTCTCAGTTACTAATTGGTTATATTGATATTCATAACTTAAAAGTCTTTGATTGATAGAACTTGGACTATTAATAGTCAGTTCATCATTGTTTTCAAGTGACAATCAATTGAACTATGAATTCTTGAGGACTGATTTATGTGTTTTATAAACTGTGTTTTTTGAAATTCATTGGAAGGGGGCCTTGGTGCAACAGTTGGAGTTGTTGCCGTGTGCCTAAAATGTCACAGGCTAAACTCATGGAAGCAGCCTTTGTAAATGTGAAGTAAGACTGTTTATAATAGACCCACAATGGATGCGAGCCTTCCCTGGACCCTGCATGGGAGGAGCTTTGTGGCACTAGGTTGCTAAGTTTGGTATTATTAGTTTGAAAGTAACGGTAATGGAAGATGTACATAAAATGGAGAGGAAACAAATGGAATCTGAAAAGATTTTCCATCTATATGTTTAGATGATTAACTTTAACCAGGCAAGAAAGAAGAAATTAAAGGATTGAAATTGGTTAATTGGCAAGCATCTATACAATCCTTGTAAAATGGAATTAACTAAATTTTTAGTGTAAAATAAAGCAAGGCCATTCCTCTCCATTATATCACAAAAACTTGGAGGGCCTCTCTTCCATTGCCTATGATAAATTTTTCATCTTCCAAAGAAGGGGAGTATTTCTTCCCAGCCTTTCTTACATCTGCAATTAGCTGCCAGCTAATTTTAAGATTTGATGCTAGTTTTTAGCCTTTATTATAAGTTCAATATAACTTTGATCGTCCTCATACTTGTTGAAGTTATAGCTTTTAAACCACACATCCTTGTTAAGGCATAAGTTTTAATATTGGATCATTAAATATTAAAAAAAATTTAAACTATTAATGTTGGATTTGGTTATTATGAGTACAGAAGAATATTATTCATGAAACACCTGTAGTTTGCACAACTAGTTCTATTACTTGTATGATATGAGATTCTCTTTTTCTTTTTGCAGTGGTTGAAGACATATACAAGCGAAGGCAGCCGTTACCCACCATGGACGCTATATACTTCATCCAGCCAACCAGAGAGAAGTACATTTACTCTCTTATGTTTGTGGCATATTTAATCAATTGCGTTAAATTAACTTGAGAATGCTCATAGACTGTAAAGGCAGTAGTATGTGCTGATTTTATGGCGGTCTGTCATGGTTTCTTTAGCTTGATTTCTATTAGTTATAGATGATTGAACTTGCCTGTGCTTAAGAGTATTGCTTGGCAGCTAAAGTACTTCTGGTGAGATAGACTGAGAGTGTTGATGCTGGTAGGGACTTGGGTACTATGAGGTGCCTAAGTTCCACATTGAGTAGTATGAGATGCTCAATGGAGTATTCTCTGAGCGCTTACTTAACAAATGGTATTAGAGCCAGTTTCAATGTCTCAGAAAGTTATATACGGAGGGGCTGACTGGAAAGACCGAGAGAAGCATCATAGAGTGCAATGCTATGGTAGGGACTTGGGCACTACGGGGTGCGTAAGTTCCACATAGAGTAGTACATGATGCTAAGTAGAGGATTTAAGTGACTTGGTTCTTCCCACATAAGCATGGACACCTCTAGAATTAGGCGTGACACCGTGTTCGACAACTCAGACAAATGTCCATGAGGTTAAAGATGTGTCAAAGTAATGATGATCAAGGAGGGGGTTAAAGACATTAAATTGGATTACATCCTGTTTAGCTTTTTGGTAGTAGATGAATGAATTAAGGTGAAAAATTATCATATCTTGTTTTAGATTTTTTTTGTAATGAAACAAATGAGCAACTTAGATGTACATATATATTTTGATCCTTAATTTAGATCTTTTATAAATAATGTTCATATCTTATTTACTATAATAAATAAATGTGTATCAATGTCGGTGTCCTATGTTTTGACATTAGTAGTGTCGACGTGTCCGTGTCTATGTCGTGTTAGGTGTCCGTGTTGGAGTTTGTGCTTCATAGGTTCTTTACTCTTGATAGCTGCCTTTTAAGGGAGGGTTCTCCAAATGTTTGGGTACTAGTCCCTATCAGATGCTGACCAGTAAAATAAAAAGAAAAACTTGTATTTTTATCACTTTACAGTTTTATCATCATTCATTCGGAACTGTTCAAATAATTTACTTTTATCTTTCGTACTCTTCCTTTACTTATGTTTGGATGTATCATTTAGATAAAATAAGAACAACTATTTTGTTAGTTGGTTAATCCATTAGTTTGTGAGTTAGTTAGTTAAGAGGGATTAGAAGAGCGTTGGTTAGTTAAATAAGGGAAAATAAGGTTCGGGGGATCCATTCCACTATATTGGATAGTTTGTAGGTGAAAGGATAGTTAATTTGTGAAAGGAAATCCTTGAAGAGAATCCAATTGTTGTTTTCCCCTCAATTTTCAATAACTTGCTGTATTATTTGTTTCGTTCTATCTTTTTTATTTATTTCGGTTTCCCTGGGATCCTACTTCCTTGTTTGGTATGTATGTTTTGAAGTTATTTGTAAAGTTTGTTAACAATGTCTTTAAACATGCAGTTTATATATCGCTCTAGGAAATTGGGATTTTAACTCTCTTACTAATAGTTTCTGCAATAAATTGCCTTTTTATTTTATCTTTTAGAACATCTCCAATGACATATTTTTAAGCAATCCAAATATGATTGCATAATCACTATTAATTGCCCCCCACTATGCCACATCATTCTTAAAAAGTTCACTTTCGCCCATTAATGTTATCTCTAGTTAATGTTCCCACTTCTTTATAATGATTTCAGCTGAGATTGAGGGTGAAATTTAAAAATCATAAGCAACTTTGTTTTAGGGTTGCTTAATAAGACACATTGTTTGAATTTAGACAATCACAATTGCTACATATGACAGCTCCAATGGCAAAAAATATAAGCAACGGGAACTAAAGATAAGCAAGGCAGTAAGGAACTAGCAATGGAGATGCTCTTATGCATCTTATTCTTTGTTTAATTTCCTTCTTTATGTTTATTCTTTAATTTGTCGTGAATTATAAATATACTCTTTTTCTTATCTGCAAAATGTTTCAATACTCTCTCTATCACTCACTCTCTCTGTCTCTCTCTCTCTCTCTCTATCCTAATAATGCATATATCATGTAAATTGTCATATTTCGAAGAATTTAATTTATATGCACTGTCACTGTAAATAGTTTTTACACTGCTAATCAATCACAACCGTTAGATCATTAATAATATTTGACTTTTACCATAATTATTTATAAAATCACCCAAATGATTGGTCATGATTTTCCGACTGTGTAAAACTTTTTGCACTGACAGTACATAGAAATTAAACTCTATATCGAATATTATTAACTTGTGTCTGTAAGATAGTTTCATTTAGCAGCATTGAAAATGTTTTTAGTCGACCTATGCTACAGGATTTAATAGAATTGCTTCTTATTGATTTTCCCTCTTCTTTTTCGTTGGCAGTATAATAATGTTTTTGTCAGACATGTCTGGAAGGAAACCCTTATACAGGAAGTACGTGTTCTTTATATTATATCTCTTTTTTCGCAATTTCATCTTTATTCCCACTTATATTGGTTTTCAATCCCGTTGTATTCTATGTTCTTTGTAGGGCATTTGTTTTCTTTAGTTCACCCATTGCCAGAGAATTGGTGATGGAGATTAAGAAAGATTCATTGGTTTTGCCTCGCATAGGTGCTTTAAGAGAGGTAAATTTTTGTTTTGTTTTGTTTTTAAAAAAATATATTTTGGAACTATATTTTAAATTGAATTTTCCTTAAAAACAATTTCATATTTTGCTTATTGTGATTTTTTCTTTTCACTCTGCACTACAGATGAATTTAGAATATTTTGCCATCGACAGTCAGGTATGTGGTATGTGGTTGTACTTCATTTCTCTTGCCTTCTACTCTATGCATATCTTTGATCACATGTGATTACTTTTCTTCCCTTTCATTAGTTAATCGTCAGTATTAATAGTTTTCAAAACTTATTACATGTGTGCTTTGTCCATTTCCACATATACGTTGTACATGGCCATTAATGCAGGTCAAGATATGGATCATGATTCATGATGTTATTTCAGTTACACTAACTTATTAGAATGTATTAGCTGTTGAAGAAAACCTTCTCCTGATATATACATAGCTTGTTCTTCAGATTCAAATTCCGGAATATTGAATAAATTGAACAAACAATTATGCCTCTGACTGGATTTGGAAAATTAGAGGCTTGTCGTGGACTTACAATGAAGTATTTTCGTAGAAGTAAAAAAGAACCATGGAATATGTGGATTAAACATCCGGTGGTTTGTGCAAATGGGATGGGCAATTTTAATCATTCTTGTATATTGTTTTAACTACATCTTTTGAGCTCAAAACTCATGAAATCTGCTTGTTGGAATTGTTTCTCTTGAGGCAAATTTATCAACCTTTAAATGTGCTCATTAGCAAGTCTTTTTTAGTGTATAATCTCATTCTTATAATCATCCCATTATTTGGTGTCCTCATGTCCTCATTTTTGTGGTCTGTTATTTTTGTTTTGTCATTGCAGGGTTTCGTTACAAATAACGAGAGAGCTTTAGAGGAGCTATTTGGGGATGAGGACAATCACAGTAAAGCTGTTGCCTGTTTGAGTGTGATGGCTACTCGGATTGCTACAGTTTTTGCTTCATTAAGAGTATGTAGTCAATGCTCTTTGACTCTTTTCTGTAGGAATCTGAAAATTATAACAATGTCCTATAACTTTTCAAACATGTTTATGTTCTGAATCATGTAAGTATTTCTCTAGGAATTTCCTTCTGTTCGCTTTCGTGCTGCCAGGTCACTAGATGCAAACACAATGACTACTTTCCATGATCTTATTCCTACAAAGCTTGCTGCTGGTGTCTGGGACTGTCTTATGAAATATAAAAAAAGTATACCTAATTTTCCTCAGACTGAAACATGCGAGTTGCTTATCATCGATAGAACTATTGACCAGGTTTCTTATCTCCATTTGTTTCTCATGGGCTTGTTGAGTTATTTCAATAGACTGTATCTTATTGCTTACAATGAGAATTCTATTCTGGATGTTATAGATTGCTCCTGTGATACACGAATGGACTTACGATGCCATGTGCCATGATTTGTTGAATATGGAGGGAAATAAATATGTTCATGAGGTATTATACAATTTCTCTTTTTTCCTTCCCTACGTTGTGTCTGTCTGCTTACTGATATTAACACAAATCTACCGTTCTCCAGATTCCTGGCAAGAATGGTGGACAACCTGAGAGAAAAGATGTTCTGTTAGAAGATCATGATCCGATATGGCTTGAACTTCGCCATGCACATATTGCCGATGTATGTTCTGGTTTTTCTATTTAGTATTTATTTTTCGGCTTTAGAACCTACTATGTAGAGTCGTCTACTTTTTATTAGTTTTTTATTTGTTGACAAAGTCTACTTTTTATTAGTTAAGCAATCTGAATGCCTAATGATTTTGATGGCCTTGCCAGGCTAGTGAACGGTTGCATGAGAAGATGACCAACTTTATTTCAAAGAACAAAGCTGCACAAATCCAACATGGTTCGAGGTGAGTCATAGTTTTGTGGAAGTTTTTCATCAATGAGATTGTGATCTGACAGGATTTTGATTCTGAACCCACTTTAGTAATGATTTAATCAATATTGAAAATAACATTATTGCCTATTTCGTAAAGCTTTTATGACTTGAAAAATCCTGAAAGCTTTTTAGTTTATGATGGTCATTATTGCCATTTATGATTGCCATAATGAGTCATTTGGAGAGAGGAAAACTCAAAGTTGAAAAGTAATTAGGTAAATAGCACTTAATTAAGTGCAACAAACTATTAGAGTTATTTTTTCTAGTCTGTAACTCTTTTCTCTAAGAAATGTGTGTACTGTATTACATTTTTCTTTATTTTAAACTGTCAAAAAGCTTTAAGTTCTTGGGTAAATGTACAAGATCGGTTTTATATCTATCAATGTACCTCGACTTGAAGTGTGGATAACATACAGAACCAATATTTTGTATTGAGATTCAACTTTTATTTAGAAGAATGGGGACGGCAGGATTGAACTCTTAATCACTTGGTCACAGAGGTTCTGATCCCATGACAAGGACCGGTTCTCCTAAAAAGCTAAAGTTGTTTAATGAAGGCACAAGATTGGTCATATATGTCTAACAAATCTCTGTTGTAAAATGCACATATTTTCTTGATGGGAAAATAAATCTGAGGCATGCATATTTTATTATTAAAATAGTTTGGCCTTTTTTAAAATTTAAGCCTAGAGAGGTAATTGTTGGAAAAGTTCATTCATTCATCTTGTTAATGCCATCAACTCCACTCAACTTTGTGTTCCATTTATAGGGGTAGTGGTGAAATGTCAACAAGGGACTTACAAAAGATGGTTCAAGCACTTCCACAATATAGTGAACAAATCGACAAGCTCTCCCTCCATGTAGAGGTTAGTTCTTGTATGATGCAATCTGGATACTCAGAAAAATAATGAAATTGTTGATATGGAAAAAAAAAGTTTTATTTTCAATTGGAAGCAGACCTCTCACTGTAGTTGAGCAATGTTTTAGATAAAAAGGAAAGCGAAAGATTAAAGGCTTTTGATTATTAACTTGGTTTGATATGGTTTATGATTATGATTTTACACTAAAAGGTTATACACTGTATTTTAGTTCCAACTAATTATGTAGTTTATTAATTCCACTTCCACCTGTATTTTAGATTCCTTATTGCCACCTCCCTTTAAAAGGAAAAAATGGAAGGTGACAGAGTAATTGTCCTAGTTGCTTTCTCTGAGGCGGAATATTTTTTTGACAATAAAGAAAGGGGAGAAACACCCTTCATTCCCCCAAGACTTATTATAGCATTAGCTACTTCATTACTTTAGAAGTTATAGCAATTCTTCGTTAGAAAATTGTAATCAAATTAGCATATGCTTTTGAAGTACTGTGTCTCACATCAATGCCTGTGTATCTTTTGCTTAGAGACCAACAAAAAAACCGTTATCCTGCATAACATTATCGCTTTTACCATGATTCTAGCTAGTGTATGACAGAATAAACAAACTTTTGTTCTTATGTTTATTACATATTGCAAAAGTTCTTTGTTCAGAAGTTGGTTGATGTTAGGGTTTTAGTAAGTTAGTTAACTTTATTACGATAGTGGTGCTGATTATTTATGATCATCGGCTTCGTGTATATTAATGGTGAACTTCTCTGTCTAGATTGCTGGAAAAGTTAACAGAATCATTAGAGAGTCAGGTCTTCGGGAACTTGGGCAGCTGGAGCAAGATCTTGTTTTTGGAGATGCAGGAATGAAAGATGTAATCAAGTTTCTGACTACAAAAGAAGTAAGTAATTCTGAGATGGGAAATGAAAAGGGTGTACCTTACACCTAGTTAGTACTTAATGTGTGAAATAAGAGAAATCTTATGATTACTGATTACATGAATGGGTTGTGAAATTACAACAACTACTTTTGCATTTTCATTAGTTAAAATTCATTCTCATTTTTTATGCAGGATACATCTCGTGAAAACAAGTTGCGCTTGTTAATGATTCTGGCAGCTATATACCCTGAGAAATTTGAGGGTGAAAAGGGTCTGAATTTGATGAAGGTGTAGTTTCTTTTGGCCTGTGCCGACTAAATTATAACTTACAGTTCATTACTTCATTTAATAAGATTAAATATACTGTTATTCCATTTTGTAACACCCATAATGGTGCTATGCAATATTTTAAAGCTTTCGAATGTCTTTCAGGTGGCGAAATTGACAGATGATGATGCAATTGCTGTAAATAATTTGAGAATGCTTGGGGGAGAACCTGATGCCAAAAAAATTTCAACCAGTGGCTTTGCTCTTAAGTTTGATATGCACAAGGTAGAGATAATTTATAGTTTAAATATATGAATTTTCAGTGTAACATTATATGTGAAAAGTATTTCTCATAAATGACCAGAAAAAGCGTGCTGTAAGAAAAAGTCGTGCAGAAGAAGAAGAGACATGGCAGCTATCACGATTTTATCCCATAATTGAGGTACAAATCAAGTTAACACAATGTTCCCACATAAAATATGTATTAATTTTATGAAAATTTAATGGGGAGGATAGAATGGGTAAGCCTACTGTTCAAAACTTTTCTTCTATCTTATTTTATTCCATAATAGATAAACTTATGATTTTTTCTAATGTCTAAAGAACCAGAAATAAGTTGTTTGAAGATTCCAACTACAATTCATGTTGTAAATATGCTGGATTAACATGCATTCTTGATTGGTAATTTGGCAATTTAATAGTTACATGTATGTCAGATTGGTCAATATTATACAAACGTGTTAATATTATACAAACGTGTCAGATTGGTCAATATTACACATACATATACAAACGTGTTAATACTATTATATCACTCAAAATTGTTCTGAAATACATAAAATAAGATAAAGAAGAAAATTAAAGTAAACCAAATATTGCACAGTAAAACACAATACAATATGTACATCCTAGGATCATAGAAAAGCAGACAGACAAATGAGAACGGTAGGACTAGTGAGAATGGTAGTGTATGTACTCCGTAGTATCATTTAATCTCATTGTAATATTCCAATGATTTGACTGGTTGCTTATAAAGCTTTTAGAGCCTCTTATAATGATTTGATGATATCCATCACTAGGAACTGATTGAAAAAGTTAGCAAAAATGAACTGTCAAAGGAAGACTATCCATGTCTAAATGATCCAAGCCCATCATTCCACGGTACACCATATGCTGGACCCATAATTCAAAATCCTCCTGCTCATTCCATTAGATCAAGGCGAACACCAACTTGGGCACGACCTCGAGGCTCTGATGATGGATATTCAAGGTCTTACTTTCTTTCCCTCTCGATACAAGTCATTCTAAATATATAGTTGCTTCTAATGAGATCAGTTTATATTTTTCACTTTATTAATGAATCCTGTTCTCTTCCTCTTCCCTCTTCGCCACCATCTTATTGTTCCTCCTAACTTCTTAGTTGTGTTACATGCATAAGCTTGCTATTACGTAGATAGTTTTTAGCCAAGTATCTTTTGAAATTGTCGACTAGGACCTGCCATTGCCAAACCTTCTCACATTTAGTTTTCATTTTCGATGCTGGCATGCAGTGATTCGGTGCTTAAACATTCATCCAGTGATTTCAAGAAGATGGGGCAAAGAATATTTATATTCATTGTTGGTGGAGCCACTAGATCTGAGGTTTGATTAGTGTTTTGATAAAAAGAGATTATCATATTTAGCCATTTTCCTTCCCGCTTTTCTAATGTGATACATTGTTTTGATCAACAGCTCAGGATTTGCCACAAGCTTACTGGTAAGCTGAAAAGGGAAGTAATTCTGGGCTCGTCAAGTATAGATGATCCTGCACAATTCATTACGGTATTGAAGTGTTTCCTTTCTAAAGTCTAATTTGTTTCCTTGATTGCAAATTTCCATAACCATCCTCGCATACTATTTTCTTCCTTTGTAGAAATTGAAGATGCTAACAACGGCTCAGGAACTTTCATTGGATGACCTCCAGATATGATGTTAAGAACTTGTAAACTGGACGATGATCTTCTGCTTGTCAAATATATGTTGTAATCATATAGATTATTCATCTAAATACAACAAAATTCTTTGGACATTTGACCTGTGGTTCAGCCGGGCCACTTAATATCACTGTGCATATGCTAGGAATTCTTTACATTGGTTGACACTAAAGTTTCTGAAAAATATTCTGGTAAATGAGATTCAGTAAAAAATTGTAACGATAAAAAAGCACTGCTGAACGCCCCCAAGCCCAAAGAAAAAACTGTTTTTATAATTTGTATTGAATAGATGGCATAGAATGAGCTGGGTACCAAATAATATGCGTTGATTTATTTTTAGTAAGTAGCACAATATCATGAATGCTTTGTATACTTATTTATCGAAGAGTGTTGAGTTGAGTACGATATCTTTCTCTTTGTTGTTGATGTAAGACCCCCTCACTTTCATTCGTGGATAACTATTTTATTTGGTTTTTATAAATGAATTTGGATTTTACCATTGAACAATAAATCATTGTAATTTTTTTTTTGTCGAGTTAAAAAAGGAACCATTTCAATACGAGTTTGATTTGGCTTTAATTTCTATACATATACTGTATAAAATATTTCGCATGTTGATGCATATAAATTCATTAATTAAATGATGTAATAACATATCATTAGATCTATATGTAATATATATATATATATATTTTAAATTCTGTTTCTAATAGGGAGGATTTTAGGGAAGGCCTAATAAACTAACGGATAATTTGTGTCAATTAATGTATCTATTTTGTTTTTGTTGATAAAATTATTGTATCTTTTACATGCAAAGACTAATTCCTTTGTTAATTGATATCTATTTTAGAGGTGAAACTTTTTCAAAATTGAGCCATCGTGTGAAAGACTGTGATTTATGGATTCTCTAAATTCATTAAATTGAAAAGATTTTTCGTTTTGATTTGCTCAATCAAATACAAGAAATGAATAGAATAAGAGTTGTAATTGTAATTTTAGAGAATCCATATTCTGAAAACACGAGCTAGAACTATAAAAGGTTAAAAGGAACAATAATTAATTCTGACAATTTTAAGGGAGAAATCGTACCATAATCTAATCTTACATGAGTGCAATGGGGAAGGACCACATATAATTATAATTATATAGATTATATCAAACAAAGACGTGTAAGGAAAACCATGTTGAGCCTGGGGCTGGTAAAAATAGTACATAAATAAAGAGCATAGACTTTTTGGAGTCGCGTTTAAGACAGATATAAATTTCTCAGCGGAAGGTACAATAAAATAATATACCATACTGCCATGTGAAACAACAGTGCAACACAAATAGTTCAAACCGTATCTTTCTGTTCAGAAGGCTAGCATTTTTATTTTAGGTTATAAATAAATGTCCAGTTTTTGACTATGAACGGAAAGAACCTAGTAAAAAGGGTTAAGCACTAGGGTGGTCCATATTTCATGCATTGCTTGGTCTTGAATAGGGAAGAACCATTTTCAGTTCACTCACAATTTAATTGAGACATCCAACTTTAAAGATGTGAGTAATTGTCCAATCACTTTTTGATGTAAAACATTTTTGCTATTCAATCCAGTCAAAAGCACTAACTTTGCATAGTCTACTTTGAATTCTCTGCCTAGAAAATAAATGAATTATTTATATAGACCAACCATATAAGCCTCAATAATTGGCAAAAATTTCTCATCCCTTGTAACTTAAAGGGTGATTTGATTAAACAAAACTTCAAATGTATCGTGTTTGATTCAAAAGTTGCTTATTGAATTGGACAAAACAAGGGACAAATGACCAAACAAAACTTAGAATTCTGGTCTTTCACTTAGTCATAGGAGAATATTTTGTTTTTAAGTATAAACTGTCTAAAATATAATTTTATTTTCTACTCAAAATATATTATCTCTTCTCTATTTGCATATATTATAAAGAATTTTGCACTCAATTTTACATTATTTTATAGATAAACTATTATTTTAGTCTATAAAAGTATAGGACGTTGTCATTTTAATCTCTGACCCAATAAAAAAACCTATGTTAGTCATCAAAATATCAATCAGTTTAATCTCTTACGTTATACCGGTCATATACCATTTTGACAATAAATTGTATCATTCATGGATTTTTATGACAATAAGTTGTAAATTTCAGATACTGTTTTGATGATTCGATAACTAATTTGAATTTTTGACTGAGTCAACACCCTACATTTTCAAAAATTAAAATAATAGTGTACTCATTATTTTATTTATATCATCCATTATTTGTCAACATGGTAGAAAACAAAAAAATTGTCTAATTAGTGGACGGTCTGTCATGTAATGTTTTAGTAGTTACTACTTTGCAAATGAAAAAAAAAAAAAAAAAATTAACACATCTTAATTTTAACTTTAAGGTTGGCAACGGTAGGGAATCCAAGTAACTAATTTTAACACGAACCTCAAATTTCACAATCTTTTCTTGCATGCAAAAATCAACTACATCAAATTACCTAAGTTTTTTTAGCACTTGCTTAATTACTCTTTTTAAGTTGACATGTGAAGAAAGTCCTTGAATGACATCTTCAATTAGTACGTATTATTATGATGTCAAATATAAAAGGAAAAAGCATTTGATGGCGCTGCTTAATTTGTTGAGTGTTCCTAAATAATATTAAAAAGAATTCAATAAGTAACTAGACATGAATAATTTGAAGTAGTGAAAGAGAAAGCAAACTGAAAAAGGGTGAGACAGAGTTTGAAACTTGGGATGTCATTAATTTTTGCGAAAATAACGAAACAAAAGCTGCATTGGAATGATTACTAAAAACATAAACAAAAGAGTAGTAGTACTGTAATAAAGAGAAGTGGATGAGTTTCTGGTCACGTGTGGGTACCCATCTTGAAGCATAAGTTGCAACGGTATTCATCTTTCTGTCATGCTCATACATCAATGCCTTAATGTGCTCTTCCATAACAGGCGTCAAGATAAGGACATACAAACCAAGTCTGCTACTATTATTTTGCCTAATTCTATTACTAACGATGCATTTGATTTGCTGAAAAATAAAAGATATGTCATAACAATTTTTGTTGTACTATGTTTAATCTAAAAATTAGATGTGGAATTGGACAAAAATTGTAATTTTTGTTTTTCACTCAACCATACGACACCTCAGATACATATCATAAAATATTGAGAAAGTGTTAATTACAATATTTCAATAATACTCTTATTTATTTCCTTCGATTTTGATAAAATAACTAATTCCACACTTTTATCAATTGAAGAGTATTTTAAGATTAATATTATTAAATATAAATATAGTGAAAATAAATTATATTTATTTTATTAAAAAATGTTTTATTTATTTAACGTGAGACAAAAAAAATATTAGCTTTTTTTTTTCCTTTAATATTCTACTATATATATACTAAATTCTATATTAATTATTCTTTTTACCTAACTACTCCACTGGATGTAATAATAATTAATAATACAACTATTTTATCAACATGGTGTGTTTATAAGGAGTAAATATATGAATCTCTTACTTATTTAGCTAATCCCGTAAGTAAAACTATTTAATTGATCGTTTGATTTTTAATTGATGTGTATAGAAAAATATATGTTGTGAGATGTTAATTCTTTAGATAAATCTCAATATTTCTGAAAATTAATAATCTCTC
>JBBPBQ010000002.1:10613042-10623057 GCA_037974755.1 Cicer yamashitae
ATTTTTTAATTTCTATAAAATTATCCAGCATTTACTTTTAATTCCTACTAAGATGAAATATATTTAATTGTCTTTTAATTTTAAAAAAAATTGATTTTTTTTAATAATATTTAGAACATTATAAAAAAGATCATCCAAAAAAGTTTAAATTTTTTTACGTTAAATGAATTAAATATAATTTTTTAGATGTTAAAAATAGCAAGATAAAAACCATAAAAATATGGATCTATGAACTGAATTTTGAACTCACATTTGTGGAAAAACTTTTTATAATGTCATAAACATACATACAAAAATTCATTATAAAATATACTTTGACTTAACAGCAAGAACTAAACCTGCATGTATGATAATTTTGTAAAGACTAAAAGTTGTATTTTTATTTTACAATGACTAAAATTGAAATGTTGAAATTTTAAAGGAACTAAAAACATATTTAAATCTTTCTAAAATAAGTGTTGTTTTAAAATTTCAATGTAACATTTTTATTATTTTCCTCTACGAAGTAGTCATTATACTTTACAATACGTTTATGATAATGGTCAATAATTAATGATTAATAAGAATGATTCGATAAATAAAAAATCATTTATTTATAGATTTTTTTATTGAATAGGTTTCATTGCAGTTTTAATCTATCTATTTTAAAATACAATATTTTTAATCACTCTCTCTCAAAAAATTTAACTTAAAAATAGTGATATGAGATATTTTAAATGACGTGACATATGATACAATAATCTTGAATGATTAATACTCGAGAATTGCAATAATTAAAACCCTCTAAAAACTTTAGTTTCAACTTCTAAAATTGTTCATTTTTGTAATTTAATTAATAACATATAAATAATTAATGCATTTAGATGATTTTATCTTATGAGATCATATGTCGCGCTATTTAAAATATATCAAATTATAATTTTAATTAAAATATTTATAAAAAAAAATCAAAACTGTTAAATTTTAAAATAAAAGAGTGAATTTTACACATCGGTAAAAGTAGAGTATCCAAACTAAAATTAAGTCTAATAAATATGAAAAATTTAGGCAGATATTATTTTTGAATGGGAGGGAGGTAAAAAACTAGGAACGAAAAGTTTTTTTAAAAAAGGGTACATAATTAGAGCATTGGAACAGGATGAAGATTCTTGCTTGTATAAAGAGAGTGTCGTCCAATACTAATCATTATATTTCCTTTAACTTGAAAGCACAAATGTAGAAAGTGTGCACAAGATAGTATGGGAATAAATTGATTGGAGTCACGCAATCATATATGCTAGCTAATGCGGATATAGATCATTTGATCTTTATTGGAATAATTCACATTCATATTTTGCTATGCAAAATTGGAAATATCCATGGTTAGATTAAAATCCAACTGTCAAAATTATATAATTACATAAATTGAGGTTATTTTAACTGAATGAATTACAAAATTACTATATTATTTTAATTTTAAATATAAGTAAAAGTATAATTTAAAAAATTGATGTATTTTATTAAAAATTTAGATTAAATATATTAAATTTTTTATTTATATACGAGGGAATGAACTTTTAGTTGGCAAGCAAGCAGTAAGGTTTTTGTAAGGGTTTGCCGACAATGATTAATGTGTGTCCACTAAATGAGTAATTAGAAGACCCAAGGAGAGGATGATCATCATACAATACTCCTACTATAGTACTTTTCTACTCATTCCATTTGCCTTTTTTTAGTTTAATTTTTTCACCTTTTTACTGTTTGCATTGTAGTGGTGGGTGTGTGAATGTGAAAACCATCAATGAAAAGAGAGATTCGTATTTCAAACAGCTACGTGGATGTATATATTATTAATAATGACTATGATTACAACAGATCATAGTCTCATAGAATAGAGGGCGTGGCAAGGTTTCTGTTCTCATTTTTTATTTTTTATTTTCCATGTACATATATAAATGTGTGTAGATGGTACTATCGTTTGCATAGTTATAAAAATTTATACAATTGTAAAAAAATCATAATACAGTTATCTAATGAATTAATTTAATTAATAAAGAAATAAAATTAAAAATAAAATCGTTTGAAAGAAAAATAAATTTGAAAGAAAAAAGTTTTCACCAAAACTTTGTATATTTTTAAAAAAAAACTTACTTAACTATACTTTTAGTCATATTATTTTATCACATTCATAAAAATAATTTTTCTATATTAAAATTGAATTTTTGATTATTCAATTATTATATTTATTGCAGTTTTAATCTAAATCTAGATTTAACTCATAAAATTGTGATATTTGAATCTCCAAAGATGATTTATTGTCTTATTTGTAATTTTGAAGAAGAAATACCATTTTTATGGTCAAAATCACAATTTTTTAGTATAAATTATTAGTTGAGATCAAAATTACAATAAATATTATAATTGATAGATCAATAAATTCAATTTTAAAATAGAAAGATTATTTTTATGAATGTGATAAAATAAATACATTAAAAGTACAATTCAAATTTAAATGAAGAGAAAAATTAAAAGACAAAAAATCAAATCTTGATATTTCCTTTTATATATATAGTTATAGATTACTTAGTCCATACTAAGTATTATTTTAACATATAAAAAATGTTATAAAATAGTGTATTTTGCGTGTCTATAGAGCACGTAAAAAAGTGTCCCTTTACATTTTTAATGTGGCAATTTTTTTCCCTTCAATTCTAACTAAAAATAATATTTACTACCGCATTTTTAAGTAATTATATTCTACAATATAAGTATACATCTATGACTATAGTTAGTTATTAATAAGTAATAAGAATAATTAATTTAATAAAAATTATACAATTCTTTCACATATTTAATAAATCTAAAACAACATTTATTTTAAAACCAAGGACAAAACTTTAGAACTACAATATTTGAAAAAGAGAGTAATTATTTTTCTCAAGGTAGAAAAAAGTATATGCTAAAAAAATTTCAGAAAAAATATGAGGGAAATAGAATAGTGGCAGCTTTTCCATAATGGGTTGCTCCTTGCTCATGAGGGTAAATGATGGTGAACTCAAATCCTCCCTCTCTCTCTCTCTCTCCTCTCTTTCTCTCTCTCAAAAGAGAAGAGGGTCCATTCCGGCCATTATCAATGGCACCATAATTGCCACATAAGAGCCTAATGAGTACACTATCAATTAGCCTTTCTTTTTCACTGTTGAGGAAAACATACAAAGCGCATTATCATCAATTATTACAAAAATTAATGTTTTAAATCTTGTTTTAAGCTACTTAATATCCCAATATGGGCTGACTTGGTGTATAAGCATGAAAGAATGTGTATTAGATACTATTTGGTGGAAGTTTTTTTTACATATGAACCTCTTGTAAAAAATAATTTTTTAGTGAGTTTCTAAATTTGGCCTCGAATAATAATATTGTCTTGCTATTGAAATTGAAATATTAGTTAATTAGAACATCTATTATACTCAACTCGCTAAACTCTAATTTTAATTTGATGATATCAAGTGAGTTTTGATAGCAAATTTGATTTATACTCATCAAAATTTGAGCTAAAGTTTCTTGTTCAAATCAACTTTATTTGTGCTGTTTATTGAATTCAAACAAATCTACGAAATCATTTGAATAATACTAGATTCAACCCCTAATCTAAGACGTAGCTGTTAAGCTAATAATTTTTCATTGACCAAACTGTTTCTACTATGATGCTATTATATTTTGTTATTTCAAAATAATGAAAAACCATATTGCTGTCCTTTAAATTAAATTACATATGCTATAAGCTATAAGAAAATAATACACAAATCAGTGCTAATTAACCTTTTACTTTAGAATAAACTGTTATGAGCACCTTTGCTAAACAGTTATTCGAAGCAGTTTAAGACTTTGAGGTATGGGACTTTAGGCCTTTAGCAAACAAATCAATTTAATAAATTTTATTTCAACCCCACAACCATATGTAAAGTGGGGACAAGCATTTCATAAAGAGAAAAAAAAAAAGAGAAACCAAAAAAAGAAGCTAAGTTTGTAAAAATTCGTTAGTTGAAGAATCGCTTCTCACTTCTCAGCATCTTCTGTGTTGCTTCATGCCGACAATTTTCCTCTCTCAATATCTTAAATTAACCATAAAAATTGCTTTAAATTAATTTTGTTATTAAATAATCTAAAATGTTTTATTTCAAAATAAAAGAACTACGTGGAACGGCGTCTTTTTTTATTGCACCATATCATAGTCCTTGCATGACTTTATGAAATGTTGAAAAGAAGTTAACAAAACTAAAACAACAAATGATTTAATTGATGAAAATTTTCGATATAAATATTAATTTATTAATATTTGTCTAAAATAGTATCAATGTTTGCAAAAAGACCGCATTTAGATATCAATGTTTGCAATAAGACCGTATTATTGTGAGAAATTCTTGGATAATATTGAAAAAGAAACTAATAAATGTTTTAAAAAATATCGTTCAGGAACAAACAAACATAGTTGTTGATAAATTAATCCAAGTGGTTACAACTTTAGGTAGTCTACGTTTTTTATGACACTAGTCGACATATTTTTAGGACCATTCACAATTTTATTGAATCATCTATATTTATTGAAATGAAGTTTAGGCTTTGAATTTTCACCATTATTTTTAAGGTTATGTTAACAAATGTCTTAAGGATAATTATTAAGGAATTAAAATAAAAAAAGTACTTATTAACATTCTTTTTATTTAAGTTCATAGCAATAAAATTCACAAAGAATAATACTTTTGTTTCATTGTGTTATTAAATTTTAGATTTGATTAATACTCCCTCCCTCTCACTCTAGTTACTATTTAAAATTTTAATCACTGTTAAAAATATGATTTAATTACTTTTGATTCATTTAATAATAATATTTTTAATATACTTTACTTTAATAAATTTAATTTATATTTTATTTGAAATCTTAAAATTAATAATTCTTAACTAACTTTTTTAATAACAGTAAAAATAACTATTTTTTATAATAATTACTGAATAGAGTATATCTTCGCGAAATGGACATGAAAGATATATAACGTAATTCTTTATAAACTGTTTTTGATGTGACATTTTAATTTTTTTCAATAAATTGTATGATGGTTCAAAGTTGAGACCAACAAGAGCTAGATTTAGGTGGACCTGTCCCTTTGTAATCAAACCCTATGCTTGACCACTAAAGACTCATGAATGTCCAACAAATTTTGCAGGTTTTAGTTTTTTTGGTACAAAACTTGGTAGGTTTTCTAAACCAAGAGTTTGCATTATTTAAAAAAGTTTTGTATATATTCAATCATATGATTCATATCTAACATGTAAGTATTTTAGGTATATTAGAAAATGACATCTTGATGAGAAGTAATTTGTATGTGTTATTTTTCCATGATTATTCTAAGTCTTTTAAACTCTCAAATAATTTTAGTAATTTATTTTTATTAAAAAATATCATAGTTATTTTAACTTTTTAAAACAAAAAAATTGGAGAACATGAAAAGAATTTATTAATCAAAGCAACACTAAGAACCAATTTTACAATTATTTTCAAAGAGATTTGAATTCAGTACTTTGAGGTATTTTTCCCACACCTAACTAGCACATTTTAACTAATTGTTGATGCAAAAACTAGTAAAATTGAAGTCAATTCCTTTCTTGCATTCTTTTGGTTAATAACTCTTCTTGAATAGCCCAAAAAGTTCTACCAGCAACCAACGATTCCACAACAGTTTCTCCACTGTTTTCAACATCTAAACAGTGAAGTTCTTTCATGACAAGTACAATGCTCTTTTTGCTTGCTGGATAACACCATTTGTGCCCTTATGTGGTCAAACCATTAATCCAGTGGTTATATATGTGAAGTACAGCTTCAACCAATTGCATTTTGAACATGCTTGACAATACTTACACTTTGAAGTTTTAACAAAAGTAATGTTTCTCCCGTAATTTTGTTAAACTCAATTTCATTTGAAACATGTTATTAACCATACTTCATAGACATTACAGAATCCTTCATGTTTAAGGTTGTTCGTGTTACTTAACTGATTGATTGCTGAATGCATTGTTTATATTATGCTGCTGACAAAAAACAAATGTTTAAAGAATCAAAATGTGACTGATTAATTAAGTGGCTAAAAAGTTAAGTTAGGAGAGACTTCCCTTTGACTTATAGAGACAGAAAGCTGATTTTGCCTATGAATTAGACTGTCTTCAATTTAGGTGTGCTTGAAAGCATATAGTGCCTTTCCAAATTTTACAAATGTAATAGACAGGTAACTTAGAAGATTCTATTCTATTTTATACAAATTCAATATTTAAATATACATAAATAATTAAATCACGTGATTTATTATGCAAAAGGCTACCCAAAACTAATTATGCATTCATAGAAGTTGATTGCAGCTTGCAAAATATGTGAAACAAATCAGAATCCCACATGCTGCATGCTTTCTTGAGAATTTACAAAATTTAATGGTGAGAAAGAGAAGCTTAGAATCAAAGGAGAACCAAAAAAACTTCCCCTTTACAAATATTACTAATCTCAAATTACTAGAGGAATAAAATAGAATTTCTACAACTTTTTTTCTCTCTAGTGATACAATTTCTCCAGCTTTCTTCAGTATTTGTAACAACTTGAAAATCATGCTGAGTTAAAAGGTGAGAAGTTGCTCAACTCAAGTGGCAGAAAAGAAAAAAGGGTAGTGAAAAGAATTCAATAAATCCTAAAAAAAATAAAATCCTAGGTGATTAACTCAAAAAGAAAGAAAAATTAACAAAAAAAATGTTACACTGAGGAAGTATCAACAAGAACATCATTCAACACATCATCCTCACCATTTGCTAATGTGAACAATTCTGCATCCTTATCTTCATCACTTGAAAAATTCCTTCTCTCCAATTTAGAATGTGCTGCAATAAATATCAATTTTTGAACCTTATCAAGTGAAGTCCTAGAATTTCCATGAGCACAAACCCATTTCCACAAAGACCAACTACACTTGAATCCACAAGAAGTTGCATGAAGGAATATTAATCTAACAGCAACTCTTCCTAATGACTTAAATTCAGTTAAATAAGTTTCCCAAACAAGTCTACTGCTTTGTGGATTAACAATCCTCATTTTTCCAGTTACAGGATCTCTCTCTTTCATTTGTACAGCTTGCGCATAGACCGGATCGAGCCCTTCTGTTCTCCATTTCATGAGTTCCATTAGAACAATGTGTGCTTCATCTCTTGAAACAAGCCTTGTTATGAGTCTATCAACATCTTTTTCTTGTTCAGTTGTTAAGTGCTTAAAAGGTGGAAGGTACTTTCCACTAGTGTCCCTTATTAAGTAAAGAGGGTCAAGAATGTATGAAGCAGCCCAAGCAGGGTGGTAGTTTTTCCTAAACCTTCTTTCAATCAACTTTTCTACTGATCCTTCTGCTATGTTGAATTTGGAGCACCAATCTTTCACTTTTGTTCTCAATTCATTCCATAGGAGAAGGCATTGTCCAACCAATGGCTTTTCTGTTTCAATCTCCTTAGCCATGTCTTTCACCAATTTAACCAAAGCATGTACAGTTTCTAAATCATTCCAAAAACCAATGTCACGAATCATGTCGCCGATTTCCCTAGCATTCCTATCTTCCATGGATACCATCTTGAACGATTCGTCGAGCAGAACCAACTGCAAAGCACGAACGGAACTCAAGGTATCCTCAATCATCGCATAAACAGGTCCAAAGCTAAAATCCTCAAACTCTTTCATTGGAAGAGAACGGAGCAACCAAGTGTGACCGTACTCTTGCATTTGATACTTGTGAAAAGTGTTTCTAATTTGAGAGTTGTAATTGACAAAATTTGCTAGCTTGAGACAATTCTCAGTCACAGTTCTGAACAAAGGAAGTTCCTTTGTAAAATCCTTGATTAAACTATTGAAACCTTGATACTGACAAGAGAGATTAACCATCCAATGATTCTGATTCTCCAAGTTTCTCAATGCCTTAGCTTTGAATTTGTCAGCAACTATCCCAACACATTGTTGAGCTAGATTCCCACAAATTCCACTAATTGTCTCCCACAAAACATCCTCAGCATAATTCGAAGGAACCGAAGAACCGGTAACGAAAACCGCCTTTCTATACAAACTAGTCCCATTGGGAAGATTCACAGTCAAATTCACCAAATTCTGATCATCAGAATAATCCTTTGTTTTCCAACCATCAGAAGCAATTTGAAAAAACATAGCATCTCTAATCCTTGCTTCAGATTCAACTTTAACTTCCTCAAATTTTGCATCCAGTCTAGTCCCAGTAAAGTCTCTAGGAGAAACATGTGGCAAACCAACTTGTGTAAGAAAAGCTTTAAACTTTGGATGCTCCAAACTCGAAAAAGAAACAGAACCACACGATTCATAAACCCAATCAGCAAGATAATCAATTGCACTATCAATTTGAGTTTTATGAAGAATAGGACCAGGTGAAGTTTTAGGACTTTTCAGCTTCTTCACACTATCTTCCAACATAGCCAAAGCTCCCAAATCATCTTTTCCACCAGATAACATCAAATGCTGTTGCTGCGGCAACAAACCCGAAACAACACGCAACGGATCCGAAACATAGTGAGGTGGCGGTAGCAGCGGCGATGGAGAAGAATTTCTCTTACGGCGGTGAACAGAAGAAGACGGCGGCGGCGACGAAACAACGACAACCGCAGAAGCAGTTTCCGGCGAAATTGACGAAATTGGTTTTGCTGCGGAATTGAAATTAGGGCAAGTTCCACGCTTTAAATGTTCAGAAGCTGTTCGTGAAGGGTTAGAAGCAGAGAAAACGGCGTCGCATAAAAAACACCGTAACTTAACGGCTTTAGGGAGTCCCGTTTCGTTGTTGTGAACGAGTAACGGTTCAAGGTGTGCCCAATACCAAGCTCCTTTACCTTTAACGGCTTTGTTACGAACCGTTACTAAACCTTCGTAACGTTTGTGAATAGCTTTTGCGGTTGCTTCGTCTGCGTCTATAATAGACGACGTCGTATTGGTTGCCGCCATTGTAATATTTAACGGGGAACGTTAAGTATAACAGTTTGTTTAATTTAGATCGTTAGAGTTTGTTTCATCTTCGTTCGGAAGAAGAGTGAGAGAAATTTTGTTGAAGGAGAGAGTGAGAGTGTGTTTCTGTGAGAGACCGAAATAGCAAAGCGAATGAGAGTGAAGAGTACTTGGAATTTTATTTTCACGCGGGGAACTTTCGCGCGTGGGGAACATTTGTTGGGGCTGTTGATGGTAACTGGTGCGATGCAGGTGCAACGAGGTTAGAGTGGAATGGAAGTGCCACGTGCAAAAGTTGGAGATGATGATTTGGGTGTGGAATCCACGCGCTACTGTGTCTGTTGTTTCTGCGTTTTTGTCTTTGTTTTTTCTGGTTGTTGTTTGGTGGGTCTTACTTTGTCCTTGTCTCTTACTTTTCTCTTTTTAATTAACACACTCACTTCGGAATAACTTATAAATTTGAAAATTTCGTGTATTCAATTTTAAATTAAATAAAATATATAATTTTTTTTATGTTTTAATGGTTATATTTTATTTTCTAAGGAGTAATTTTCTTTTCCATATTATTCTGTCTACTCGAACGAGTCTTACATTTGTTTATTATGATAGTACAGTTTTTTTTTGTACAAATAATACTACTGTTTTTTCTAATTAATATTTTGTTAATAATTTATAAGTTATTATATTTTATTTTGTATTTATAATAGTGATGAATATTATTGTTTAAAATCAACTGATTATAACACTTACTGTGAGACTCCTAGAGTATTTAATATTTTGTTTAACTAAATATTAACAATTATCACTATGTATTATTAGAGGATTTTGCTGTATATATAAAAAAGATTTTATTAAAAATTGTTTAAGGACATTGCTTAAATTCAAAAAAAGAAGAAACATTGTTTAATAATTGTAATAGAAAAAGCATTTATTTATTTATTTATTAGTAAAAAAAGTAGTTATTAAAAATGTAAGAATATTTTATATACTTATATAAAC
>JBBPBQ010000002.1:10623600-10635255 GCA_037974755.1 Cicer yamashitae
ATATATATATATATATATATTTAATTAGTAAAAAATTGTTTGATTATTTACAGAAAGATTGTTCAATTTTTCAAAAAATTTGGGTGCAGTTTTCAATTCTACATATTTAAGGAAGAAATCAAAGTAAAAAATTACTAAAAATGATATATATATATATTTAATGATTTAATTAGTAAAAAATTGTTTGATTATTTACAGAAAGATTGTTGAATTTTTCAAAAAAAATTGGGTGCAGTTTTAATTCTACATATTTAAGGAAGAAATCAAAGTAAAGGATATCTGTATCTAATGTTTTAAAGAAAGATAGTTGAATTTTTCGATTAACTTTTTGGGTACAATTTTCAATTCTAAATACTTGTATTTTTAATTTGTTTATGCTTGAGATTTTCTTTTGTGACGTTTGTTAGTGGATATATTCGGAACGAGACATTGTTGAGTTGATTGAATTCCAAACGAAGATACTGTGCATAATGCATTCAGACACCATACAAAGGTGGCAGTTAAAAAGTTCAATAATATGATATCATTATTTTTAGATAAAACAAATATTTAATTATAATTCTAGTCTTTTTTATCAATTTATTAAATTAAAGGAGGACAAAGTCCAACTAGTGTTTTTCAGGGGAGCTTCTTTTTTAACTTTAAGTTATTAAAAACCTCTCTTCCTATCAATATTTTGAATATTTGACTGATGTCACATAAAACTTTCCCAAGTAAAATATTTAACTTCTAATGTTAGTAAAATGTTAATTACACGTTATAGTTATATCATTCTAATATTTGTAAGTTATTGGATTTATAATTTATAAATATGACTCTCGTAATAATTTAAAGGATTATAGTAACAAGTGTCTTAAGAATATTTTTTAAAAAAATTAAAAAGAAATTTTGTTTAAAAATTTTCAATTTTTAAAATTTTAAAGTGTCGAATATCTGACTTCTAAAATTTTATCTCTACATTTAATTTTTAACTAGTGCCTTTAATTGTCTAGTTTAAAATACACTTTGAAAAGCATAATAGAAAAACTGTTTGAATATGCTTTAGGAATCTTTAATTTGGAGTCACTTTCATGTTGGTTTTAACAAGACAATTTTCTTTTTATTTAACCTTGTAATTTTAAATTACTTTTAATTTAGTTCCTCGTCATATTTTTTTGCTGAAGTGGATACTATATGATGATATGGCAAACATGATTAGATTAATTTTAGTTGAGCTCGTCATTGCTCATTTCTAATCACAAATTAAATATTTTTAATCAATTATCAAAATAAAAAAAGGAAATAAACCAAAAAATTCATCTTATTCAAATCAAAACTCATAGAAATCCCAATAACTTTAATCAAAACAAGAAAATGAAAACACAATCGTAATATGAAATTAAATTGTTGTTGATCAAATCTGATAAAACGAGGACCCGAATATGCATTCATATTTCTCTTTTCACCCAACAAATATAAATCAAACACGAATGTGAAATCGAACATAGAAGTTAGATCAACTAACATAAAATTAAAACTCAAACCTAAAATTAGAACTCATATGCAATGTCTTCGATTTTTCTGATTTCTAGATGGGTGCAGAGGCAAAAGCGACTGTTTCTGAGTCTGTGTTAAAGGAGTAGAAGAGGAAAAATGAATGAGCTTTGGCAAAAAACCAAAGAAGAAGAAGAGAGTGGTAAACTTATCTATAGTCGAGCTAAGTAGTATTTTCAAGGATACGAGGAACTTAATAAGGAATTTGTACATTGAAATGAGGCAAAACTTTTTTTTTTACTAAATCACGATATTTATTCATTCAAATTGATAAAAATTACATCGATCGAAAACATTACAATTCAAAACTGTTAAAATTGAAAATGATAAATATATGAATAAACTCACAACACCCATGTTAAAAACACACAACGACAAAATATCTATAAATATGATAAAATTGAGGTGTCCAGAATACTCGTGCCTCGAGAGTCGTAACATTAATGACACAAACATTATTAATTGAATTTGAACTTGATGGAAGTTGGCTTGTCAATTTGAACAAAAAAATACCGCAACAAGACGAACAAACATAACACCGCACTGAGACAACAAAACCACAAAAAAACACCAAAGATAAATTAATTATGTGTGGAAATCACTTATTTATATAAAAGAGAATAAAAAATCATTTAAATGGATGATTTTAAATTAAAATTAGACGACAAATCACTCACTTAAAGTGAAAACATAATAATGGATAAAAAAATAAAAAGGGAGGAGGAACAAAGGCAACTAGGTATTTTTTTTATCAACCTGAGACAAAGTTGAAAGGTGGATTTTATGTTATCAATAAACAAAAGATTTGATCGAAACTATTTTTTATATAAACATTTGATTGTTGCTTGCAGTTGCATGTTTGTTACACATTACGGCTGGTGGCAAAACAAGGCTAAGCTTTTGTTTATTATCTTCATTCGTGGTATTAATGTCATGGATCACAAGAGAAGAAATTTTTTGAAACTATTTTAACAGTTGCCACAAATTAACGGTGGCCTGAAGGGTTTCAACGCCCTCATTGGTTCCAATTATTCAAAATAAAAAGTCAACTATTTCTGAATATTGGTTCAGCTCTACCGATGAAAGTTTGGGAATCGAATTGGTTGAGAGTGAGTTGAAGAACCCTAATTTTTGGGTTCGAGTTCAACAATGTTGATGGATATTCAAGTGTTTTCTAATTTTAATTTTATTTTTATAAATTTGTTTTAATATTTTATTTTTATTATTTGTTTTGAATGAGTCAGCTTAAAAATGTACTTGTGAACATACCAAACAAATCCTTGTCACCACTGTCACATTAACATTTTCAAATAAAAAAAAATGATTTCAATGACTAAATTAAGAGTGATTTAAAAATTGTAAGGTGAATTAGAAAAAAACAAATAGTTTTGCAAATATCAAAATCAAAATGATCTCAAATTATATAGACCAAATACTCATTTAAGCCTAAAACAAATGATCTTGTTTTGTATTCTTCTATATTTTGTTTTGATTTATTTCATAACTCAAATGGACATAATCCATTTAAGGTAAGGACTACTTGTCATTTGTAAACACAATTTTAGACCTTATCTCATATAATATTGGATTTTTATCACATGTCCGATTTGTAAAAACATGTGATGTAATATGATCTAAAACACAAATAAATAAAGAAATGGGGAAATTTTCAAAATATTGCCCAACGGGTTTTGTCTTCCCCATTAAATTGTGCCTTATAATTAATTAATTAGATTGTGCCATTGAGCCTAACGCTGTTGTAATAATTTTAGCAATAGTGATTCGATATGTGCTCTTACTATTTAAGCCAATCATTTTTTAATGCTTATTTAGGAAATTCATCTTCATTCCTATCTTAAATGTATTTTTCCCAACTCTTTTTTCTGACCTTGAAACCTGAAGCGATAATACTCTCTCTGATATCATTTATAAGAGACAACTAGGAATAACTATTTTTAAGTGTACTAATTATATACATTGATATATCATCAATTGGTACTAGTGTGAAAAAAGTATATAGGCTTATATAAACTTCATCTATTACCCTATTTGTTGATGAGTTTAATTGATGTATGTACTAAATCACTGGGTTCCATGTCATTCAGTTATTGTTGGATTTTATTTTTTATTTATACTGATATGTTTTGATTCAATAAGACAAAAGTCTTATTTAAAAAATTTAATGTGAGATTTTAAAACTTTAGACGAATCTCGATATTTTCAAGCAATTAACAATGGTCGGAGATATGTACATCAATCAATTTTTTCACTTCCACTATGTAGATCTATTTTCGTTTTAGATTATTTAAAATTTCTAACATTTAATATCAGAGTAACTAATGACTTCTAAATTTTCATCTCGTCTATACATAAATATATAGTCTTTGATTCTTTAAAGGCACCTTACAACTTTTTTTTAACTTTCTAGTGTTCTATACTTCAATTAATATGATATTTGTTTAACATCTCAATTGCAAAGTAATGCCTAACTTTATGCATACATATATTAAGCTTCGATTTTAATAGAAGCACAACCTTTTTATTGTTAATGTGTGTTATTATTTTGTACATGCTATTAGAAATATTTTTGTTTTACATCATTTAAAATTTCTAATAGCATAGACAAGACAATCATACTCATCAATATTAAGAAGGTTATGTTTTTGTCAAAAATAAAATAATAAGAAGGGTATGCAATCTCAAATTCCTACCTTATTTCTATTAAAAAAAATTCTTCTTGGATAAGAAAGAGATGCTCAAAAAAGTTGCAAGGACTAATATAAATTGAACTATTTTGGATTTCCTACACTAACTGGATAGTATTATAGTTGTAGATGAGTGGGCCAACAAATAAAAAAGAAGCTGAAGGAAAAAGCAAGAATGGGCCAACAACAAATCGGACATGTGATTAGAAACAGCTGGGCTCATAGTCACGTGTATTTCTGGTAATGGCTCTCTGCTTTACTACAAGAGTGCCTACATTTTTCCAGAAACATTTTTTGTGTAGTTGACCATCCTCGATGCCAAATCCAATCAAAAAAAAATTCCCTAATTTCATAAAAAAAAAATAAATTCCTAAGCTTTTAATGAAAAAATATTACTTAGATTCAGCAGCAATGGGAATGCTAAAAGTGTAAAGTTTTTATTTTTGTCAACAAAAAGTGTTGAAGTTAATATAATATATATAATGAGTGGAAGTAGAGAAATCTACTCCTCACACTCACATATATCTATCACCCTCAATACATTGAATTTTTTTTTTATCCTTTTTTTTATTAAAGTTGAAATTTTTTCCACTCATTTTTTTACTTACATATTCAAAATTTTACAAAAGTTAAATATAGAAAACTTTCAAAATTTTGTTTGATAATAAAATTTTTGAAACATAAAACGAGTTTAAATTTTTAGAGTATTTTGATTAATTTGAAAGTTTCGAAATAGAGTTTATTGCATTGGTCAAATATTTTTTAAAGCTTTCATCTCCACAAAATTTTTGAAACTTTCAGAGCACTAAATTTTCGAAACTATCCAAAAAAAAATTTTCAAAATGTAATATTATATTTTAAAATTTTCGATGAAGATGAAAGTTTTAAAAATTTAGCATATTACTCAAATGTTTGAAATGTATATTTTTTTCAAAATAATTACATTATTTTTAAAAAAGTATTGTATTTACAATATAAATATTAATTAAATTTGGTATATTTTTTAACTTATATATTTTTTCAAATTAAATTAAGTATGGGTGGAGTTGATGGTGAAGTTTCTGCTACACCGACTGTAGATTCTACAGATAAATTCACGATTGATTAGGTAATTTTAATAATTATTGATATTAGTAGTTTTTAATATATACACATTGTTGATGTTTTGTCTAAAATATATTTTGCAGATATTTTCCTCTTGAGAAGTTGTATTCGAATTGGCAAAAACTATTAGAAAACAAAATGAAATATTAATTGTTACTATTAGATCTGATACAACTACCAAAAAAGAGGAAGAAAAGACAAAACAATTTTGAGATGTGAAAGAGGTGAAAGATATAAAGTAAACTCAAAATCAACAGTAATTTGTTCTCACAAGGATAATTGTCAATTCAAACTCAGATGTATACTATTGAGGATTATTGAAGGGTGGAAAATTAGTGTTCCATGTGGAACACATAATCATGATTTAGCGAATATTTTAAACGGTCATTCATATTTGAGGTGTTTAAATGAAGAGGAGAAAAAAAATTTGTTGATGATATGACAAATTATAAGGTTACACCAAGATTCATTTTAAATACGTTGAAAAAGCGAAATAAAGAGAATCACACAGTTTTTACTCAAATATATAAACCAAGGATTACTTATTGATCATCTTCGAGAGAATCGTACACATAAATGCAACATATGTGGAAGTTAATACAAAGTAAAAATTTTGTGCATAGGACAAGAAGAAGGTAGGAATTAGATGTTCTGAGAGACATATTTTACACGTATCCTGATTGTATAAAGTTGTTGAACATGTTTCATTTTGTTTTGATAAGTGATAGCACATACAAAACAAATAAATATTGGTTACCATTATTTGAAATTGTCAGTGTAGCATCTATTGGGTTGACATTTTCTGAAGCATTTACTAACTTTAAACAAGAGCGACAAGAAAACATCATTTGGCCATTTGAAAAAGTAAGACAATTGTTCATTTTTGATAATTTAATTTCTAAAATTATTGTAATGATAGAGATCTTGCCATGATGAATGTTATTAGTGTCATACTTCCTACTTCAATTAATCTTCTATGTCGTTTTCAAAATGATAAAAACATTGGGTTAAAATGCAAACAATATGTGAAAAAGGATAAACAAGATGAGGCAATAGGTTTATGGAAAAAGATTGTGTATTCGACTAGTGTGGAGGAGTATGAAATCGCTCTTATAGATATGGGATTGAAACTCCACCTCAACGAAGGTAGCCGGAAAACATCGTCGTTGGTTCAAAAGGATGATTGGCTCAGTCATCATGGTATGGTGTAAATATTACACCCTCAAGCAAAATGGCATCAAACCTTCGTCGATATGTCATCAACCCACCTTCGACATCATGTATTGCGATCCACCTACGGGCTTTGAGAGTATGTTCAAGAATCCTTCCACTATCATCCCGCTTACACATTTTAGGAAAATGCTTGTAAATCCAGCATTGCACAAAAAATAAAAGACAATTTAGTAAATTAAAAACACAACTTAATAAATTAATAACACAATTTAATATGAGTCGTATACATGTAACGAGGTCATATATCCTCCCAACTACCTAGTGTCATGAATAGCTCCATCTCCCAGATTATCATATAGCGCAACCAATGCAGTTATACTCCATGCATAGTCCCGACAATCCTCTAAATTAGTGAACAAACTAATATACTTTGCCTCGACCCGAGTGTGAGTCTTGTCGGCAAAAATAATACTTCCAATTAAATGCAAAAGATATGTTCTTGTAGCACACTTAAATCGGTTAGTTTGGATGAAACTTTTGTATAGATTGTGCAACCACTACAGTCAATATTGAACACATTTGTTAAAATTTATCTAAGTAGCTAATCCTTCCATTATTGCTCCCAACAACACATGTGCAACAATCATAACACTATTAATATTTATATTTATTGGTACATTGAGTATCCTACCACGTGGAGGAATGTGCAAAAAAGTCGTGACACCATCTAGTGTAATAGTCATCTCCCCAAATGGCGTGTGAAAGGTCTCTTTATGCCACATTTCTCAAAGGAAACCAGCATTGGACATCGTCAAATAAGATGAAGACAAGGACAACAATCCAAATTCTTGAATTCAACGTTGTACAATATCAGGTATCAGTACTTCAGCAAACTTGTTCCGCTTCAAATCGTGTGTAATCACCTTCAACAGACCAAAATTCTACAAGTAATTAAAAAAAATAATAACAAAACAATGTAATAAATTTAATTACAAAATATACTAAATATAATATACTTATTCTTAATTAAAAAAATTAATTAATTAAAATATACCTCTCGTTCTCACATGGTGTTCATATTGTGTCAACACTGATGTGACCAAGTGCCCTCTAGAGAATCCACGTTATTGGATCTGCTATTCGACTGTTTTCTCCTTAGCTTCCTCATAGTTCATATGTTTAGGCTTTTGAACATCCTCGTCAAGTTAGTGAGACCTAAAACTACGCCCACGATGATGTTGATGAGGTGCACAGTTAGCCTCATTTGTTTGTCAATAAGATGCGGTGTGTGGAACTCTTTCGTCTTTATCGCCTATATTGCGAATAAGATGGTGCGAATAATTTATCCGTATCGTTCGCTCGAAACGTTCAAAAATATTTTGAAAAATTCGTAAAAAATCACTTTTTCGCCCACCGTGGGGCTCGAACCCACGACCACAAAGTTAAGAGCCTTGCGCTCTACCAACTGAGCTAGACGAGCTTGTGTTTATTATACTCATTATTATTAATTAAAGCATTTGAGTTTCATCAAAATTGACAATTCTTAAGATCCATCCCTCAATGTATTTTATCCTAGTAACGTCCTCAAACCTTTGCCTATTTATTGATGGATGAAAATAGTATTGAAGGAACATATGTTCTAACTTCTGAGAAAGTGGGAGTAAATCATATGATCATATCCCTCACCCTTTTGCTAATAAAAGTGATCATGGGAAGTAATAACTTATATTTATTATATTTTTAAAATAATATATCTTAAACGGTATTATGGGTTAGATATTTTTAATCCTATAAAATAGTGCAAATATTTTCATCTATTTGTAGTATTCAATTGGTGATTTCAAGGACTAAACATATAAAAAAAATCAACAAATTCACCAATATGTATTTCTTATTTACAAAGATAATATATAGTTCTAAATTAAAACATGATTTCGACTTTTTTTTACTCACATTATTTTATCTTAAATTTTAAATTGGGGTGCATCGACAAATGGGTGATATTGTAGCTTAAAATAGGACTCTACTCCACCTGAGAGGTCTAGTGCAAGTGACTGGTGGTGTTGTAAACCCTGTGGACCGAACGTTATGCATTGAGTAGTTCACTTCTGGGTTCATTACCCAATCCTTCATGACTTGAGCATGAACTGGCTATTTCAAAAAACCAAACTTCTAAATTTTATTTTGCTTTTTGAATTACATCCCAGAGAAGGAAGCCTGTTTTTATATTTCCAGAATTTACAACCCACAGGGAAATGATCATTCTTACAGACATATAAGCAAAACCAAAATGTTCGAATTCAAAAACATGACAATAGAACCCCCATTCTACTAGTCTCCATCCTGAAGCTAACCAAAGACATCTATTTTACTAGTTCTATTTATATGTCTACAAGAAATTTTGGTAGTTTCAAAGGGCCCATGCAATAAGTTCTGAAAAAGGCAATTTCTGTCTCTCATTCAGATTTATAATTATCCTGTGCATTGTATGATCCTCCGTTCTGTGCAGCACCATTAGTCAACTCTTCCTTCAGCTACATCAATTCACAAAGGGACAATGAAGTGGAGAAAAAGGTCAATCGTTGCATATTGTATACTAAACAAAAAGCAAAATGTCAAAGGAATTTGAGCAAAATGAAAATGTTCTTAAGCATTAAAGCCACAACAGGCAATTGCAGTTCTCAATGACAATGCTTAAAAAACTTACCTTACGAAGTATCTTCTTCTGATACCGATAACCCTGTGATATAAACAAAGTAAACCGTTGCAAATCAATTTGACGTGTGGAGAAAATTAGGCAGATACTAATGGAGAGCAGAAGAATTCCATAACCATGATCTAACCTTGTCAGTTCCATAGATGTAATCACAGTATGTGAAAACTGATGCAAAATTGCTTTGGCTTTGTCCTCCAACATAATGATGGTAATCATGATGCTCAGAGCCACCATAAAATGGAATATATTTAGTGGGATTCCAGGGGAAGTCATACCTGACATATGACAAGGTAAGCAATCAAACATAAAAGTCGGGTACACAATTTCAATGCAGAAACTGGAAAATAATGGTGAGTAAATATCTAATAAAAAAGGGGGGTTTCGAACATGCTGATGTTTATCAACGGTGAAGAGAGAGTCACCAAAGCTAAATTCCTACAAACAAAACCAGCAATTATTCACAAATTCAAGTTGCAAGCACCACTACGATATTCCATCTCATCAAGACTAATCACCAACCTGACATAATAAGGTCTTCTAATAAAAAAAGATTACAGCATCAATATTGAGCCTATAGCATGCGGACATGATTTATAGAAATCAGTTGAACTCCAATTTTAGCATTCAGCTGCATTATGTTATATGTCTTTATTGTTGAGATGGCAAACACCAGAGTGATTCGCAGTTAAGAACAAACTTCTGTATTGGACTGTCAGAGCAAAAACTTGTAAAGGTTTGTCCTTGACAAACTTAAGTTGACTTACACTGTTGAGACAGCAAACAGCAGAAAGATTTATTTTTTGGTGTACTTAGGAGCATTATATGTGTTGTCCAGGACAAATTTCAATTGGACATCTTGTTACTTGTTAGATCAAAGTGTTCTCTATAGAGGTATAACCTTCAAGAAAATTTTGTTTCCCACAGAAGCCCCACAAGATCATAATTCATAAGCAGGATTCTTCTTCGGAACCAAACTTTCAACATCAAGTAATAATTGTCACTGTTCAATGAGTAGTATAAGAAAATATAGACTATCTCAACCTCACATACAAATGAATCAGCATGTTGAATCCATTTTGTCATTTTAGTTGTACCTCTACTCTCCTCACTGTAGCCAACAACAAGCAAATATCTCTTTATATACTATCCTTTTGGAACATCAAGCTAAAATGCATCAGCATAAATGAATGATCCAAAAAACACAAATAAGAGTAAACCATTTAAACACATAAATCATCCTCAAACATTCACTTCATCATCAATCCATCTACATCGCCATTATTGTGAAATAAGCATAATTTTAAATTTCAGCCTCCAACTGCAATTACAACTGTATCAGCCGCATTTATCATTAATAGTGTTACTAAGAAACACGTATCACAATACCATGATGAAAGTTTAATAAAAAAAACACACAAAATAAAGTAAAAAAGTGAGAGTAATTGAGTCAAAAAAAAGATAACAGTAATAGATCTCAGGACCCATAAAAGAAAAAATAAAGCAAACCACTATTACAGATCCTTAAAATCCAAAGTACTTTCCAAAAAGACGTTTATTAAGATTTGGTGGGAAAAAAAAACAGGGAAAAGGACAGAAAGCAGTACCCGCTATGCGTGTCAATGGCCTCAATTTGTCGCAATGCTATCCACAACCAAAAAGTAATCATGTGACCCGGAGCCATAGCCGGTCCAAGAAAAGATGGAATCCCAAGGATCAAGATCTCCGCCCAATGAGCATAAGGCGCCGCAAATCCAATCGGAGCTTGATATTCATGATGAACACGATGAATCTTCTCATAGCCCCATTTATTATGCAGAAACCTATGGATCCAGTAATTCGTATAATCCTCCACCAAAAAGTACACCAATAATTGCGACACGATTTCCCATCCTGACGGTAACGGTAACCCTGACCTAATTCCAATCATCTGAAAAAAAAAAAACAAATATCGTCACAATTAACGAAACCGTAACGGTAATTGTAACTAACTGTGAGTGATAGTGACCTTGACGGAAGGATATGAAACGAGTTGAAGAGGACCAACGACAAGGAAGAACATACGCATAACATCTTTGTAACATTTAAGCATTTCATTGAGTGATAAGCGAACTTTGGGTTGGATCTTGTAAGAATCGAAGGGGTAAAGACGTTTGATTTCGAGGAAAACGAGAGGGAGAGGGACGAGGGAGAAGATGAGGAAGAGGAAGATAATGTTATGACAAAAGAGAATGTAATCGGATTTGGTGGCTGAGTAGTTAAACCATAGGGTTTCGGCGAAGGTGAGATTGCGACCGAGAGCGGTCTCGGCTTCGTGGAGAGAGTGATAAGGAAGCATCGTCGTCGCCGGGGAGGAACGGAACCCTAGGGAGAAGTGCCGGCGGCGGCGATAAAGAGGTTTGGGCGGGGGGGGGGGGGGGGGGAAGG
>JBBPBQ010000002.1:10635496-10670885 GCA_037974755.1 Cicer yamashitae
GGGGGGGGGGGGGGGGGGGGGGGGGGGGGGGGGGGGGGGGGGGGGGGGGGGGGGGGCAATAGACTGACAGTAGATGAGATGTAGAGAGAGTGGTAGATGCTGCGCTGGATATTTGTCTGTTTACGAGTAGTTATATTTTGCGGGAATTTTTAAACAAACACGACTCTTATTTATAGTGCCGATGCTTCGCAATATCACTGTTAAGACTTTCATCGTCTTTTAAATCAAAATAAATAGAATCATATTAATTAAATTAGCATTTCAATCGTATAAATCAACAGATTGGTCGTACTTCTATCTAAAATTCTCTTCACACCAAAAATATAAAGAATCATTAATTTTAAGAAATTTGTAGATCATAGTTAAAGTTTTAAAAAGTGATTCATCTTACAATTTGTCTATTTATAGACCGTCCACTTTTTTTTCCTTCAGTTTATGTCTCTTTAAGGAAACAGATTTGTGTCTTTTTTTTGTTTAGGAAAATTGTAGGGACACGACAACTCTTCAATAGCTGAAAAGAATATTATTATTTTTGTAATTTTTAATTAAACTCACGGGTATTATGTTATATACTACGCTTATTATATTATATAGACTTTTGTAAATATGTTTTTTAAAGTTTTTAATTTTTAGTGATACATATTTTAGAAACTCTTTTGTTCTTAATTTGTACGTGACTATATCACTACTCGTGCATGATTTATATCAATTGAGTTAATCCAAAAGCAACGAAAGTGTTTGGTTTTGTGGAGATAAAATTATTTTGGAATATATTGATTTTATAAAATTAACGAAAGACAAGAAAAATAGATTTTGTGATTTGTAAAAATGTACTATAAAAAACAGTAACGAAATGCAATAAGTCTAATTTTTTAATTGGTTTGACTATTTAATTCAAATGTGTATGGTTAGTTTTTCTAACTTAAAATTTTAGTTTTTGTGAATTATTTGTGAAAAAGTTTATCGTATTATATAGCATTGTTAATATATATATTAGGAAAAATAGAAATATAATAATATTTATCTAATACAATATATCTAATTATTATACTTTGAACACTCCTTTTTACTTGAATTTTCAAATTTTTTTAATAATTTTTACACACAAAAATATTGAAATCCAAAAACCTTTTTTTAGACCACAATCAATTTTGTAAATAATTAATTAAATAAATCATTTATGAGATTAAAATAAATAATTTAATTTCTTTCAAATTTTGTATTTAATGTTGGATTTTTGGTATTAAATTCAAATTTCTTGATTCATACATAGTTATTTTTTGTTTTTTTCAAGTATTCTGCAACATTCACATTTATAAGTGGTGGGAGCCGAGTAAAATATATATAGACGGCATAAATGGTATCATTGAAAATACTCAAGTACATTCACATTTATGTATAAACTACATAAGTGGTATTTCACCAAGTGAAATATGTTAGTCTAGTCCACCCTCCTCTCTACTACTAATATATAAGTAATAAAAATATTCATGTTCGCCAAAATAAGATAATGTTTAAATGAACATGATCAGTGATCTACTTTCTTTGAATTCATATATAAGAAAATGTTTGGCGTTTATTTTGTTTCTAATTATAAAAATAAAGGTTAGCTTGTTGGGACTACAATGTTGATTCTTCCCTTCCAACTAGATTTCCCTCCTTACATAAGAGGCAATGTAATAAACTCCAACTATTTACTTAATGCGTCCAAGTAGCATTGATATGATTGTGTTAGTTATTTTTTTTTAATTCTTTTATACAATGATTAATTTTTTTTTTAAAAGCCAAAGTGAAATTAAAATAATGTTATTCAAGAGCAACCAAAATAAAAAAACTTTTATAAAATGAAATTGACAAGGAGAAATTTAAATCTTTTAACAATATTCAACTATATCAATCAACAAGCAAGCGTTAAAATATAAAAATAAATTTAGTTGCTATTATTATTATTATTATTAGTTATTATAAATTTTAGTTAATATCATCAACATCATCATAATTATTGACGTTGTACACCCGCAGATTGCAAATCTATACATGGTTCTGCCACATGTTATAAGTGATAGTAAATTCATACCTTTTTGTAAACTCCTATATTTTTCCCATATATTAATCTATTTAAAATGTATATTTTTTTTGTATAAATATTCATAAATTTACCTTATATAGATATATATGTATGAATATATTTAATTTAGATTTTTCATCTCACAAGATACATTTTTTTAGACAATCTCACAAGATACTTAGTAGTATTGGTTATAGATATATTTTAAAAATTTAAATATATTTAATAATTTAAAATGAGACTTATATTCACAAACAATATTTTTTAAAAAGGGACTTATAAATTTTTTGACCGAAGGGAACTTAAAATTGGAGACAATAGTTTGAATTATTAATAAATAAATACATCGCCAGATAGTTTATCTGTTTAACTCATATAGCCATTTTATCAATATGATGTTTTTTTAATGTTTATAATATTGCATTGTGACTTTGAGTAGAGATATTTGATAATAACTACATTATGTATTTGTCAACAAAAAAAAAACTACATTATGTATCTTTATGTAAGTATAGTTTGGTGTTTTATAGTTTCTTTTATATATGTATATATAATTTATTGTAATTTTTGTCTAGTAAACTTTGTTAATTGTTTATTTGCGAGTTAAATTTTAGAGAGTTTTGGAAGAAAATATTTTGAAAAATAAAGTATATATTTTAATATATATTTGATATTTTAAAAAATTAAAAGAACTACGTGATAAATGTTTATATAATATCATGTCATTTTTTTAATTTTTTGAAAATATCTTACACACATAGATATATATATATATATATCAAAATATAAATTTAACTCTCCAACATTTTCCTTCTAAAACTCTCCAAAAACTAACTCGCGAAAAAAATTATAATAATAATAAAAGGTATTCTCTCTTTCGATCTTCTTCTTCCTCTTTTTATATTTCTATATGGTCACCATTGTTAACAAGAACTAGCCATGGTTAACAAGAACTAGCCAAATGTGGTACATATCAAAAAAAAGAGGGGAAGAATCACACAGATGATATATTTTTTTAATAAATTGTCAATTTTAATACTTGAATGTGTCAAATATGTCATTATAGTTTTTAAATATATTAAAATTATATAAACATAGTTCTCAATATGTTTTTTATAAATTAATTTTATCTTTAAATATATCTTTAGTTAATTAATTTAATCCTTGAACATAATTTTTAATTTAGTTCATGAAATTACTGACACAAAACTATTAAAAAGTAATAGCGCATGTCACACATTTAAGACTATATTAAATTTAGTTTATAAATGTTGTTAGCCGGAGTCACAATTATGCAGAAGAGTTATATTTGTTAATTATATCAATTTTTCAATTTTTTTATTGTTTATTAGAACAATACCATTTATTATTTTTTATGTTAAAGAGAGATAATTTATGATATTTTATCTTATTGATATTATATCATTTGTGTTTATGTTTTATGTTAATTTATTTAAATCAAACAAAATTGTGGCTTATATTGTAATATAATTTTTTTAAATAGTTTTGACAATTTAAATTATAAATGTAATGATACTAATTATAAAAATAAAGTTTTAAAATATAGAATTATATTTTTATTAAATTACACGGGCTATTGAAAACCATTTGTTGCTGAAATATAAAAGATATTGTCGTTGACAAAAAATAATCTATTACAACAACTTTAGTCTAGACATATTTATCTTAACAACTTTAGTGATTGTGACATGTTAAGTAAGACAACAATAATTATAGTTGTAAAAACATTAGTTATGACAACACTTATTCCATCAACACTTATGCAACAACATTCTTTCGGTTAGAAAAAGTACTATTAACAGCAATTTCATATTTTTCTCAGCCACATCTATTGCCGCCAAATACCATTTATCTTGTAGTTTATTTGTATAACACAAGGTAAAATTAATTAAATTGTTTTTCAATAAACTTTAAGTTGTTTTGATTAACTATTCGAGATATATTATGAAATTAGCTCAAAACAGTTTATTTATATAAATTCTCTCAAATAATTTCACAAATATTTATACTGATAGTTTGTTGGAAATGATGAAAAATTAATGGAAGAATTGTTGGTATTAATGGTGATATTAATGAGCTAGTGTGGTTGTGAATTGAAAAAATGAGAAGTCCTACATAGGAGGGATACCACACTTTGGAAGGGTATATAAGGTGGAGGTATGTACCTTGGGGTGTGCCCCAAGGGGTACCCCAATTTTGTGAAGGAGGGAGAACGCAAGCAAAGTTGGCTACCAAACACGCGCGCGCCGCCGCCGTCTGTCCCGGCCGGGCCGGGCTCGGGCCTGGGCTTTGGTGTATTATTATTATTATTTTTTATAAATAAAAAATAAAAAATTATTTAATTAATTTTTAAATTAAATGCTTGCTTGCGTTTTATCTCTGATTGTTGCGTTAATTACGTAACTGCCCTCCACCGAATCTACCTAATGATTTGATCCAGTCTTCTCCTTTTTGCCCGGTCAAAACCCTAACCCTAGGTGCCACGTAACTGCTGTTGCCCGGTCATTATTCAAAGTCAAAACCCTAGCGCACTTTCAGGTAGTCAAAGGCGCACATTTTGGGTGGGCAGCGGTTTTGGAGCACACGTTTCTTGAGGTCAAGGTTTGGAACGGTCAACAGGAGCGCACTGATGGATCCACTAATTTCTCTGATCTAGTTACGGAATTCCTCTATAAATAGAGAGCTCCCCTCAGTTGAAAAATGACAAAAAAAAAAAGCACTCCCCTTCTGAGGCTTTTCTCTCTTCTTCCCCCCGTTCTTACTTCTTCATCTTCTTCTTTTTCTTGAGTGGCATTCGTGCCATATTACGAGTGGTAGTCGTCAGACTGCCATATTGAGGGTGTAATTCGAACGGTTTTCTACGGTGCAATAGAACTCCGTAACAGTGATCTGGGCTGTTTTATCCTGGGGACTTCGTGATTGATAGTCTGCCTTGCACCTTTTGGACAATGTCTCGAAACGTCTTAAAGAGAGCGACCTAGTTCGCGACTCAACTCAGTAATATTTTCGGTGGCATAAATTGTTTTTTCAAACTTTTTCAAAATTCAAAAATAACATACTTAAATTTAAATAAGTAAATCTAAATAGACTTTATGTCTTTGATCGCTCATTTTATACTCTCTCTCTCTGATGATGAGTGCATTTGTTTTTCCTGAGTTTATTGCATTGAAAGATTTTGGTGCACGTCCAATTTTGAGTGGACGGTGTAAAAAAATTATATTTTAAAAATTTAAATATAAATTGTCTGAACTTGATCGGAACGACAAACTCATATGTATGTATTGACTGCATGAATACAAGCAATTTTAATTGTTGGCAATTTGAATTTCTAAATCAGGTGTTTTGATTTTCTACAACTAGTACATTATGTATAATTTGAGGAGGATTAGACTTATCTTCACGATGATATTATAATCTAGACGGTAGATATTACAATATTTATTTGAGGTGGAATGGACACGATGAACCATTGTAATTCTAAAAAAATTATTCTTTGTAATTTTAATAAAATCACAATAATTCACCGTAATATTGTTATTTCAATCGTGAAATTAAAATACTGTGATTATAGAAACTCACGGTTATATTATTTAGATCAATCATATTTTGCATGCAAAACTTAACTACCAGCTGATTATCAATTTACGAGTGGATAATTAATTGAATTCGACCCTATAGCTAGCTAAATAAACTTCTCTAATGAATTCTGTCCATCTTTTTCCATATATTTTTTTTATAATTTTCAATCCCCACATTTAAAATTCTTTTTTTTTTCTTAATCATCTTTCTCTCTCTTTTTCAATGAAGAGGGGATATCCCAATAAAGTCTCTCAAATTTTTCTTACCGCGATGATTTGTCATATACCAAATTTATCTCACTATTGTGTTCTAACTTTTCCTTCATTGGATCTTCTTTTCAGTAATTGATCATTACTATAACAATCAATTTCCATCCCCTTTACTGCTAACTTTTGGCGACCTTCAATACTAATTGAAAGCAACGTCATCTTCATCAGGACTGATAATTATCATTATTTCAAGCCCCACATTTATTAGGAGATCCACAAGTTCACAATTATAACCCCGTAATGCACATTTTAATTAGATATATAATTTTTTATTTATTTCTTCTTGCAGTACACTAATTGTATACATGTGATTTACTTCCTCTAAAATAAAATATTACCAAAAAAAAAAAACTAATTAAAAAGTTAATATTTAATTTCAATTTAAAATTATATATATCAATTTTTTAATTATCATATTTATTTATATTTTATTCAAAAGAATATATACTAATACTTAATAGTTATATGATGGATTCCTAACACATATAATGTAAGTGAAATATATGATGAGCGTTTTGGGACGTTGGGAGGAATTTGAGGAAAAAAATAATGTTCAAATTTTGACCACTAATTTAATATAATATATAAAATTAATATTTGCTATAAAAATATATATTATCCACCTAATCTTTTATCATATTGCACACTTGAGAAAGATACACCAATTATAATTTTAATTTCTAGTAACAGAAACACAAGATGTTAATACGCCTACACTTACATGTGTACAAGAAAAAGATGATGAGGTAGTGTGGGTCAAATTAGGTAGGGTGGGATACTTGATAGTGAGCCCCACTAATCATCAATTATATAAGTGTTCTATGCGGTGACAATGATGTGATAGGTGTATATGATTAGATGCTTGGACTAAAATAACCACTGTTGAAAAAGATTCTTGGACTAAATTAATTGTTGCATGCATCTTTGTGCTATTTGTAGATCATATGTAAAATAATGTAGCATCACATAGTGTGAACTGATTAATTTGCATGCGGAGTTGAAACATAAGCATGCATCGAGTGTATATCATGTCATGTGTGTGGTGGTCTACAGATGTCACATAGTAATCTAATGCCGAGCAATGTGAATGTTATAATAGTTATGATATTGCTAGCTTTCACAATAAAAGAAGCTTTATACGATGTCGACGGATATCTTTCATTTGCTTAGTTGCATGTACGGTATAATATCTCTTTTTGAATTTTGTCTATATTAATGGATCAAATTTTAAAAAATGTGTAGTGTACACTATGCACTAATCTCTTTTTGAATTTTGTCTCTAATTTTATTTATTTGAGAGAGAAATGAATAGAGGAAGTGATGTGATTAGAACCAATCTATATTGGTTTTATATTTAAGTTTAATTGTGTGGACAATCGCTTGTATTTAATTTTGAAAAAAATTAAATGTTTATTATTTAATATTCTAAAAAAAATAAATGATATGATAAAGAAGAAAAATAAAAACAAATTAATATTATAGATTGTATTTTCACTATATTTTGATACTTTTTAAATGTTTGATATATTGTTATAATAGTTTTTAAATATATTAAAATTACAAGAATAAATTTAAATGTGTCATTTAGTCTTTAAATATGTCTTTAGTTTATTAATTTAATCTTCAAATATTTTTTTTTCTAGTCAATTGTTATGTAATTAATAAATAAGACATTTGAGGATGAATTTGTAATTTAAATATTATAAATGACTATATTTAAAAAAATTATTTTTTATTTCTTTTTTTAATATTATATATGTGATAATAGTTGAAAGAGAGATATAATGTGATAAAAAATAAAATAAAATAAAATATTAAATTAATGTATTAAAATTATGAATGTTGAAATTAAAGTATCATTAATTTTACCATCACTCATTGAAACATATCAAGAGCTTTTATTTTTTGACCAAAGTGGCACACCCTCTATTCATTCATTATTATTGTCATTTCTTTATTACCTGTCCAGGTCAATAATTTTAGTTGATTTGATTTAATTCATTCATTTACTTCTTCCCAGTTACATCAGAAAAGGGAAAAGAGAATGGATAAGCATAACTAATAGAACCCCCTAAATGCATTCATAATATCCTTGACCTTGACTACAGACAGAATCAATGGTATTAGTTGTAACATAACATAACATATATAGTTGATGACATAAGCAAAAATTTAAATTTGTAATTTTGTTTTCGAGACTAAAATAAAGTTGACTTTAGAGAATAACAATGTTTTAAATATTGATTAATTTGAATTATTTAAAATGATTAATTTATTTTAAAGAACAAAGTGAATATTGATGATCAAATTAATAGTTGATATTATTTGCACATACATAATCAATCATAAGTGATTATATTATCAACCAATAGTTTTCTAATTTTTACTAACTTTTCACTTTAAAAAAGTCAAATTATCTAAATATAACGAATGGTCAGACAAAAAAATTGATGATAAGGGCTCGAAGTAGTCACCTTGATTAAATGTGAATACATGTAGCGTTCGCCAACTAAAGAAAATAAATGTCACGCAATCCTTAATGATATCTCCAAACTTCAAAATCGAATAAACAACCATTTCCACCTCTAAAAGTGTTGTTCACTGTCATAGTAGTCCCTAAAAGTGGAACTTAATATATAGGACTTTAATATGTCATGTCAGCGTGTGATGTGGCAAAGTATTATCATTTGAATGGTGGGGACTGAAATGAAAAAAATACATGATAAAAAGGAATAACATGTATTCTCCGTCAAATGAGGAACTCTAAATCCTTCTTCCTTTTCTCAAATCTCTATCATCTGAAATTGGAATCCGTATGAACATGATAAAAGGCGGTGCTTCTTGCAGGCAAGACGAATCTACGAATGTTGATTTCGCCCATGGCTCTTCTTCATGAGGTGATATGAGATTGAAAAAATAGGTGCCTGAATGTTTGTGTGGGAAGAAGGCAGTGATGTTTAGAGCAAAAACAACAAACACTACTAGAAGTTTTGCCTTTAGTGACTGATTTTTTAGTCGTTGTTGTAAAAGAATCAGTCGCTATTCCTTTTAGCGACTGAATCAGAGACCATTTTATTCCAGTTGATAAACCACTAGTCCTTAGCTTTTGGTGACTGAATCGACGACTGATACTTAGTGACCGTTTTAGCAACCACATTTGGACACCGATTTAGTGACTAAAGTTTGAGACCGATTTAGTAACCATTTTGAATTGATTTTCTATATCATTAGTGATTGATTTATGGAAGAATTTCGTGATGGAATATGTTATTTTTATTAAATATTCTATCACTAATTATGCATCTATACTTTACATATTTTTTATAAATTCATTACACTAATGTCTAAAAGAACAATGAAAACACCTTTTAAAATCTGATTTCAGTATCTAAAAAAAGTTTATACACTGAAATCATATAAATGCATTTAACATATCAATGCACATAACTAAAGAACATCATATGTTTAAGTAATAATTTTTAAGTACTCAAAAAAGTACAAATAAAATTTTAGTTTAAACATAATATATTAGTCCTAACAAATGCAACATATTTTTTCTTTAGATTAACTTATCACTATCCATCTAACTCTTCATCAACATGATCACCAACATCATTATCACCAATCTCATAATCAGAAACACCAGCATCATGATACCAATCTCATCATCATGAACTTGGTCTCTAGTATATGGTATGCGCTGAAAGTTCAAGCTATTCATCAATTATTTTATCAAGTGGTTGTTGCGCTCAACTGCTCTATTTGTATTAGCTAATTCCTCTCAAAGTTGATCTCTTTTATTTCTCATTTCTTCAAATTCATTTATTTGTTGCTCTCTTTCATTTCTCATTTCTTCAAATTCATGTCTTTGTACCCACTCGGTTTATGAAGAACATGAGCCACGATAATATGGTCTCCCTAATAATATTGTAGATTCTATTCCAAGACCATATACTTCTCTTTTTTTAATTCCGTAACTTCACATCACACGTCTAATTCATTTGGTAGGGGAGTTCCTTGCAAAAAAGCTTCTTAAGTCAATTCTTCTAATCTACGTTTAAACTTTTTCTGTCAACATATAATAAAAGTCTAATTAATATTTTAAAACACACTAAAATAGAATGAAATCAACGTAAACAAATAATAAATAATATACAATTTAAAGTTGAAAGCTCGTGCATGCACATATTTCAATATTCAAGTTTTATCCTTACCATGTTTGTGTGTGTGAAGAAAAAAATCTGAATAACTAAAAGAAGTGTCGTTCAAATCCGTCTGACGACATAAAAAAAACTCCATATTAAAAACATATTAACATGTAATATTATTATATGTTGTATTTAATCAAAGAAAACTAAACATTAATATATAATAAATTTCTTGTATTTGATCTCATAAAGAAACTCACGGGTATAAAACCTGTAGAAATGAAAAGGGAGCACACACCTTAGACAGAACTGTGATAAATTGCATCAATAGCACATGGCATTGTTCTTGGATATACTTTTCAAAATTTCAAACTTCATAGACAATATATCTTAGATATTGCTCCGTCAAATCAATGCTAAATGACTTAATCAATGGTAAGTGACTTTAGAAAGTAAAGTAAAAAGAAACCGAATGAAGTCTTAAACTCATCATTTAATTTTTGACCTCATGGTAATATGCAAGTGCAACTTGTAAAAGTACAAACTTCTATTTCAAATTAATTCTCTTTGCATATTTTTATCTTCTAATTTCAATAAAAAAAATTAAAAAAAAAAAACACATTTATAATTTATTTCTTTCTAATAAATTTAAAATTTATTTGTCCTAAAAGTTGCATGGTCTATGTGTGATTCAGCCTTAAGTCCCCTTTTTGTAGCATGCAACTTCTCTTACAAATCACAGACTAAAAATACTATTTACACAATAACTCAATCAAACAACACCAACGAAGTAAAAAAAATCATTTATAAAAAAAAAAACACAACCAAAAAAATAATCAAAAGAGCAATAATGATGCAAGCAAGCTAAATATTAAAAATATGAAACATTTAAAATACTTAATTTGAGTTCGAAAATACCATTAACTGATTTAAATATTTGAATTTTCGATTGGCGGTTTAAGCTACCAACACAAAAATCATTTTCTATTGTTTTCTATAATTATAGATAGATCAACACTTTACAAAATCATGTCAACAAATTAATTAAATAACAAAAAATTAGCAATCCAATTTATCCTCTTCTAAATATAAAAAAATACATCTCCAGTTAAAAAGCAACACACTCTTTTATGTTACACAATACCTAAGCATATATATTAAAAGAATTTAAACATTAAATCTTGAGATGAATTCTCATGAGAAATTGATAAGGGAAAACAAAATCAAAGACATGCCCAGTAAAAATAAAATCAAATAAAAAATATGTAGAGAAATTGTTTTCATTTGAAACGAAAGAACAAAGAAGAAAGATTACAAACCAGTGCACTCGCGATTCATGAGTTTGAGGATCCAAAGCATTTGCATATTTTGTGATTTAATTGGTGTATATGATAGTGCTTAGGTAATTAAAATAGTAGTTGTTGTTGCGCAATTTGTTGATTCTAAAATTAGTGAATGTAACTATCAATTTAATGGATATTTATGTAGTTGTGTTTTTATTCAACATTCAAGAACCATAATGTGATCTATAAGATTTTAATTCAATATTGACTAGAGTGGGAGTATGGTTGTTCTGAAATGAGAAAAAACTATATGGAAGATTTTACAAGTAATCGTTTAAAAATCCTTTCAACTTCTCTTTTTCATTTTTGTTATTTCCTACGTGGCACTCAGAATCAATAAGAATGTGCTATGTGTCTATCGTATGTGGCTTGAGTTGGGACACATCAGCAATGACTAATGTGAGTTAACTCAAAGTTAACGTTAAGGATGAATTTTACTAACAAACTTCAAAATTAGGGTGTTTAAAATATTTTCCTTTCAACTTCACTTTTTCATTTTTGTTATTTCCTACTTGGCACTCATAATCAATAAGAATGTGCCATGTGTCTATCCTATGTGGCTTGAGTTGGGACACATCAGCAACGACTAACGTGAGTTAACTTTGTTAACTCAAAGTTAACGATAGAGATGAATTTTACTAACAAACTTCAAAATTAGGGTGTTTAAAATATTTTCCTTCAATTAAGGGACTACTATGATAACGAGTTACACTTTCAGAGACAAAAGTGTTTGTTTACTAGACCCATCTCAATCTCCCAAAATGCTATGTACCAAGGACCAAGTGCTTCACCCTCTTGGAAAAATGTTGAGTTTTCTACTTGCCACCCCCTCACCTATGCCTCTCACCTCTTCAATACACTTAAAGAGACTATTTTACCGTTTTTACTATATATATAAAAATAGAAAATTCTAGAATAGTAAATTTTTGAAAACCGAAATTTCTTAATGTTATTTTCTAATTATCATTAAACAATTGTTTTAATTTTTTTTCTTCCGAATTTAGAGTATTTATATTATATTCTAATATTTCTGTGTTTCATTATGTATTTTAAATTTCTCTATATATTATTTCCGAAAAAAGATGTTAAAACTTCATTGCTTTCGTATACAATTGCTCAAAAAAAGCTAAAACCCCGCCACTTTCCGAGAAGGTTCCGAACCATAACCAACAAAACTTGAATCTTTTGTTCTATAACTTTTGCTTCTCAAGCTAGAACAAATAAGTCGAAGCCTTAACCGCAATACCTGCAAAACAAAACAAGTTAAACAAAGAAAAGCAAAAATACTTATGCTTATAACCATGACTTCTCCGTCACCGGGACATCGGAGAAAATTCTCCGGCAAGACTCCAATGTGTTCTAACCGTAAGCTTAATCAGAACACATTAACAGAGAAACATTCCGGCATTGTTGATCGCCGTTATGTGTCAACTACGCCGAAGATGCAAACTAATGAGTCGCTTTTTCGGCTATCGAAACTGCTAATGAAGGTGACAATCGAGAACAGTTTGGGCGCAATACAGATGCTGATGTTGCCTGAGGACACCGTTGGCGATTTGATAGAGGCAACGTTGGTGTTTTACGAGAAGGAAAAGAGAAGGCCAATTTTGATGAACACTGATCCAAGGTGTTACGACCTTCACTACTCCAAATTCACTTTCCAAAGTAAACGATCTCTCATTTTCGTCTTTCTTTTTTTGTAACCACTCTGTTGCTTCAAATCAATTCGTTAATCAACTAAATTGATAATTTATTAACTATATAATGAATTTAATTAAGCAAATATTTATAAGCCATTAACTATGTACAATTTATAGGTAACAACTCACGCGAGAACCAAGGTTATAATTAGAACTTTATTTTAAAATTTGCAGTAATAAATATATTCTTTGGTATTTTGATGTTTTTTTTTTGTTCTTTTTCTTATAATAAGTATTAACTAAATATATTTGAATGTCGATCACCACTTAGCATACTGGAAATAATTCACATGAATTTAACAATTCAAACGTTAACCACTTACCAAAAGTGTGTGAAATTTATATTGATTTTTTATGCTTCAATAACATGCAAGTGGTTCTATAAATTAAAAACATGGAAGTGGTGGGTTTTTTTTGGTCAACGTGGGAAGTGGTCGTTAAAATATGGACGTCAAGCTTGATGGGCCAAGATCCCACCGCGGTGTGTTGGCCCAAAACATAGGGTTAATTATTATTTAGGCTAAATACCACCCATATTCCTTTAACTTAATTTTAGTGTTTTAATTCTTTATCTTTTTTTTTTCTTTCTGATTTAATCATTTAATTTAATTTTAAGTGACAATTTGATTTTTTATGTTTTAAAATGTCAACAATGTTATCCTTTTTTTTACAAAAATTCATCAAAATTCTCAAACAAAACCCGTAAAATTAATTATCATCTTCAATACAATGTAAATTTCATCAAATTCATAACTTAAATTTCAAGTAAACTTATATTTTCATTCTTTATTTGATATTGTTGGAGATAAAAATATGAGTTTATTTGAAGATTTAAGTTATGAATTTAATGAAATTTGCATTATATTAGAAATAATAATTAATTTTATGGGTTTTGTTTGAAAATTTTAATGAATTTTTGTAAAAAAAAAAAGGATAACATTGTTGACATTTTAAAACATAAAAGATCAAATTGTTACTTAAAATTAAAATAAATGACTAAATCGGGAGAGAAAAAAAACAGATAAATGACTAAAACTGGTGGTATTTAGTCTATTATTTAATTTGCCTTTAGATAGATAGATTGATGAATAAAAATATTGCATAAAGAACTCATTTAAAGTGTGATTGGTATGCATCAAATATTTCCATTAACACTATTAGGGACCAAAAATATAATCTCCATACCATAGTTAATAGTCAAATACTACTAAGAAACTATTGTACAAAAATATATCTATTGTAAATCTAAGAATAATGATAAGCCTACTGTTATTTACAAAAAGACAACATTTGTTTTGAGTTGGTGCAGGTTTGAAGCGAAACGAGAAGTTAGTGGACTTGGAATCGAGGAATTTCTTCCTCTGCTCGAAGCCACCCGTTTCTTCAAGCACCCAGAAAGAGAATGTGGCAATGGACTCTGCATTTCCTTGGATGATTTTAGTCCATCTCCTGCTATAAATTAGTTTATAGTTATATAAATATTTTCTTTTAATAATCAATATTAGTATATTAGTATTGTCAGTGTTATCAACTCTTTCACTCTTCTGTCAAATAAAATAAAATACTTTCTCACTCTAACTATACCTTATGTCTCCTATATAAATATCTAATATATGTAAAATTAATCACTTTGCCACTTCCTAATTTTCTGCCTGAAATTTTATATGTTCTTGTATGCAAGCAAAACTTTTGTATAAATAAATATTACCGCCATTTAAATTTTTAAATAAAATATGATTTTTTTGGAATTTGAAGTTGCACGTACGTTTTCTGTTTTAAAGAGTTTATAGACCAAACCTACATATACTAATGGAGTCTTATAACATCAATAAATTAACTTATTGTTTATTAATTAGCTTATAAATTTGTTGAATTAAATGGGTTGTGTTTGATAAACAAATTTTTCGTAACAACTTCTGATACGCTATTTTAAGTAACGTTTTACCTTATAGTTTTTTACATTTTTTTTCATTTATAACTTTACTATTTCTATTATATTTATTTAAAATGCAACCGTTTCACTAATTTACTATCGACCAATTATCTTTCGTATCTTCTCCTTAGTACTATTATTTACTATATTTTTTTACAGAACTATACTATTACTTCTACATAAAAAGTTTAACTTTCATGCATCGTAAGAATGTCTGCTAGAATACACAGAATTGACAAAGACATGCATTGCTGTTTTTATTTTTTATTTTTTTATACATTTAATAAATATATTTAAAATTAAATAACTGTGTATTCTTTTTATTAAAAAAAAAAGATAACTGTACTTTTATGTCATTTGTTTTTTAATAAAATAATATATTTGTTTAATTATTCTTTAAAGAGAAGGACACTTATTAAATAATAAAAAAAGAAAATAGAATCTTAGAATATATGCATTCATTACATTAAAATCTTAAAAAGTGATATTTTCTATCATTCTTTTTTTGATTTTTTTAAGAAATACTTTAAAAGCTCTTAAAAAGTGATATTTTCTATCATTCTTTTTTTGATTTTTTTAAGAAATACTTTAAAAGCTCTTGTTAACATGATACATTCTTAATCCTAAAATCCTAACTCAACTGACAAATACTGATATTGTTAAGTTGGACATTTTGTAACGGGTTCGAACCCGAAACCTATGTATTAGTTTGATGTTATGCATCCCATTTGGTTGACTTCTTTTCTTATATAATCAAAAATAATCCAACTCATATATGTATATTATTTTTGCATCTTTTTCGTCTAACTCTTCCTCTCCATTTCCTTTCATTCGCACTTTCCTCTTTTTGCCATTCTCTCCCCCTCCCCTTTCACCTCCCTCCCTTCCCCTTCTTATGTTCAAACAAGTTAATAAAGTCCAAGGATGTTAACTATTGTAATCAATATTTTTCATATAATCAAATCTTTCTACAACTCACACATGCATGGAGGTGAGCTTAGATAGTGATACTTATTGTTTAGAATGGCTTAGTGATAAATCAAGACCAACAATAAAAAAAAGTATTTAAAATTTTAGTGCTAAATTAAAATTAGAAAAAGATTAGTATTTGGATAATTTAAGAGATTAAAAAATAGATTTACTAGTACTTATAATTTCAAAAATCAAAATAATGATTTCGTGAAATGTTTAATACACTCTCCATTTTTTTATTGGTATTTTGTTTTTTGTCGTTTTCAAAGTTCCATTCAACATTAGTATTATTTTATTAATAACTTCTTTATTTATTTATTATAGAGAAAAGTAAATAGAATTAAATTATAAATAGTTGAAAGTATTATAAAAATATATACAAACCACTTTTTTTATCAAGAAGAAAGAAAATGCAAAGCAAGCAATAAAACAAATGTTGCCTAAAGCATCCAAAATACAAAGCAAGCATTGCGGGACTAGAGAGGAACAAATATTCCAAAATTTAAAGGACCTTACTTGATCAACTCATGACCACTACATCCCAACACGTAATATATGATTAAGAGTTATAATTTATGTCTTGAATAATTTTTATCATTAAAAATGCTTAATTTATAATTATAGTAGAGATTGGAAATGCCAAATTAATATAAGTAGATATATCAATTAAGTGATAATTTTTTTTATTTTTTATTTCTTATATTTTATTATTAAAACATTTATTTAGGGTAGTAAAATATATATTATTAAATTTATTAAACATAAATATTTTTTTAGATAGTGAAAGCTAACCATGATAGTGGGTAACTTGGTATGTAATTGTATGATTGTTATTATGTACACTATTTTTAAAATAGGGAAAAATCAATTAATATTTAATATAGTTATTTTTATAAAATAATTATTATATTTTTTATAACAATTACACATTTTAACGTGTATAGAAATCTTAAATATAGTTATTTTTTAAAGTAATACTAATTAGAAAAAGGGTATATATTTTTTGGGTACAAAAACAAGGGTATATTTTAAAAAATAAAATAAGGGTTTATTGGTTGCTTCCATTTGCGAAGTGGTTGTTGTTAACCTGGCTGGTACGCGATTCTTAGCTTCATCCACCCACTACTACCTGCCGAATTCCGATCCTCCAAGGTTTCTTCCACTCCTCTCCGTTCTGCGCACAATCCCTGAATAGCTGCTATCGTGCGCAGTTCTCACCGTATGATACGAACGAATGCATTCATTTTTGCATAGGATAGAAAAAGTATTGAAAATTGAGTGAAAATTCGGAAGTAAGAGAAGGAGCATGGCTGATATATTCGCGTGGCTCTTCTCCTTCTTCACCCTTATTGCTTTAATCGTACTCGTTATTTACCAGGTCAATCCCAACCCTACCTCATTCTTATTGATTCTTCATGTCTTTTATTTTTGCCCTTTTATTTTATTTTATTTTTCTGTTGAAGTCAACTTGAAGCACCCTATTATCTAAAGCTTTGTTTTTTAGTGCAACCATTCAACTGGGTATATAATCATATATCTTAATCCGATAGTTCCGTATGCAACTTTTTGGTGGCTATTATTTGTCTGAAAAACAAAATTCACCCCTAATTCAATTCATATTTAGAACAAGTCATGGAAAAAACATTACTTACTAAATTCAAGAGAAGATGCTGGGGAATTGGAATTAAGGGTTTGTCGGTTCCCGCTTGGTGTTCTAATGGTTTAAGAGAATATTATGTGTGAAGAAATTCCATTTGAGTATTTCCTCAAAAGATGTACTTCAGTGGATATAATGCATTTTTAACATAATCACAATTAAGTTGGTGTTGTCAATCGCTGATTGCAGAAATAGTGACATTCTCAAATTCTGCTAAGCTACAATGCTATAGTGCCACTATAGCCGCTATTAGACAATAGCTTTATACTAAATAGCATATCGTGGAACAATAGCGATTAGTTCAAATTCTGCTCCACTATAGCTGCTATTTGATAACATTGATTAAGTTGCTTATGATGTTTATTCTAATTTCTGAAAGGGGTCCGTAAATTGGAAATGACTTAATTTCTTTTGCTTATATGTGCTCATGTCTTGATCTTGATCTATTGCATATTGCTGGAGTTAGGAGTCTCCTTTATGTTATTCACAATACCACCTAAATGTTTTTTTGTGATTGGCAGTTTTCTCTAGGAATGTATGATAAACTTGGTTGTATTTTAGCTCTCCATATGCTGACTTTGTTTTACATTTCTTACAGTTGATGTGCCTGGCAGACCTCGAATTCGATTATATAAATCCTTATGATTCCTCGTCTCGAATAAACAAAGTTGTTTTGCCTGAGTATATTACATCAGGCGTCCTGTGCTGCTTCTATCTTGTAACAGGGCACTGGATAATGTCACTGTTCTGTGCTCCTTACGTCTACTACAATGTCAGATTGTAAGTTTTCTATCAAATCTAGAAATAAACCCTGCAAGTTTATTGTTAAAAATAATGAATGATACTGATTACAGAATATTTTTTAAGAAATATCTAATAGAAAATAGTCATTTTCTGCACTCCGATTAGTGATCTGTGAGGGAATGGCAGTTTCAGTTAGAAATTTGGCATTATTCAGCATTGTAGTAGGGTACTACTAGTGTGACTGCCCAATAAAGAGTAACCCTTTGATTGATTGTATATAAGATAAACCAGTTTGATAGCTATATGTGATTGTTTATGCTTCATGGAATTGCTAAGCATTTTTTCTACTAAATTCTAATGAATACTCGATGTTTTGTTTCTAAGAGACTTCTTCATGGGGGAAGCATTCATGTGTGCACAGTAGTTTGGGTGAGGGTTTGAATTTGAATTTTGGGTCTGTCCTTTATTCTGCATTTTAACATGAGTGCTGGAGTGTTGATGTAGAGAATAAACCAAATTGTTTAACCCAATTTCAATAATTTGGCAGGTGTTTTTCCACTTTGTTGTTTGGTTTAGCTTGGTTTTGTTGGACTTTCAGGGACAGGCTAATGTTTGTCTAGTATGACAAAGCGATGACGCCACAAATTTCTTTAATTTTTGTTCAAACCTCAAACTATTTTCTTGATCTTCTATCACTCATCTAGCTGCATTGCTCAGTTTATGTAAAGGTCAAAACATTATAAATTGATTTTATTTTTGTAGGGATTCAAAAAATCAAACCAACCATAAGCAGTGGTTTAATTCTGAGTTTAGTATGGTCCTGTGGCATAGTTTTAACTTTTATTAATAAAATTAGAGGACTAGTTAATGTTCATATAGTGCAGTTTGAACCTCAAACTGAACCAAACTTGACAATTAACATCCCTATTATTGTAAACCAGCAAAAGCAGTGATAATACCCATGGTTCATGAGACAAAAATGGAAAACCAACAGATATGTTGTAATTGTATATTTGTATTTTGGTTTATACTTTATTTATTTGCAAGGTTTTAATTTGCAATTGTGGTCTCGGTGTCATTGCAATCCTTGGTACTGTGAAAAAATGCTGACAAATGCAACTGCAATTAATCAAGGATACCCCAAAAACCTTGAACTTGCAACTGTATCTGCGCATTGCAATTTAAAATCATGTGTGTGTGTATAATTTCTAAGCAGGCCACAGTTTCGGATGTTGGTTCTTAAATCTCATCCATGTTTCCTGAGAGAAATGTTAGATGTTTGTATTAGTAACTTTGAGCCGAAAAAGACCTATTGTTGTTGCCACAACTCCAAAGCCCTTGAGACCAAAGATGCACGGTCACCTCAAAATAATTGTTGTACTTGTGTTTGATGTATTAATGTCTGTCATTTGACAGACCCTTTTGATACTGCTATTTGTATTTACATTTTTGTTTTGAACTTTTATACCAATACAGATGGCATTACAGTAATAATTAGATAAAAATTTATAATATTGTCATGCTTACAAGGTGTAGTGCTAGCTAGCTTATACAATTAAAGTTGTTTTGTGTTTGATTATTTTTAAATTTGTAGTATCACCATGTTCGTGTCATATTATATTTGTGTCCTATGTTGTATCTGTATCTTCTAGCTCAAGGCACAGCTTGTGCGCCTTTGTTTTGCTTCATTTGTCAATTAAAACTTGAGTATTGGTTTGCCACTTGTATCGCCTGCAATAGCTTTTGAACCTACATATGTATCACAGCTGCCACAGTATTTGGGAGATGGTTTCTTATAGCCAGGGATCAAATGGGGTGGCTTGTTTAGTTGTTTTCTCGCTTGAATAATTCTTGATAGCTTAATAAACTGGAATGTGCTTAGTATGGTCCTGATAATTGCATTTTTTGATTACTTTGATCAGGTACAGACAAGGAAAGCATCTGGTTGATGTTACAGAGATATTCAACATGCTCCCTCGGGAAAAGAAGCAGCGGCTTTTCAAACTCTTCTATCTAATTTTCATCCTATTCCTCTCCTTATTTTGGTATGTGACTTGTAAAAAAGGCCTCATATTCATAAAAAAGATGTGCCATTAACTTATGATTCTTGCATTTGCATTTTTCCGCAGGTTGATCTACTCATCATTGGACGACCATTATGATTAGTTGTGGTGTGGATTGCTTGTTTAGTCGAATGCTTTCTGGAAGTGAGCTGCCAGACATGTGAAAATGAGAGTAGCCAATTACTTCCGATATTTGACGTCTATTATGGACTAACTTGTACTCTAGGTTTGGGATGCCCTTGCCGGCTTGTTTCGGTTGTCGGACAATAAAACATCTGTTCCTGTGTCTGTATATCAGTTACACTTAAATCAGTTTTATTGCCTGTGCGATTTATGTTTTTTTCATTGATAATGCAAAATCCTCAGTACTAACTTATCTGCCCTACTTGTCATTGTACGAAAACTACACGATGATGGGGTATTGTGTTCAAAATCTTATGAAGAATGTAGTTTGATATTCTTGTGTTAGTGGGCTTGATCTAACCCTCAATTGGTTTCGTTTTCGTCAATCTATCATAGATTTGATTAAGGTCCGTTTGTTATATAGATTATAAAAGATTAATTTTTATATTCAATTATTTAGGGATTTTTAAGAAAAATTGAATCTGTTTTGTGTTTATTTGTTGTATTAAAAATCACCTTGTTTAAAAAACAGTTATAAAAGATAATTTTATAGAAGCTACATTTTAAGCAGTTATTTCTTTTTAGATTCTCGTTTTCTTAAAAAGTTGTAACAAACAGTTTTAAAAGTGATTATTAGTTTATTTATATATAAAAAGAAACTGTCACAAATAGACTCTAAATGTTGCATTATCTCTTTTTCCCTATCTCCCAAATGGAACAATGAAAAATTCGAGTGCTTTGGTTTGAGACAAGGAGTTCTAATGATCCTTAACATTTTTTTATAAACAAAGCCAATGCCCTCTTACTTATTTCTTCTTAACATGGACAAATGTGGATTTGGGTAGAATCACATAATGGAACTTCTTCAACCAAATGTGGTTATCATTTATCAATGACTTGATAAGCAGCATGATGATTTGGGAACAAATACTAGTAGCTGGAATTGGCAGTGGATTCTGAAACTGTAAGAAAACAATAAACATTTCCTAATTGAAATCTCTTAAGAATGGCTAGGCATATATTTCATTCACCAACTCAAAGAGATGTTAGGCATTGAGATTCAACATGATGATTATATATATATACCGGCCATAAGAAGAAAAAACTCATTTTTTGTGATTCAAAATATATAAGCAATTTTTAATCGATTAGTTACATTTCATAAATATATAAGCATTTTTTGTATATTTCAATTAATATACCTTTTTTTTATTTATCTTTTACTTTAGAACATTTTTCCATGAATAACAATTTGGGAAATACAATTAAACTATTATTATTACATTATGAATACTAATTACTATTAATTAAAATTCTTAATTAACTCGATTTTATATATTTTTGCATACAAATCAACTCCTGGATGAGACGACAGTCTACTCGATGTTTTTTGTATTACCACTCAAAACAATCTTTTAAATAATTTGAAATGAACTTCGATACACTATCTATATCTATAACTTTTATGTGCATTGTTAACAAATCAAAATACTACTTTTTTTATAACAAAAAATTTAAATAAATTAGATTTAAGGAATTTATTAAGTATATGAGATATTGATTTACATATCACCCACTAAAATAATTCTCAAACCGATAACGAGGGTTGGATGTAAGTCTTTATTTATAGAGTATGAATATTTTAGCGATTCAATAATTTATTGAGTGTGTTTGTTTCAGATCATTTTTTATTATTTGAGTAGTGTTTGTTTTAGATTTTTGAAAAATTATTTTGTTAAAAAAATTATTTTTTGTAAAAATGAAAAACAAAAAATAGTAGCTTCTTAGTGCGATACATGAGAGAGAAAGATGACACGAAATTGAAAAATACGAAACTTAACTAGAGAAAATGAAAGTATTTAATATACATTAATCAATTTTGAAATTTATCTAAAAAATTGATTAAACTAATAAATTTGAAAGTGTTTAATTTAAAATATTTCAATCAGTAAATTTCACAACAAATGCTTTAGATATTCAACCAAGTACTAACTACTGTCTTAGTGACTATGGATAATCAAACTATAGATATTCTACCAAGTATTAACTACTGTCTTAGTGACATCTAGCATAACAAATATTTGACCAAGTACTAACTACTATCTTAGTGACTATCGATAATCAAACTATGACAACATGTTTATCATGTTTTCAAGTTGGAAATTTGGTTAATGGTAGGTTACTTTATGAACTATTTTAAATATGTGATTTAACTTTTTAATGACTTAAATATCAATTAGGGCGACAATTATGCAAAAAGTTCTGAGAGTGATGGAAGAATGGTTGTAAGACGGGATAACACTCAAACCGAACCATATTTAAAAATTTGCATTGAAGAAATAGAGGCTAGAATTGTGGCAGTAAGATTGGTTTTATAATCGTTCTATTTTATGATTAGAATTGTGATTGTTGTGTTGCCGAAATATGCATCATGTACATTAGTATATGTAGAGCTTCATATAAATTGGTATGGGTAGAACATCGTGTAGATCGATATATGTATAAGACTAAAATTTATTTTTTTCAATTTTTTTAACTATTAAATTGCACTTTTTTTTATTAATGACCCAATTTTAAGATGAGAACAGGACATTCAAAATCTATTACTTGCATATTTTTATGATAATTTATTTATTCATTGATTTGCTTGGAATAAAATTGAGAGGTAGATAGACATGAGATAATAAGGAGTGAAAGAAATAGTAGATAAAGATTGGAGAGAGAGAGAAATAGAAATGCATAAGAAAGTAGAGAGATATAACTGTATTTAGAAAAATCATTTACTTAAAAAATATTTTTTAAAACAAACATGTTTTTTTAAATTCATTTATTATGTCCTCTGGAATAATTTTGTAGTTTAAAAAATTATTTTTATAATAATATTAAGAAAATATTTTTAAAAAATTTCTAAAAAATAATATTTAAACCATTTAAAATAAAATGATTTTTATTTAAGCCGAAAGATACGAATCAATTATGTAACCATATAGAAAGTCTTTACAACTTTGTTGGATATGAATTAAATACTAATTAAAATACCTTAGATGAAACAAAAAAATAAAATTTACCTTAGATAACGATGGTAAAATGACATTTTACCCCTTGTTCAAGTTTCGAAATACAATAGTACCTTCCCTATCTCCTGCCTCTCAATTCAACACATCGTCGTTCATTTTCACTTCAACATGGCGGTCGCACCCTACACCACCGGTTCAACGCTTCGTCTTTCCCCTCCTCCTAGGTCACAATTTCCCTCTTCTATTCACTTCATTATACAATTCAATCAATCTCAACTAATTCTCACTGTGTTTTCTATTTTCCCTCTGTAGTGTTTCCACTAAAATCTACTCCGGATTGAAACTCCAATCTACACGTGTGTCCACTTTCCTCACTTCATTTTTCTTATTCAATTTCATCCCTTTTTTTCTTTTTTCGTTTTTCGCTCACCATTTTCAATTGCAGGTCCTTTTGGAACGGCTTCATGTAACGCAAACGCTGCGTTTTATGGAAAAGTTAACAAGGTTCTTCATTTTCGGTAATTTCCTCCTCTCAGATGCCCTAACCCATTCACAATTCATCCTCTTGTAAAAAAACAAACAGTGACATGAATAATAATCTTTTGGATTCAAATTGCCACTCTTAAAATCTCCATTTTGATTCTGCAATAATTGATTGTGTACTAATTGGAGTTATACACTTGCAACTGACATATTAAGATCAATCTCGTTGGTTTCTATGCTGTATTATTTTCCTATTGTATACCTGGTACTCTAATTCTCAAAATCTGCGAACACAATATTTTTACTCCAATGCACTTTTCATTGATGCTGGTAGTAATCTTTATTATTATTATTATTATTATTATTATTTTGGATTAACCGGAAATTCTAAACTGAAATTGAGTTCATAGCGGACATACCTTGAAATTATATATTATATCTAGTTTTTTAATTACAAATGTGATGTTGTGAAGAGCATTCTTTTTTTAAAATAATATTTGACCCAGTGAAGAAAAGGATAAAAACATGGCTTATGCCTCTTGGGAACAACCATTATGTCAGACATAATAGAAGAGTAGCAGAGTTTTTAGTGAAAGTTATATAGCATTGCATAAACATACTGATGTAAGCAGTATCAACTTCTTATGTTTTCAGGTATGCTAACCAGAAATCAGTTAGGGCACAGATTCATATGATGCCCATTGGAACTCCTAGAGTCCCCTATAAAACACCTGGTGAAGGAACTTGGCAATGGGTTGATTTATGGAATGCCCTTGTAAGTCGTTAATCATGATATATATCACTAATCATAAACTTTACTTATCTAAGCAATATTGGTTTACTTTGTCAGATAGGCATAGATCACATGTGAACCTCAAGTTCATTTTGATTTTCATCAAGTTAAATTTTACAATGAACTACTGCACTATTTGATGCAGTATCGTGAACGTGTTATCTTCATCGGACAAGAGATAGATGAAGAATTTAGTAATCAAATATTGGCAACTTTGTTGTATCTTGACAGTGTAGATAACTCCAAAAAGCTCTATTTGTACATCAATGGTCCTGGTGGGGATGTAAGTAATGACTAGTGGTAGATGATCAATAATTAAATGCTTATGTTTCTTGCATCATCTTCCTGTTTACTATTCAGGTATTTAACTTGTTTAAGCTTGCAACATTTGCAGCTTACGCCATGCATGGCTCTCTATGATACCATGCAGAGCTTGCAGACTCCTGTAGCCACCCATTGCATAGGTCAGGCTTATAATCTTGCAGCATTTCTTCTTGCAGCTGGAGAAAAGGTGTTGTATTATCCCACTGTTTGCTACTAATACAACTTGTAGAAGCTAAGCTTATCGTATTATGGGGTTGCATAGTTAGAGATTTGCATTCTTCATATAATCAAAGATTACCTATGTTAAGAGGTTACGGTTAGAGATTTTCATTCTCAATATAACCAAGGATGTCCTATGTTCTTATAATCTTAGCTACAGAAGAGATATATTTGTATTATACATTACCCCCACCACTAATATGATTAAGGATCATACTTCACATTTGTATGCATTTAAAATGATTGCATCATATCACTATTATATATAACCAAAAAAAGAAGAAAATAAGTGTTTTCTCTGCTTACATGACATGTTATATATTTATTGCCCAACCTTATCAACAACATCAATTGTGGATTGTATTGTATGTTAAAATGAAAAAGTTGGCAAGTCCTATAGTTTGCAATTGTGGAAAGGCAAACTAAATGAAATGAAAGAACAATGATAATAAACATTTTACTACTCTCAGTCTTCCACTTTCTGCTCCATTTTGCTGTGTTGCAACATTTGTATCTGATTAGTTTTGTACTACTTGTGCCTTGCACTTGTAGTATTGATTTCATGACATTTCTAGGGTTATGAACATAGTTCTGATGATCAATTAATCTTTTTGTAATGTTCTGTTGTATTTAGGGCAATCGTACTGCAATGCCTCTTGCAAGAATTGCACTCCAATCTCCAGCAGGAGCTGCTCGTGGTCGGGTATGTCTGTCTTCTGTCTGAGATTGATGTTATCAATAATACCTCATTTATGTAAGTGTGTTGCTTTCAATTTTGATGCTAATCTCATGAAAACCCTGTCAGGCTGATGACATTCGAAATGAAGCAAATGAACTTCTTAGAATCAGAGATTACCTTTTCAATGAGTTGGCTAGCAAAACAGGTCAACCTGTTGAGAAGGTCAGTTCACTTTACAATGGAGATAAATTATTATTTGTAGCTTCTATTATGGTTTGTATTATTGTATATCATGAATGTATAATTGCTTAACCAATCAATTTACTCACTGCAAGACAAAAAAGAAGTTCTTGAAAAATCATTAGATTTTCTTTGCAGACAAAGTCAAATTCAACTGATGCTCTGCTTCAACAAGGATATGTTTATTTAACCTTTTCGTTCTTTCAATTTTTCTGTTTCAAATCCATTTATGATTATACCATTTGGTATATTTTAGTTCCTTCTTTCTTGGGTGTTTATTTTAAAATTTGATCATATGAGCTTTATTGGTTGGAAAACTAATTTTTAATGCATCTCTTCAGATTACCGAAGACTTGAAAAGGATTAAACGCTTTGATGCCCAAGAAGCCCTTGAGTATGGGCTCATTGACAAAGTTGTCAGACCACGACGCATAAAGGCCGATGCACCTCGCAAGGATGCAGGCACAGGCATTGGTTAAGACATCTTGGTTTACAATCCCTATTGTGATATTACTGAGTAATATTTGCAGAACCGAATTGTTTAATGTTTTATTTCCTTAATCAACTTTTTGAATATGTATATTTGGGTAGTCGTATCCTGTTGGTCATATCTTGGTGCTCGTTGCTTGATTTTCAATTCTTATTTAAAGCACTAACCCAAGGTAGCTGTATGTTGTTGCAGAACCATACAGCATCCTCTCTTTTTTTTGTGTATTTCAGTGAATAAAAGACAACCATTATCGTCTCCCCTCAATGAAACTTTTTAGCAAGTGAGATTTTGGTGATTTAGTGGGGAGGGAATTCGATATTAAAAGATTAATTTCATTGGGTCATGGTATTCCATGTGAAACCAAAAAAAAATATCGAGCAATTCTCATGTTTTTTTTATATTGGAGGTGCATCATATCAATTAACGATAGTGGAAGTCTTTTTCTATTAGGTGGGATAGATTACATGAATCATACAATATTATGATTTTATTAAGCAGAATCTACTTAATAACTGAATATAAATAATAAATTTTATTAATTCAATCGTTGATTATTGACATAATATATTAATGATTAAGCACATAGTTATATATAAATTTATAGATATGTAATTTAGTCATCAATATTTATTTATATTTTTTAAAATTGTATTATAACACTCATTTGAATTTTTTTAATAAAGTATCAATTAGTTTTAAAATTTTGTAAAAATTTATGGAATTGATCTATTTAATAAGAACTTTTAATTTGACGATTAGATTAGTGAAATTTATTAAACAGAATAACACATCACAGACGGAATCAATGGATCCTCACCTATCTAAATATTATTTCTATGATGTCTAAGTTTTAAGTGATAAATGTTCGAATTAATGATTTTTTAAATAAATTTGAAGTTACAAAATTTAATAAATTTATTTAGAAAAGTTAGTAATTTGATTGAATAGAAAAGAAAAAATGTTGTAAATTAAATAGTACAAATGGGTACAGACCCAAAAAATTATAGTAGAAATGGGTGATTAAATTGGAAGAAAAAGGGTTGCCTGAAAACGTAATAGTAATTTGATCGAATTAAATTGGATGCAAGTAATATAAAACATATATTATTATTGTTTTATCTAATATTCAAATTTATATTTTAAAAATTAAAACATAATGACAGATTAAATTGTATTTTTTAAATATAAATTTCTAATTTAACGTGCAATTCTCAATTTTTGATTAATTTAAAAATTAATTTTTCGATCACTGATTATTCAAATTTTATCTCTAATTAAAATATTTTTTAATAGATTTTATTTACCTTCTAACTAAATTATAATCAAATGCCAAAATTAGTTTCACGGTACATCTTCAATCTACAAATAAATTAAAAAAGATTTTCTTACAATGCTAAAAAAATTGAGTGTGAGAAGTATAAAACAGAAAGAAAGAAAAAAACAAAATAAAATAAAAATGTCTCATGTAATAACACCTATTTTACTGTTAGTTTCTAAATTTGTAAGACAACAATTACTAAGTACGGAATTCAACGACATGGTTGACAAGTTTGAGGTCTTCACTGTTTTTTTTTTTCAACAGAAATGAATAACGATCATTCTCGTCTAATAGAGATATTGTCACAATGACAAGAACGGAAGACGGATTGTCAGGAAGAACTATCATATCAAAAATCTCCAAGACATGACATCATCGTTTGAAAGCATATCTAATTAGCTAACTCAAATTCTACAATAACAGGAACCTGGTAAAACATTGAAAACATTCCGGTCCTTATACAAAGTTCAATAAGCTTATACAGCACAACAACACAAGGAAAAACAAGCCAACAATTAGGAATCCCATTACAGCGTTGTCGGAATGTGTATGTTTATATTAACGGTGAGTTTGTCAAAATCAGTTGACACTGATTTTGTTGAAACATGAACGTGTAGTTTCTGTCAAAATCAGTGGCTCCCTGATTCTACTGTTCTCACCGCAAATCCAAACATGCACATGGTATAAATGCAAATATAAGGGATCCCTTTGAAATTAGCCTCCAGGAAGTGACACGTTAATGTCAGCAGAAGGCTTATCCTTTTTATCCGGTGCTGGCACAGCAGACCAATTATCTCCACGGAAGGAAGATGCTGATGATAGAATAGGTATTGGATCAGTGATGGGAACAACAGCAGTAGATGTCACAGTTGATATGACATCATGTTTCTGAGTTCTTGACTTATCTTCATGTTGGTTTCCTGCCATAAAACTACCAACCACTACCTGTTACATGTTTCAAATTAGAATGATCAGAATCAATTAAACTAACTATTCATCAAGTAAATACTAAATCACTAGCTAATACATGTTGCTAGAAATTGAGTTGTCATTGCAATGTTTGATCTTGGTGTTTTGCAGAATATCTTCTTGACGCAATTTCAAAGATTAATCTCTTCGAAGGTAAAAAAGCACATTTAAGAGTTGTCTTTCTCAAATAGTAGTAAATTTTCACTTGCGCGAGTCAGAGATCCAATCCAGACCACATGCTAAGAGACTCGAACTGCTTTCCAGTTGAACCAACCAATTTAAAAAGATTTATTTGATTTGAAACAATGTTTTTTCGTTTTTATTTTCTATTTTCACTTTTAATTGCAAAATGGTCCCCTTATAGATAGAATACATACCTGCACTGGACTTGCAGCCACCAACAGACCAGCTACTCCTCCGCCAACAACACGTCCATTGGGACTTGCTAAAGAAACACTCATACCACCTGATCTGCTTCGTGCTCCTCCACTTTCATTTGGCATGAATGAACCAGATAAAGACAGAATTTCAAACAGTCCCTGAAAAAACCAGCAAGGAAGGCTAAGGAAGAAGTAATACTTCAAACATGAATGCAAAATGACGAGCATGAACGTTGGATGAAGATCAGACAGTCAAATTTTGACTTCACTAAGTCAGCTTTAAAATTTACAAGTGAACCAGATAGCACTGTTTTCGGAGAGACAACGCACTTAACATTATATCACAAAACAATACATGATAGAAACTCAAGATCTATAAGAAGAAATGATAATATCAATTTGCATAAATGCTTCACCTCATATGTTAATGTGCCTCCAGAAGAATCGGGCTGACGAAGCGTGACACTTTTTATGACGCCATTTGCTGAAAGAATGCATATAGCTCGAGGCCCTTGCTGAGAAAATGATATTACCTTCATAGTAACATCCTAAGATAACCAAAAGAAAATGATATCACTTACCATGGTAAAAAAGATAGTGATCACACAGTTATTGCAGGAAATTAACATGTTACTAAATCCTATCTCTCACTGTCATTTACGTTGTTTGCATTACATAACAGGATTACAGAATATGATATTTGTGACGCTTACCTCTCCAGCATTAACAGTGATGATGTGGGGAGTAAAATTTGAACCAATTGAGCAAGGGATCCATTCACCTAAAAAATTATTAAAAAGTTTCCAATAAGTAATAATAATCAAATTGAAAATGTCAAAACAGTCTGGGAGTTTCAAATTTCAATTATAAGCATCTCTAATGTGGGTCAAATTAAGAATTTGAATATTTAGGCCTGAATTACCAAATAATGTTTAGGCCTAAATTTGAATATTTGGTCCTAGACTGATGGAACTAGTAACCAACATACCTGTCATAATGATATTCCAAGAAATAACTTTTACAGTCTATCTCAAGATTCTTTATATCAGCTTAGTCATAATATATAAGACAACATAGAATGCAAAGTGCATTCAAAGTATTGTGAATCAATCCAAATTTCCAATAAATAGTAAAAGTGTAAAATTCCAATGCATGGAAAAAGGGATGAATATTCTTAGAATTTATTATTTGAACCTTGAGAATCCAAATTCAACTTAGAAGAACGAATTTGAAAGTTTCTAGAGGTCATTGGAATTGTTGAAGTTAATTCACTTTCATTAATTTTTTTCGGAAGAAGTCACACTTAAAAGCAAGTGTATGTATGAGAACACTTGAAAGAATCTTTTGTAATGAGAGTGCAATCATTTCTCGTGATTTTTAAAGTAGAGTGGTATATTGATTATGCATATCCAATGTACATTAAATATTAGATTAGCATGATATACACGAAAAGCAACTCTACGAAGCTTAAAGTATTGCATTTTCTTGGGCTATTGTTGAATTGAAAAGTAGACTTCTAGATTGAATATGTTTACACTTTGGGATTAAATAGTTAGTATCTCATTTAGTTAAATTAAACTTCAACAGGACAACATTAATTTGCAAGTATGAGTATCATAACAATCCATATAAGCAATAAGCAATTAAGCTGTATTGGAAGGAAGGAAGGACCACTTAACTGCAGTAGCTAAACTACTTAGTAGTGAATGCAGTTGACGACAAAAGACCAAAAAGAAGACCACATGTCAACTTAGACTTTGGACCTCTTATTGACACAATAATGCAAAATCCACAATAATATTAAATTCCTTTCAATTCAACTACTCATGCAAAACACCACAACCAAATAACAAAATTAGAAAAAATATCATCATTTAAAATTTCCACCTATTTGGCTTTTGATCAAGTGTCATGGCATGTTTTTTAGTCAAAGACTGTTCAAAAGCCAAATAACAACATAGCAAAGCAATTAAGTAGCTAGAATTAGATAAATTTGGTTCCAACCAAATAACAAGCATAGCAATTAAGTTAACTAGATTCCACCTTCACATACATCACAGACCCACAAAGCCAACTCACTTTTCAGAACTATAAGGTAAGGGCATCCAATCAATCAGAGGTCCCACATCTCAATTCAAATCCCCGTAAGCCATAACCATAAGTCAAACACTGATTCCAAATTTCCATCTAACACTAACCACACAACCCATGAAACACATATATGAACATGAACACGATACTGACACATCAACATGAGTAATAATTAAATATAATCAATATGTCGAACACTGATTCACACTTTCAAAAAGAAGTGTTCCTAACCCAACCCTAATTTTAAGCATTAACATTTAACACAATATTTTTTAAAATTAAATTAAAAGGTGGAGACATAAAATAGAAAGATATTCTTTAGTTAGTTAGTACCTATATATTGATTATTTTGCGACTCAAATCTGGCTTTGCTCACTGAGCTAACTGGCCGCACTTTTCCACGCTTCTCCGCTGTGAAATCGATCACTGGCGGCAACGGAGCTGAAGAAGATATCGGCTTCGGAGACAACGCCATCGTCAACGAACCATCCGGTGCATACTTTCTCGGACGACCTCTCTTCTTCTTCTCCGGCATCGTCGTAGTTGCCGGCGATGCCGATATCTCCGCCGTATGCGGCGGAGGCGGCGGCTGATCACTTCCTTGGACCGCCGTGGAAGTATGAACCGCCGATCCACTTGCCGGAGTTTGGTTGTCGGCTCTCGGAGCTACAAGGTACTCCGACGGAGCATCGGATCCGACCACCGTAACGCCACCACTAACACCGCCACTAGCCTCCATGTTTTTAAACACTTAATAACTCACACATCAATATCTCATTATTTTCTTTAAACTAAATCACTCAAAATTCACTGCTGTACTGGTAAATATTTTATTTTTGTAAATGACAGATGAAAAATTTAAGCTAAATAATCGAATTTAAATTAAAGCTTGAGAAACTGAGCATAAAACAAGAACTAGAGAAACTTCAAATTTGCACCATTTACATAAAATTCATCGTTTAAAAAAATAGCAGGGTTAGATGAAACAGAAGAGGGAAATAAATCTAAAATTTAAAAGAGGAAAAAAATAATATTATGGTTTTGAGAAAAATATATTGTGTGAAAAGAAAGAGTGATATTTGAATATTTGGAGTTTCCAAAGGAAATGAAAATGGCAAAATAAAATGAATCCTTGTTTTGTTTTATTGTTCAGGTAATTGGGGTCCTAACTTTCCTAAGACTGTCCAAATTGAGATTAAAAAAATAATCAGGAAAAGGAGATATAATGAATAGGGTATTAAAATATTATTTCCGTGAATTAGTATAAAATGAATGAATAATATTTAACTGAAATAATTATTTGGATATGGTTGGAATCTGGTGGAGAAATATATAAAATAGTTTTAAAGTTGTTGGGAGGGCTTTCTCATTTTAAAATATACATTGTGTGAATATGGGCAAAATAAAGAAGAGAAAAAAAAATCACCAAGACATGTTACCATATGGGTGCATACAATTAGGATTAGATTAGACAAATGAAAAAGTAAAATAGGTTGCCTAGAAATAAAGAAATTATCCTAGAAGGGAAAAGGAAAGCATGGTAGGTATAGTATCCAAGGGCAAGCCACATATGACAATATCATAAGAGGTGTGTTAAGACACACAAATCTTGGATGTGTGTGGTCTTAAAATTGAAGAGAGAAAAAAAATAATATAAAATTTAAATTTAATTGTAGTTTTAATTTTTTTTATTTTTATTAATTTTTGAAATTAATTTTTTTTATTTTAGAATTTATTGATTTGATTTTTTATTTTAGTTTTTTAATTAAAAAATAATGATATAATATATTTTAAATAACGTGACATATGTTATAATGATGTAAAATAATTAATATTTATGAAATTGCAATAAAATACTTTAAAAAATTAATTTTTCATTCCGTAAATTTTTTATTTTTGTAATTTAATTAATAACATATGAATAATTAATACATTTATATGGTTTTATATTATAAAATTATATATCACGTTATTTAAAATATTTTAAATCATAATTTAAAATTTTAAAAATTTAAATGAGAAATTAAAATTGTCAACTTTTAAAATTAGATAATCAATTTTATGAGTTTGTAAAAATAAATGACCTAAATTGCAATTAAACATAAATCTTAAAAATCATACATACATATTGTGTTGACGTGAGATTTTGTATTCAACAAACATTTCTTATATCATAGTAGCATTCCAGGGGGTTAGGGATAAATCAGTTGAATTTCTTTTACAATTTGTTTCTATTTTTTTTAAATAAAATTTTGCTATTAAAAAAACATTTTGGTCTCTAGAGCATATGCCTTTTATTTGTAGTCTTTAAAAAAAAATCGTCTCAATTTGGTCTCAACTTTGATTCATGCATATATCCTATCTAAAAAGATATTTCATCAAACAATACGATTGTTATGACTGAGTTTGAAGGATTGAATCACATAAATACTCAAGATGCATTTAGACATAATATTGAAAGGAATAAAATTTACTAAGTTGATGTTTGATTCTGCAGTAAAATTGATTACAGTAAATTTATAAAAGTTAAAGTTCAACTTTGATAATTTATTGTAATCTTTTTACTCTTAGGGTAAAACTAAATATAAACTATGTAGATTAAAATTGATACACTTTGGAAATCAAAGGATTTAAATAAAGTAGAACAAAATTAAAGACAAAAGCAAAAAAATAAATTGTTTTGAGAGACCGAAAGAATATTTAAGTTTCTCATAAATTATGTATTTACAGAAAAATCTAATTGTCGTCACTCTTTTGTTCTCTTTCTATTTTCTTCATTTAAGAGATGTGGTTTAAGGTCAATTTTTGTTACAAAATCACTCATCTATGTCTTTATTTTTTTAATTTAAATAAATAATTTTCACACTATTTAGTTTTTTTTGTGATTCTATCGTCTTAGTGTGGTGGTATTTTGGTTTGTCATTTTAGTGTGACGTTATTTTAGTTTCTCGTCTTGATGCGGTGTTCATTTGATTCAGATTGGCAGATCAACTTTGATTCATTGCAAATTCAATCAATGATTTTGACGTTTTCAACATTAAAATTTCAAAGACATAAGTATTTCGGATACTTCAACTATATCATATTTGTAGCATTTATTACATTTGTAGGCATTTTATAGTATTATTTTAAGTGTTATAAGTTTATTCACAAATTTATGATTTTTTATTTTTTAGCGACTTTAAATTGTATTGCTCTTAATCGATGTAATTGCTATCTATTTAAATGAATGAATAATTTTTTTAGTAGAAAAAGTTATTTATGTATACTTAAAAGGTTAAATGGATAAGATATAAAATTGAAAGGAACCAACTTGTATTGGTTTAGAGGTAAGTGACTTGAGCACTTTAAACATGTGGTTATGAATTTAATTTTTGATTCTTTATTATTTTTATGAGATTAATTTCTTACTCTCACGTATTTATAAATTTTTTATTAGAATTCACTTTTTGTGTTTAATATATTTTTTTGATAAAAATTAATTATTGTTTAGCAATCATAAATATATATTTTTTTGTCTGTAAATAGAATAGTAAAAAAACTCGTACAAAAATATGAGATATTAAATTTGAATCTAAAATATAATATTTAGTTTAACAATATCGATATTTGTGAATTGAAGTGAGTTTTAAAAATTAAAAATAAATACTATAATATTAATGTTCTACATATTCTATTAAATAACAAAAGAAGACGTTAACCAATATTTTAAAAAAATACTGTTGGAGAAACCGAAAGTAAAACAAAAATATTTTTAAAAGTATTT
>JBBPBQ010000002.1:10672564-10689673 GCA_037974755.1 Cicer yamashitae
ACAAAAGATTAACTAAATATGAATTTTTAAGCATTAAAAACTTTTTAAAAAAATCATATTTAACTCGTCTCTTGTTAAATAGTTTTAATTTTTGTGGAAGAAATTATTAAAATGTTATAAACATGCATTCAAAAAATCATTAAAATATTCAGATGATAGACATGAATTGATTTAAAATCAGAGACCAAGATTGTTAATGAAAAACATTTGAAGGACAATTATTTAAAAAAATTTAGAAAGACTAAATAAAATATAATATATTTATAGAGATAAAAAATTTATTTAACCCATAAAAAAACATATGGTCATACATCACTATTTTAAATAAAAAATAACTCCATTAAAGATTAATGAGCATCACTAAAACTAAGACAATCAAGAAGATCTGTCTATCATTGATTTGACCCAAAAGCAAAACCTTGATTTTAATTTTTAGCCACCATCAAAATTAAAGTTTGATTGAATAAAAAAAATTTTTTTAACAAAATCTAATTTTGACCAAAAATTTCGATTATTGTGATTCTAAAGTCTTTCACTTAACATTTGATATATAAATGAAAATCACAAAAGTGTTAAACATTATCGAAAGTACAATATAAAAGTGCACTACAAAATTTCATACACTCAAAAATTGCATTTCATATCTTATAGGGGGTGAAAATAGGTTTGGTCGTCCGTCAGAGTCTATGGCTTGACCTATTTATGGTTTGGTATAACCTATCATGTTTAATAAAAAAATTAGGCTCATGTTTTTTTAAAGCCTATTAATTTAAATAAATCAAGCTTATAAAAAAGTCTATTAGGCCTTATAGGCTGGCCTATATATATATATATATATATATATATATATATATATATATATATATATATATATATATATATATATATATATATTATTTATGAATATTATTATTTGTTATTTTAAATTTGCTAATTATGAGTTTATTTTGTTTCTTTATTTTTTTGAGAACATACTTGCTAGTTATAATTTCATTAGATTTAGTTATATATAGATGTCTAGTTTAACCTATTTAAAAATTTTAAAATATACTATTTAAATGTTTTAATGTGAAATAGGCTTTCATGTCAGGCCTTTTAAAAATGATAGGTCAGACCGGAAAAAAAACCTATGATATAAAATGTAGGTCAGACCAAAAAATTAATCGTAAGTCAGACTAAACCTTTCAAAGTGTGACATATTTCCACCCCTAACGCCTTAAAAAAAAAACAATTAAAGAAGAGATGTTTCAATGTTTCTTCTTCCCCTCGACCAGACACACATAACATTGTGCATGCTTTTAAAATTTTGCGTTAAGTCATCCTATGTAAGAATCCTATTGTTAAACACTATTTAAATCCTATTGTTAAACACTAATCAAGAAAATAACGCAACTTGTAACGGTACCAAATTATTTCCTTAATTTATAGGAATCCTATTGTTAAACACTCTCTAAATAAATAAAGAGAGTAGTTTTCAACCGTACTAACTAAAATGATAGATTAGAAAGGGAAAAAAATAAGATATATTTATCGTAACTATTTTATGGGTCTTGGTAACAAACAAGTATCTTAAGAGTTTTTATTAAAAAATAAAAAAAAAATTTATTTTGAAAATAACAAATTTAAAACTCTGAAAGAATTGAAAACACAATTTATAAGTCATTTCTATTTAAAAATTTCTATATTTAATTTCTTAATGAGTGTCATAAAGATTTTGATTAACATTTGTCTTATTTTTAATCGGGTTCTTAAAATTTAAAAATTCATATTGTATCAAATAATTTTTAAGGAAAAATACCGAACTTTTCGTGCACATTTGAATTAGTTTATCTCAAATAAATTATGTTTTTAAGAAAACTATAAAGTTGTTAAAAAGTAATTTGTTAAATAAAATTCCCAAACCAAGATGAAAACTATGGCAAAGCAAAAATGTTTTATTGAGCAATTTTTACTTCAAAATTTAGTTTATTTTTAATTTGACGAGCCTTTTTAATTTTACAATATTTAGTATATATATGTTAAAATTAAATGATATGACACTAATATACTATTATCATATCATTTAATTTAACTACGTATACGTCAAATAAGATAAAATTAAATGAATCGTCAAACTAAAAAAATATAGCTATAATTGCTAAAAAAAGCTATTGAATTAAAATAACACAATTGCAATATTTTAGAGCAAAATGCAATTAAACCAAGAAAAAAAGATGAGATAAAAACAAACTTGACTTCAGTGTTTTTATTTCTTTATAGAAGACTTCAGTGCTTTTATTTTCAAGAAATAATAACAATAAAATATAGGGTGACAGTCTTTTGAGTGCACACTTACTTTCCGCAACTTATGTATGAAATTGGCTTGTTTGCTTTTTTGTTTTCATTTGCAGCATTATTCTAAGTATATGCCCAGAAAGTTTCAACTTGTTTTTATACGTGATAAATTACACTTTTCATCGTTTAAGTTATTTTTAGGTTTAATTTTGATCTTTTAAGATTTATTTATTTTATTTTAGTCTTTTAAGTTATTAATTTTAGACACTTTAATTATTTAAGTTATTTTCATTCTGTTTTATTTTCTTAAGTTATAAACATTCAATATTTTAATTTCTTAATTTACAAAAAAAGATAAAAAATAACATTTTAGTCGCTTAAGTTACAATGTTAAATACTATTAAAAAAGATCAATGTGTATAAAATTTGTAACTTAAAGAATCAAAGTGTTTAATATTTGTATCTTAAAAGGTTAAAATGAAACGAAAATAACTTGAGAGATTAAAGTGTTTAATATTTATAACTTAAGGACCAAAATGAAATAAAGTAAAACTTAAACGACCAAAATAAAAATTAAAAAAAATTTAAAGGACCAAAAATACAATTCAATCTTTTATATATTACTAATAGTAGTATTTATTTATGGATCATACTAATATATGTACTAAGGGAACTTATTAATGATACTAAAAATAGATATTCTTTATTGAAAAAATAATATTTAAACTTTAGATATATTATATTATAAAATAAAGTTCATTAAAAATGTACGAAGTTTTCGATAGCATGAGTATAGCCATATTAGGCATTAGCCACGAAGTTTTCGACGTTTGATAATTCTAAGACAGATTTTTTACATTTTAACTATTAACGGGTGTCCTTAGGAAACATTTTAATATTTTTCTATGTTTATTTCAGATTGATAAATAATCTATCTCAAACGTCAAAAAAATAAATAAATAAACTAACTCATAAAAGTAATAGATAAATAAAGATTAAAAATATAATTTTGATCATTTATTTTTAAAATTATTGACAATTAGTACTCTTTTTAATTTAAATTTAAATTTAGTGATATAACAATCATTTTAGTGATGTGTACATGAATATGATGATGTGAAATTAAATTAAATTTTAAATTAAATAATACCACTTCAATAGTTTTAAAAAAATTAATTTTTTCTACTTTAAAATTTATGAAAATAAAAAATATACATTTTTTTAAAATTACATTTATCTGTTTTAAAATATTCTCAAAAAAAATCATTTTTTAAATTTCTTTTTAATTTATTTTAAAACTTCAAAATAAATTAAAAAATCAGAAGAAACTCTTTACATTTCTTTTTGTAAAATTACTTTTTTTAAGCAAAGAACTTTTGTGACTTTTTAATTTTTTTTCAAAACTTTTAAAACAAAAAACAAACGTAATTTACAAAAAAATGAATTTTCTATTTTTTTATAAATTTTTAAAACAAAAAAAATATTATTAAAGTTATATTATTTAATTTAAAATTAAACTCTATGTCACCATGATTTTCAAGATCATCATTTACAAATCATTAAAATGATCAACATATCATTAAATTAAATTCAAATTAAAAAAGGAAACCAAATATCAACAACTATAAAAATAAATAAACCAAAATTAAAAATAAAAAATAAAAAGAGTAAAATTATAAATTTGATAAAATAGAGGGCATAATTACATTTTAACCTTAAATAAACAATGGTAGTACAGTATTTGTTACTAGCCGCATGAGGGAAAATTACCATTCCAATTATAGCCAATGGGTTATGAACGAGGATTAAGATATAGTGATTGGGAAATCAAAGTCCTTGTAAGCCAAATATGACCTTTAGAAATAGAAACGGGTCAAGTGGTTCGACATGAATTATAACCTACCTTATGTCAAGTTTATGATATGACAGTGAAGTTTTTTTTTCCCCATCTTAATGTAAGAATACACGTTAAAAAATCCACAAGTAATAATCATAATTTGTAAAAGTAATTATTATTTTTTTAGAAATGAAAGTATGTTAAGGATATATGATAGCGCTTATTAAAAAAAAACACATAATAGTATTTTAAAATAAAAATTATTTTATTGAAAAAATAAAGTCACGAGTCAATTAAACCGAATTAAAATTCGATTTATTTAAATAATAAATAAAAAATAACATAGTGAATTTTTCATTAAAAAAATGATATAGTATTATTTTGTTATTATAGTAAAAAAAATTATAGTGAGTTGAAATCTTTCATATACTCTTTTAAATATTTAAGTATATTGATTTATAAAAAAAAGTCTTATAAACAAGTGTCATTGAAATACTTGTTAATGAATTAAAAGTAATATTTTTTATAGATAATAGTAAAATTTTGACTTTAAAATATTTAAATGCACAACCTTCAAAATATTTTTAAAATAATATTTCTATATTTATATTTTTTACTTGTTAGGAAAATATACTCTACTTTATAAATTTATGTAGTGGCAAATTTACCGTGAGTAAATTTTGTGCCTTTCCTCTAGCTTTCTTTGATATTGCCTTTATCAAATGACGTGCATTTAAAGTTGAGTAAACCACTATTTTATCATTAAAATAGTCCATAAAATATACAATTTACTATCATATAAGTCTTTAAAAGACACAATTTAGTGTCAAAATAGTTCATTATTGTTATAACGTCAGAGACTAAAGTGATTGACATTTTGATGATTCGAGAACTAATTTATATTTTTTGATAATATGATAGCGTCTTATAGTTGTAAATTAAAATTTAAACATACTAACATGTCAACTCATACAATAGATTAGCCCAATCATCTTAGACCTAAATTTTTTATATGAGATGGACTTGACAATTGACTTTTTAGAACAAAAGATTGGAATGGGACCTTGAGTTTTTAGAATAGAAAAAAATAACGTTTGATTAAAAATATTCATGTTTTCCAATTCTAAAGTACTAAATTCACAACTTTCAAGATTTTATTTATACTTTTGTTTTTTAAAATGTATATGTAGCACACTTGTTATCATTTTTTTTAAATATCTTGAATTTAAGACCAGATCGAGCATGTGCATCTATTCTAGATGTTGTAGTGTTATTATCATGACATAGTAGGATTCTTGTGTGAGTAGAAAGAAGCAAAATCACTTTGGGCCGTGGACCCAAACGATTTAATTTTTTTTTGGTCTAGAAAGATTGAGTTTTTTAAATGGGCCAAAAGGTAAACAATTATTCTTATACTTCTATGTCCATATTTTATCCAAACTACTCATTTTTTTCCTCAATCATGATAAATAAACAAAAGAATATTGAAAATTCCATTTTAAATAAATTTTACGGAACACACAATGGGGTAAAAAAAGTGATTTCCAGAATTCTTGGAAAGTATGTTTTTGCAACAAAATATAACATTTCAAAAAATTTAAAATTGCAATTTTTGGAATTTCAAAGAAGTTAATTTTGAAATTTTTGGAACACGTTTTCGTATTGAAAACTTTAAATTTTGGAACTTTTAGATCAATAATACACATGCATTGATTTTGTAAATTTTAAGTTTTAAAATTTTCGATAATAAATATACTGGAAAATCATAAATTGAACATTTTGAAGTTTCAAAAATTTCAATTATTGAAATTCCAATGCAGAGACTATTAAAATTTGAGAGCTATTTTAAAGCTCTTATATTTCTGAAAATATAGCAGTTTTGTGGTTAAACCTTTTTTTTGAATGAAAAGTAATATTTTTCGAATGTATTAATTTTAAAATCTTTAATTTTGGATCTCTTCTTGAAAAACTTATAGGTTTTAGCTAATTCAAATTTTGACTTTTTTAAATACTTTTTACTCTTAAAAACAAGTATAAATTTTTTTAAAGTTAATAAGGGTAAAATGAAAATTGTATATACTTTGTCGGGGTATTGGTAGATTTTAAAAGAATATATCATACAAAGCCCTAGTATAATATCTATTCCACTCCAACCAGATCATATCCACATCAAGCCCTTTGTCTTTTATCTATGTGTCAAACTCTTACTTTTTATCTCAATAGACAAATTAGAGTTATTTATAAGATTATATTTAGAGAAAAATATAAAGGGTTAAATATGTTTTTAGTCTCTATAAAATTTTAATATTTCAATTTTAGCCTCTATAAAATAAAAATAAATTTTTAGTCTCTACAAAATTATCATATATGTAGTTTTAGTCTCTGCTATTATAGTAACATATATTTTTTAATGAATTTTTCATGCACGTTTATGACATTATAAAAATTTTATCTACAATAAATGATCTCAAAATTCAATTTTTAAGTCTATATTTTCATTATTTTTATCTTGATATTTTAACATTTAAAAAATTCATATTTAATTCATTTAAACTTAAGAACTAACCTAATAACTATTTAAAATTTTTAAATTCAAAAGATAATTAAACATGTTTCGTTAAAGCAATAATGTAAAGTAATTGCTAAATAATTTGTAGGGATTAAAAATGTATTTTTATTTTATACGGACTAAAATTGAAAAGTAGAAATTTTATAGGGACTAAAAATATATTTAACTCAAATATAAATTTAATAAATTAAAATAATAAAACTTATATTTAGAGATAATGTTATTGCTAAAAGGATTTGAATTTTATTTGTATATATCGACGATGTAAAACTTTTTACACATGCATCTAATCAAATCACTCTACGATGCCATATTTTTTAGGTTAGTTATTAAAATATTTCTACAAACACTTTGTTTGACATGTTTTGATTTGACGCACGTATAAAAAAGTTTTAGACTGTCGATACATAGAAATTAATCTCAAAGGATTTATATTTTAGGAATTCTAGCATGAATACTTCTTTTGGGCTCAATTATAAAAAAATATCAATTTTTTGTTGGTAAACTATATAAGTAACTAATTTTACTATATTTAATGTCATCCTTTTCAAGCTACCCTTCAACTAATCTAAATTTTATTTTCATGATACGATACAAGATCATATAGAAAATTAAATAAAAGAAAAGATAGTTTAGTTAATACAATCACATTTCTTAACTACACATTTATAAAATTAAATGAAATTAACTAACATTCTTACTTAATGTTTAATTAATTATTTTTCCTATATCAAGTTTGAAGGAGTGCCATTTTTAAGACAATCCGCTATAAAAATTATCCATTTAATGCTTAAATGGACTCGTGTCTCATATGTACACACGCACTTTCTCCGATTAAACACCACAAAAAATTACTAAACGAGTTCTATTTGCGAGTAAGTCTTACATAATCACAAATATTTGGCCACACAACTTAGGTATCCACATTTAAAAAAGATCAAAAGGAAAAAAAATTAAATATGTATTTTTAAAATAAATAAATGATATATATTTTGGTGTGTGTGTCCAAATATTTATGTGTAACCAAGTAATCTTTGTCGGTGCCTTGAGTAGAACCCGTAAAAAATAAAGAGAGATATGCTTCAATAGTCACTCTTCTTTATAATCACGGTAAAAAAAAATTACTATACAAAGGATGCATGTATTTAGCTTGGTGCTAAATAAATGCAACATCCACCGTTGTAAATGTCTTTAAAGCATCTATAATGGATCTCCTCCATTTGAATGTTTAAGTAAATCTTGCGCATATAAATCACTCATTTTATAATTTTTGATGATAATATTTAATAAACATTACATATCTTTAATTCAACACCTCAAAAAATGTTGCCGAATGAGTTCTATTTACAATTTTATATTTTTACATTTTAACGATAATTTATTAAGTGAGATCCACCGACAGAAGAAAGACTCTATGAAAACACATACTTCTCTATAAGTACAATTTTTCTTAATTTACAATGGAGGTGACGAGCATGTTTCATTATTGATTTTTAGTGTTAGCAATCACATACCTTTAAGATATGATGGTAACTCACTTAATATTAGTCTGTCGTGACAAGATTATGTAGTAATTGAACGAAAAAATGTTGCGGAATTGAGGATAAGCACCCTAAAAAGTACGAGGAGTGTGGAAACAAAGCCCTGGATTAGAGGGATGCAACAGTCACAATATAAGAAAGGGAAAAATAAAGCAAAGGTTAGTATCCAAAAATTAAAAACAAACAAACAAAACAACAAAGGAAGAAAGAAAGCAATAGTTGGGAAACTAAAGTCTAAAACCCCATAGCATTAAATATTAAATAAATATATACTACATACAGATAGTAATTGATGTGCAGCCAGCTACTCCGTCTTATTCCTTGTCGTTTTCATCCAAACTACTCCATACACCCCCTTGATTGCAAATTAAATAAACCAACACACGATAATCTCAAAGGCTTTCTTCCTCATATAAGAGACCAATTACCTGTCCAACTCATCAAACAAACCTTCCATAATTGGATGGCAACTATCCTTATGTCCTTAATCTCAACAATTTACTTTACCCGTCTACACTCATTATGTTTCAAATGAAAAAGGGGTTTATCTCACAAACGTCTTAAGAGGATCTACTGTGAACTCAAGATGGGTTCATTAAATGGGGTGCACTGTGCCACATCATCTTGAAGCAACTCATTCATTTTGTGAACTCAACATGGGTTCATTAAATAGGGCCCACTATACCACATCCTTTTAAAACAATTCATTAATTTGTTACGGTTTAACAAAATCATATTAGGTCCCACAACTTTAATTTATACATTAATATTTTAATTATATTTAATTTTATTTCAATTTAAAATATTAATTTAAATATTTCAATTAATATTATTATATATTATTTTAATTTAAATTTAAAATAAAATTGAACTTAAATTTTTATAGCAATAATAAAAATTAAATGTTAAATACATGATCATACATAAAAAAGTATTGTTAATAAAAGATTAAAGAAATTTTTGTAACAAAAATTGTGAAAAAAAAAATAAGAGTAACAAAAAAAAATTATTCCTATTAATAAGCAAATTGTAACAAATAAATAATAAAAAAGCTAACGGTCATAAATTAATAAAAAAAAAGGTAACGTGTCATAAAATTATTATTATTAATAAATTAAAAAGAAGAATGTCACCGATTAATAAAAAAAGTTAACAGTCATAAATTTATTATTATTAATAAATTACTAAAAAAATGTAACGGTTATAAATTTATTATTATTAAATTATGAAAGTACCGTTCTGCTTGGCACAACGGTGAACTCTAATAAAACTTACGGTTACGTTATTCCATGCTGACGGACGAACTTAATTTTACTCTCGCCGTAGATGCTCTAACAAGCAATGTATAACCACTCTAATAAAACAATAAAAAAAAGATTTTAATGGATATGTATTATTGAATTTAAATAATTTTACACTAATAATATCTAATGTTAAATTTTTGATACTGCTTCACAAAACCACTGCCTATTTAAAAATAACTACAATAAGTATGTCTCTTTTTGTCCAATATAAAATTGCCACTAAGCCAACAATTTAGAGTTATTTCCGTGGAAATCCCACTGGATCCGGAAGCGGCACAAAATAGAGACACCAAAAAACACAAATCTTTCATGAGCGTGCAGAAAGATTGTTAGAACAAATTTAAATTAAAGAATAGAGTCAACGATTTAAATTAATAATATAATAATTAAAACCTCGTTATGTACAAAGTGTTGTATGAACCCAATCCAATTTGCTCCCTCTACCTAAACTTCCTTTCTATGCCACCAAAAAGAATCAAATTCTGTATTTCACCTTTCACAACCTACCATGGGTGACAACCTGTTCTACAATCTCAAACCACCCCTATTACCAATCATTCTCTTCCTCAAGCAAAGCATTTAAAATAGAGGGGGTCCCTCCCTCCAGCTGTATAAGGTCATTCATTTTTTACATACCGAATGAATCCAACCCAACCAAGTGAAAATAAAAAAAACAACTTATCACCCTTTACTTTTTATATGTACACATTACACAAAGCTCAAACCTGAAGCAAGGAATATCATGCTATAAAAAGTTGTGAATATCTTTTCTTCCACACTCAAAAAATTCCCTCACGCCCCACTCTTTCTGCTTCAAGAACAAGACTTGATTAAACCTAAATTATACAGATTCCTTCTCACGAGGCTACCAAGAGACAATAACACTGCCCCACCAACTCCAACAGATTGATCTTCACTCTCTGCCTTCTCATTACATACAAAAGGCAACTCCTTCACCTTCAAACAGCTTAACCCAATTTTCTGCCTAACAGATTCAATTATTTTTTGGTCTGCTTGGTATCCAATGGCATCTGTTACATAGAAAACATTTGCAGCCAAGTCCCCTGTTGTAGTTATGTCGGCTCGAGTCACATTCAACCCATTTTCTCTGAATGTTCTCATCACCTCTGCTAGAAGACCTTGCCTGTCTTCAGTGCATAACTCTAGTCTAATACCCTGTATTCAAGAAATTACAATTAATTAATTAATCTTGGTGAGTTCATATTACCGATTCATAACAATTCATAAAACAAGTGTTAAGAAAATACCATACCTCACATGATCTTCTCTCCACTGCAGCTTGCAAGCATTGAATCACACGTTGACGTTCCGGTTCTGAACTAATTGGGGTGCCATCCTTATGCCTTATATAAAACTCCTGGAATAAAAACAATTTTTAAATCGTTAATTAAGCACATAACCAAGATATAGACCAAAAACATTAATGCATTCTGATGTCTAATATTTACCAGGTATGCTTGGTCATTCCTTGTGTTGATAGTTGCATGGAACACGACATATTCCATGTCAGTCAAATTACACACAACATCAAACATTAACTTGATTCGATCCTTGCACTGAATATTAACAATCGAATAACCCCTTTCCACCCAATTTTGTACCGTCACTAATGGGATTTCAGAAGTAAACTTTAAGATTGGATTATTCTGATAATCACGGTCAGCAAACATCATTTGGTGGAGCCTTCTTTCGGGGTGTACAACAGCATCAGAGATTGATGTTTTTGCACTCCTAATATCACTATCTCCTTGTAAAACATATCTTAAACGAGCTTCGAGCTTGTTAATTTTCTGAGAATCCTCAATAGGGGTACCAGAGTTGCAGTCTCTAACATAAATTAAGGAAGCAATCCGGCCATTGTGAGTCCAAACTTTAGCCTCCACCACATCACATTGCAACTCAGCCAATACAGCAAACACCTCAGAAAGAAGACCAACGCGGTCCGTGCCCGTTAATTCCAGAGCAGTAAGACCATTTCTGTGATTGGTTTTCCCATTGTGAATGCTACCAAGCGACTGATAATCATTAACAAAGAATTCAGATTGTTGTGGTGAACCAATTTTAAATTGCAACATAATGACAATGAAAATTAAATCATTACTTCTAAAGTAGCAATTAATACCTGTTCAATATATTTTAAAACACTCTCATCTGTTAACTTATTTCCATCTTGATCCGTAACATGAAAAACTGAGCATTGAACAACAAAAAATTAGGGTTGGTGGAATCAAAATTAACACGGAAAAACACGAAAATTGAAAATTAGCTTACCATCCATGAACCATCTGCCATCTGATGAAACGTATGCTTTCTTAATGTAAAGGTTTAGATCGCTGAGAATTTGTACTGCTTCCAAAAGAATCCCATGCTTTCTGGCACTGTCAAACTGTGAAATTTAACCAAAGCACAAACATTAGTATCTTATCTTATTTACATTAATCATAACTGTGAAATTTAACCAAAGAAGAAACATTAGTATCTTATTAACATGAATTACATGTAAACAACTTGTGGGGGAAAATTAATGATATTTTTTCCGCCATTACCTTGACTACGGTCGCAGTGGAGCAAACGGCATTGTCAATGACGACTCTGTTTCAATAGTGAAAAGATCAAAGTTAGTAAAATCGCATAAATTTAAAATACAGATACAAAAACAAATAGGGAAAAAGAACAAGGCGATGAATTGAGTCACATGCACGAAAAGTCAGAAAATTGCTTAAAATACTTTCGTCGGTGAAAATGAAATTAAAAAAAGTCGGTGGGAATTAGGAAAATGTACTTTTCTCTGCCTTCGAGATTATCACGACTTTTCACACGGTGGAATTATAAGATTATGAAATTCAATTAATTCAAAAACTGAGGTACGCAGAAAGAAAGAGGATTGAAATTTTGAATCAGTGCCCTAGAAATCTCATGAGAAGTGAAAGATCCAAATATAGAAAGCCTATGAAATTAGTTGTAACTAATTTCAAAAAATGAAAAGAAAAAAAAAGTTGAAATAATGGCAGAGAAGAAAGAATGAAGGTTGAAATTAATAGAATAGACAAACCTGGGAGTGCTCATGCGAAAAACAAGCTTCTCGTACTCATCCGTACATGCTGACCACTCCATTTTTCTTTGCAGTTTAGAGACAGAAAACAATACTAACTCTAGTAGAGATGTATAGCTTTGATAATAAATAAAATCCCGAAACGACGACAGGTTCCCGAAACGACGGGTATGAGAGTAGGTAAACGACGTTTATTTGTTTAAGTGAATGTGTGTCTGAAACTCTGGTTGAAGAAATCTATATAGATGGAAGTTACTTAAAATTCCAAACGGTGGCTTTTAATGCCTTAAATCCTTAGATCAAATCGCCATAAAACAACTCTTACCAAACTCTCGTATTGCTTGTGCCTTCTCACACTATGACAGTTACTATCCACTCACTTCCAAACGCGCCTTGATTTTAACTCTGCCTCTTCCTTAAAACGCTCGTTCATGCATTTATATTTACGACATTTTATTCCTACCCTTATTTTTTTATTATTATTAGTAGTTTTATTAAATTGGAATCCACGTCTTTATGAAAAGCGTGACATGGCGTGAATAAGGGCTGCCCGAGCTGACCGGACTTAATATTTACCGACAGGTCAACCAACCAGGGTGGACAGACCAATGAGGGTAGTTAACGTGCCAGGTGGGACGACACGTGGGAACGGCAGGTGTAGCTTTGCGTGCTTTCGACTCAACATATAGTAATACTATAGCGGCAATAAGAGAAGAGTAGTTTTTGGTTCTTTGATTAATCAAGGGGTCGATCCACGTGGCGTCTTGGGACTTTGGTAACAATCAAGTAATCTTGGTAATTAAGGTGTCATAAGATGCTGATACCGGTTGTAATGACGTATGCATGTGACGACGCCGCTCTTTTGGGTTTTTCCCCGGTCCCTTTGTTTTGGTTTACAACTCTCTTCTTGTATGTATGTATCTATTGTGTATTGTAGATGGTATATTCGATTTAATTTTAATATTAACTTGTTTCATCATTCTTTGTCTATAACTCTAAATTTAGTCTTGTTACATCTATAATTTGTCTCATATTTGTTGAGTTTTCAGTTTCATCAATTTGTCTAACAAGAGTCCAAAACGGCATTACTTTGTACTTAGTTTCGGAATGTTGAGATTCTTTCTTTTGAATTAACAAGTAGAATCATTTGAATTGCTAATAAGGTCATCTTTTACCTTTTCAAAAATAAAATCGTCTGTTTGCCAAACATATTTTACAATAATTTTTATTTTGATAACAACACAACAGTAAAGAATCCAAAGTCTATAGCTCAATATAATTTTTTTATTAAGTTTAAATAATCAAAAAAAATTGTCTTTCAATATGATTTTGGTTAAACAAGTCTCAAATACTCCCACCATTTATATTATTCATTTTCAATAAAATTCAATTAGCTATCAAAAGAAAAGGTGGATATTGGTACTATTCAAATAAAATTAATCATAAATTTCAGGCCAAAATACATCAATCCCTTAACTTAATTTCAGTTAATATTTTAATTATTTATCTTTTTTTTTCTTTTCCGATTTGGTTCTTTATTCTTTATTTGATGTTGTTAGAGATGAAAATATGAATTTATTTAAAGATTTAAGTTATAAATTTGATAAAACTTGCATTATATTGATGATGATAATTAACTTTATGGGTTTTGTTTTAAATTTTTGATGAACTTTTGCAAAAAAAAGGATAACATTGTTGACATTTTAAAACATAAAAGATCAAATTGTCACTTAAAATTAAAATAAATGACCAAATCAGAAGGAAAAAAAAAATAAAAGACTAAAATGTTAACTGAAATTAAGTTAAGGGACCATGGATGCAATTTAGCCTAAATTTTAATATTTAAAAATAATTAAATATAAAAAATGGTGTGACTTTAAATGATTGTGAAAACGGAAGTAACAATTTTATTTGCCAAAAGAGTATTAGATGATATATATTAAATTATTTTTGTGGGGATGATGAGGATGCTGGAAAATTAATTGGGAGAAATGGGAGTTGATGTGTCGAGATCATGAGAAAGATGGATTAGGTGTTCGTTGATTGAGAGATTTTAATTTTGCACTATTAGATAAATGAATGTAGAGGTTGATGGTTGATCCACATGGACTCTAGTTCAAAGTGCTAACAAAAAATGTGGTTAGACAGAAAGGTTTTTACTAAGGATTCCCGTTGGTTGAAAAACTAAAATTATGTTTGTGATGAGGAATAGTTAGAGGGTCAATTGATTTTCTAATGATTTGAATGGAGTTGTGAACAATGGTAGAGACACGTCATTTTGGTGGGTATCTTGGTTCAAGGGAGGTTGATTGTGTGATAAGTCTGATCGGTTGTTTGGATTAACAATGGATAAAAATATTTTGGTAGCATGTGGCATTGTAGAAGAAATATATTTGTCTGGGATGAGGACTTGGTTTGGGACAGCGTTGTGCAAAGAATATTGTGTTGACAATTGGTTTTGGTGTCATGCTTTTGGAGATCAATATTTAGTCAAAGACTTGTTAACTTTGTATTAATATTTGAACACTTACTCAAACCAAAGTGCGTTACATAGTTGTGTTTATTTTCATTCTCAACAATTCAACGTCTGTTTGATAATAATAAAAAATCAAGATAAAAATTTCATATTATCTTATCGACGTATATTTGAACAATTTTAAAATAGTACAATCGTTGTATCTTTAATCAACTGAAAAATAATGACTCAACTTATGAATTAAATTAAACATTTGATATTGACTCGAAATAAAATTAAAGGAATTTTTCGTCAATTTCGCTCAATAGTAGAACAATACATTAGTTTGTTTAAACATAAACACGTGTATTTATCGAATTTTAAATAGGAGACCTATTTGTATGATTTGGATATTAGACATATTTTCTCTTTTTTGTAGTTGATGATAATTATTTTTAGCACATTTTATACTTTGAATTATTAAAAAAAATTCTGAATTAATACTATTTTAATATATATTATTGCTTAAAAAAATAACATTTTTAAATAAAGAGTATTAGATGATGGATTTTTTTTTCTGGCCTATGGTTGTTGAGCATTATTATTATAGTTAGTTGTAGCTACTTGATGGGGATTAGAGTGTGAAGTAGTAATAATAAGGATGGTTCGTATTAAAAAAAATCTGACAGTACTGGTTCGTAGTATAATAAAAAATGTTTAATTTGAGTATTTTGGGAACAATATACGCGCATGACTCACAAGATGTTGGAGGAGGCACTTAACATCTCTAAAGTAAGTTTGATCGTAGATTTTAAAATTGATTGAGAACATGTTATTTTTATTTTTATTATCTTTATTATTATTATTATTATTATAAAATTGTAAATTACTCCTATAAATTATGAGTAATTTGAAATCGTGAATACGTGTCAGACAAAATTCGAGTAGTAGTATCATTTGCCACCATCACACACCCACCCATATATATATTCAGCCCTCAGCAAAGATGGGACCCATGGCCAGGAGGATGAGAGTCACTGTGATGTGTCACATGCAACGCAAACCCGTCATAAAATCACGTAAATGACGCCGTTAGCCGGCCGTGAATGATGGTGTTGCAAGAGACAAACGGGCGTCGGCACATGGTAAAAGAGTGAGATGATTTCGAAGATGTAGCGGGAAATACGATATTCCCGCCAAATTTGGGGACCGGTTATTATCCGCATAGATTTTGTGGACCAAAAAAGATGCGTGGGTCCGTGTATTGAAAATTGAGAGAGAGAGAGAGGTGTTGGAGGAGACAAATCCAAATGGATGATTCGAAAACGGTAGCCACAACACAACGTGGGCGCGTTTTTTGGCAGTGGGGAAAAGGTAAAACATAACGACGATGAGAGAAGGCTCGCGTGGGAACAACCATTGAGTGGTGCCACGTTCTTGACAGCTCAGAGTCACCCCTTTTTTCTCTCATGCTGTTTGGATTTTGTGCTATTCTTCGTAACTCCCGCCATTTTCTTCGGTCTCCCTTCTCTTTGCGGCACTTTTTGACCGTTAAGACTTGCTCTGGCGCCAAATTCGAAAACCAGATCCCAGTTTTCTATGATTTATTTTTTGTTTTTTATTTCGGTTTATGATAACAAATTCTTGAGCATATCTCACTTAATTAAAAGAGTAAATTTTGTACTAAAGAAAATTAAATTTTAAATTTAAAAAAATTAAAACTAAATTTTCATACTTTTAATATTATATTTAATATTTGAATTTCAAATTTTGGTTAGTATTTTAATGATAATATTTTTAATATATCATTATTTTACTAAATTACATTTAATATTAATAATTGTCAGTTTGATATTCAAATGAACTATTTAATAAATTTATATTATATTTTACATAAAAGTAAAAAAATCAAGTTATTTAACAACTGTAAAAATAATTATTTTTGTTCATAATAATAATTAAAGAAAATATATATACTCAAACTAAGAGGGACAATTTAGTCGTATATCTAAATAAAAATAACACATTAACAATATTATCTATTTTTCTTAATAAA
>JBBPBQ010000002.1:10693363-10712168 GCA_037974755.1 Cicer yamashitae
TGCTAATTTCTATAATAAATGAATTACACATTAAACAAAATCAAATATAATATAACATTATAATATTTATTATTAAAAAACATTATGATATTTAATAATTAAAAACACCCTAATATAATTGCTTTGATAATAACCTTAATGTACTAATTTAATTTATGTTTTTCTAAAATGATCAATTTAATCCAACAGCATACATTAAAATTGATACAATTTTATTCTATGTGTGAAAATTACGTTGTTTGTCATATAATTATTTCTATTCCATGTGTGAAAATTATGTTGTTTGCCATTTTAATTATTTAATTTGTATATATTGTTGGTGTAACAAAAGATTTATACATAGATCAATTGTGTCTCTATAACGTTATTTGGTGAAAGTATAATTAAAGGCAAGTGCAAAATTTATTTACACTAACAATAGATATAAATTAAAGTTTTTTTAATAAAAATTAACTGCTTATTCTAAATATGAGATATAAGTTTTTGGTCGGATTTGTTCATTTGGATAATTTTGTGTGTTGATTTCAAAGTATTCAAGACAATTTTCACAAATTATGATGCTCTGAAGTGGACAATTTACTTTAAAATTAATGTAATAATATTAAATGTGGATAAAAAAATCAATAATTAATATTATATATTTACATGTATAACCAATCCTAATTAATCATAATTAATTACAATATCAATCTTTATTTTCTCACTCTACTGATTTGTTATCTTAATAGTAGTTAACATGTTTAATTGCAATGGTGAAAAGTCTAATTCTACCTCGACAGTGGATAAAATATATAGATAAAAATTGTGTACTCAATTTTCTTTGCAATTAAATTTTTTTAAAAAAATACATTTGTGAATTAAATATAAATAAAAATCATATTTAAAAGATTGATATATTTAATTTAAAATTTAGATTAGATATATTAAATTTTGAAACACATTTTCATTTGTATGAACAGATTTTTTGAATGACCTAAGTATCAGTCGATTATGGATGGGTTTGAATGACCTAATTTTTTTGATTCCCCTATTAACAATTTCTTAGGATTTTTCGGTCCCCACAATTTTTTATTATGTGACAGGCATTTGTGACTTGGATAAAATAATTTTCATGTTATTATTCTTGTAGTTCATTTTATTTATTGAAATATTAAATATAAAATAAATAAATTTTCTAAATATTTTAAATTATTGTCGAATAAAATAAATCAATTTAAAATATTTTATTTAAAATTTTAAAATATTAATTTTATTTTTATATTTAAATATCTTCAAAAAAATTAAAGATTAAAAAAATCCCAATAATTAATTGATAGAAAAACTAAAAAGCTTAATTTAAAAATGATGAGATTCGTTTTAAACAAAATAAAAAAAAAAAACCAAAAATGCATTTAAATAATTATCAAAATAGTAATTTCTTATGCGTACTAGTTGACAAAACATCCAAATTGTAACTCGCAAGATAAATAAATGCATTAAGTGGAGTTGGTGAGCTACACGATTGCTTGTAAATAAAGTTTACTATTATAAATTAATTATACTTTCTTTTTATCATAACATATAAACAAAAATTAATATATTTAATCAAATAAAATATTAAACTTTGAATTTTTCGTATTTTTTTTGAAAACCTAAACTTTGATTTTCTAAATTAATAATTTTTTTAAAAATTCAAATTTGTATTATCCAAATATTTGTCTGAAAAAATCTAAAATTGAAATTTTGGTAGAAATTTAGATATTTTAAAGTGAAAAAAATCAAGTTATTAAAATAAATTCATAATTAATTATAATACATCTATAATATTTATTTTTGATTTGTTATCAATTAATTATAATTATCTATTTTATTCTCTAAATATGAGTTGTTTATTTTAGATAAATCGAATCAATTTAATAAATGTGTTTTTTTTAAAATGGGATTTTATATCGTTTATGGTGGTATGATGGTGGTATGATGTCTAACGTAGGGATATAAATAGGGATATAAGTAGAATCTTTTTTAGTTTGTAGCATGTGGACTTTGTATACGGTAATATACTACCATATATCTTCAAGTCTCAATTATAAATAAAAAATACTTGTATTTATTGGACTCAAGCATAAGTGAATGTAAATTAATTTATTTGTTTTGATATTATTATATAATAAAACTCTTAAATTAATTGTTTAATATTGTGAAGAGAATATCACTTGAATTAAGGGTATAAAGATAGTCAATATATTTCCCTTCTTTATATTTTTTTTGTTTTGCTTTTAATTTAAAGAATATACCAATAAAATTTACACATATTAATTATAGAAAAATAGATAATTGTAAATTCAAAATTGTATTTTAATATATCTAATATTTCTACAATTATATATGAGTTGTACAATTAAGACATCCGATTATCAAATTTAATAATTTCAAAAATATATATTTCGTTTATAATAAATTGAGACGGTACCACAGTTACAATTAACAGGGTGATTTTGAAATTTGATTTACAACTACAATTCGAAAGGCCCAATGCGCCCCACGTGGTATAACGAGGTCCAATGTCATTTTTTCCACTGAAAATTCTTAAGCGCCCACCCCATACTTAAATAGACAACATAAAATTAATTAATGTACATGTCTAACAATCTTTCTTAAATTACAAGCTACAGCTACAGGCCTACAACAGTATCTTAAGACACCAAAAGGAGAATCTAAAGAACACATCAATGATCAATCTCCAGCTGTTTCATGTTGGGTTATTAAAGTTCTATAGCTATAAAATTTTGCCACGTGATTTTAATTGAAATAGAGTAGGTGAAGTTTATATTTTGAGATGTTAATGTTACGTTATGCATATGCATGATTGACGGCTCCTATGATAGACACCCTGTAACTAAAAACATAAAAATCAGCTGAAATAAATAAATAAATAAATCAGAGAAAGCATGAAGTAGAGATGTTGGGTATATGTGCATTAATCACGTGCTATGAAATTCAGATAAAGAGTCCTCCCTCCATTTTATCATCGATAAAGAATGTTAAGATTAAAATTTTGTATATATATTAAAAAGGTTTAAATATGTTTTTGTCTTTGTAAATATAACCGTTTTCAGTTTTAATTCTTCTAAAAAATTTTATTTGGATTTCATTTATGCAATATCAGAAAACTTTATTTTTAGTTTTTAACGTTAAGTGAACGTTACAAAAACGTGAGTTGACAAAAGGAAATATATTTTTTTTCACTGCAAATATAACACTGTTCAGTTTTAGTCCATATAAAAATTTTTGTTTGGATTTTGTCGTATTCATCACCATCAATCACAAACCTATAAAGTGAGTTTCATCATTTTCATCAACCCAACAATCTATATTTTCCCTCACCCAACTCAATCACTTTTCCTTCATTATTCATACCTCACCTAACCCAATTTTTTCTATCAATAACTCTACCTCCAACCTCATCTTTTCCCTCTATTGTCCCAATTTTGTTTTAATCATTTATAAGCCTTTACGGGTTAACTTTCTATTTTGTTAATCTTTTAAATAGTTAATTTTCAAAGATGAATATTAATCACCGCGTTCCAAACCGGAACATCTCGTTCAACCATTTCATCAAAGACCTTCAAACCACTCACAACATCACCAACTCTCAAATACCCAGAAACCAAAGCAATAAAAGTAATAACATTTCTGTCAGACATTTCAACAACCACCTTATGTGCATCCCTTAACCCCCTCAAAATCTTCGAATATGAATCGACAAGAGACGTTTGAATAACTGGGTAATATTAAAAAAAAAAATAATCCTTTTTAAGTATTTACAGGTTAATTTTCTATTTTGTTAATCCTTTAAATAGTTAACTTTCAAAAATGAGGATTAATCACCACGTTCCAAGCCGGAACATCCCGTTCAAACATTTTATCAAACACCTTCAAACCACTCCCAACATTTCCAACTCTCAAATACCCAGAAACCAAAACGGTAAAAGAAACAACATTTCTGTCAGGCATTTCATCAAACACCTTATGTACATCCCCTAACCCCCTCAAAACATTCGAATACGAATCGACAAGAGACCTTTGAACTACTGGGTAATAAAAAAAAAAATTATTTTTAAGCTTTTACGGGTTAATTTTTATTTTGTTAATCTTTTAAATAGTTTAATTTTCAAAGATGAGGTTGATATTTTTTTGAGATAATAGAATAAAAAGATGAGGTTGATATTTTTCAAAGATGAAATAATATTCTTTTAATAAGACATTAATATATAAATTTTAATGTAAAATATAATGGAGAGTTTTAAATAAAAATAGATATAAAAACAAAATATCTCTCATTTATTCAAGAGGCTTTAGAGTACAGACCCACCACCAAAATCAATAATAAATTTTTATATTGATTTAACTATTTTTACAAAATCAATTTATAAGATAAATTCCGCTCTTATAAAATCGGTGACTCGGTGTGTAGAGTGAAGTGCAACTTTTTATAAGCTCTTTTGAAGTCTTAATTTCTTTCAATGCAAAACTTAGGTTTTGTCCAATAATCTACTCACTAATCAAATGCACGACTAATGAAATGTAAAATAAAAATTCCATTAAAATTAAAATTATATACTCTTTTGAGCTTTTTTTGGGGGTGATATACTCTTTTGAGCTTTAATTTTATTTGCTATTCAGTGGCATTCAATCGTTCGTTCGGTTGGTAACTCGTGAGTTGAAGATAGGTTTTTCTCTGTCTGGCTCATCAAACCAACCCTCAACTTCTCAGCCCAATAACCTTCGCGTGAAAATCCAAGTCCATATGCCACTTTAAGATACATTTTTTTTAATACACAATTATAACTAAGAATATTCAATTATGTACCAAACCCTTTTTTAGGAATAAGATTGTCATAATTATAGTTTAAGGAAATTTATTCCCGGCAATTATTTTTCTTGCGGCTTTAAAGATGGGTGCTGTGACGTTGCAGTTGCTGCTAAATCTACCTATTATGTATGGTTTTGATAGTTTGACCATTGCAGGTTGCTTTTTTTTATTTATGTATTTGGTTTACTTATCAATAATCTTTTGTTGTTACCGATTAAATGTTTCTTCGGTTAGATTTGTGCTTGTGTCAAAATTGTCTTTAAATCATAATTCAACCGACAACTATCAAATTTAATAGGTTAAATTTGAACCCTTTCACAATTTATGAACTTCTAATTAAATTTACCATTCTGTCAAAAAAAAAATGGTACATGTGTACTTTCTTAAAATCTCAAGCTCATGTATGATTATTGATTCTAAGAAATCATTTATTCACCCATGTATTGTTTGTTTTTCCGGTCTGGTAACGTCGTGGGATTCTAGTGTCACTATTGTTCTATAATCGAGGATAATTGGTGAAATTGCCATTGTATTTGCAATCCTATTAACCCTTTTTACGTATCTCAATTTTGCATTTGCAAAATGCAATTCTCTTTATCCATATCGGAACCCTCTTGCTCAGATTAGGGGACGCGTGGGGAGAGGCTCCAGGTTATTTTTCCAGATTTGGGAGATTATGTTGAAATTTAAGAAAAATGCAAGCCTTTTTTTTTGCTAAATTTGGATGAACTATCAATTACAGAAAATCTGAGTCTTAGGTGGTACAAGCCACCACTAAAGGGAAAATTGAAATGTCTAACAATGTATAGGAATAAGAAATTGTAAGCTTGTAAAGTCTAGCACATGCAAACCAAGAAGCATAAACTAGAATGAACAGTTGACCATAAACAAGAACAAGACACAAATAGAAAACCCGCAGTTTGAGTCATCCATTGATTATATAAAACAAAGAAAGAACCATTTTCACTCGAGTTATAAACCAACAATGGTGGTCAAACTCTGCAATTGTTCAATTTTATTAAGAGAAAAGAATGAATGCGAAGAAATCACTGAGTCCATAATGAGGAGGTTCTGTTAGGTCTGTGTTACAAAACAACCACCACCTCTTCCATCAGAAATTGTCAAGTCATTCCTTCTTTCCTATTCCATGAGACATGTTATAGATCCCCCGTCCCTGGACAAGATGCATAAAGCAGTGTTTATAAGATATGGCCATAAATAAGCAGAGACAGACTGTTAACTTCAAGCTGGCAAAGTCAACAGCAAGTCAGCAGCATTTAAAGAAAAATAATTCATGTCACAATTGAACTTACAATCATAAAGAGTGAAGCTGCTGTAAAAGCAAGTGGTATTGCAACAGATGTGATCTTATCATAGGGTCCTTTCAAGTGAGTATACTTATGCATATTCTGGTAATATTTTTGCTTCTCAAAAAGCTTCTCTCGTGGTGTGAATGGTGCTTCTGACATCCTGCATGCGGCCAACAATTATCTCATAAATGCTTTTCCCAACCATTTAAAAGGAGGGAACGGAAAGAAGAAAATATTGCATGAAATGAAGTGGAACAAAACATATATTCCCTTCCTTTTATCTCCATCTCAAAAAACTGAGAAAAATGACAGAAAGTGCAAGACCACATATTATATCTATAAGTTATATGACAGAAGAAATTTTAAGCTCCATTAGGCGGATACTTAACTATTAAGAGTTCAAAATCGCCCATTTATGTAGTCAATAGATTATCAGTTTTAAGCTTTTTACCTAGGAATCACATTAGGCTTTAGATGGAGCTTCAGCTTAGATCTTCATCATCATACTTGAACTATAGGGATCAGATTTAAGTCAGTTCTTGCATAGTGCATGTACATTAATTTTTGCTTATATTAAGGGTTACCATTGGTTTAAAGTCTTATCTATATAAGATTTCAAATTTGATTTTGCACCCCCCCCCCCTTTCAAGTTTCAATTTCAACTTATATTTGAGGTTAACTTGCACTTTTTGTGCAAGTCCGCACTTATCACCTTTCAGATCAGTTTTCCATAGTCCTATTTTGATTGCACGTGTGTTAGGATAGTTCTCTTAAGATTTTAACAAATAGTTTGATATAGGATGGTTGGTACTGATTCTAGCATCTCAAATAATCTAGCATTATTGTATCTAAACTAAAGAACTTCAGCAACTGAAGGAGTGTGTGTCTTCAACATTTTCCTCTGGTTGCCAAACCTATAAAGCCAATGAATGAAAACACCAGTTCTGCATAATTATGTGGAACGTGCAAGGCTAAACCAATGGGAATTTTAGGGAGAATCGTGTAATCAAGTGATAGGAATTGTCTAATAAACGCTAGCCCTTTAGATCCAAGCCTGAGCATTCGGATGCCTAGGCTTCCAAGTCATAATTTCATCGAATTCTGCTGTCTTGTCTAGTCACTTACCCGAAACAATAAAAAAAAAAATTGGTAAGAGCTTAAGACTTTCAAGAATCATTCCACAGAATGTAAAGAGATGAAAGAAGCTTTAGACTTTCAAGTTCATCATACCCCTTTATAATCAAGAGGGTATGAGCATATCATTCCATAATTTATAACATAAATTGGATATTCCTACAACTATAACTCTATTTTTTTCACATAGAATAAACTGTTATTTAGTATGGAATTGAACTATACAAAGAGAACATCATTAATCCATTCACGTCTGACATCAAAACAAGAAGGAATCAACCATACACATACCTTTCAATTAAAATGCAACTAACTAAATATTCCTGTAACTGAAACTCAATTTTTAATGTAATTTTTGGGCACGTCAGAGGTTGACAAATAATTCTAGCATGAGCATCTACCAAAAGCAGCATGAACAAGTATAGGCACCAGTAATATTTGCGAATTTTTAAACATATAGCATATCACACCTCTAGAAATAATTTTGCTAACTCAAAAACAACTTACCCAGTCCTCAAATAAATTCAAAAGGAAAGCATGCACAAAATCAAACCAACTCCATTTCCTCAAATGTAATATGTGGGTCTTTAACATACAGATGTTCATTTATATATTTTTAGAGTGCAATGAACATGCACAGTCATTGTAAAAAAGGAGTTTTCCACTGACAACCAGTGAGAATTGTCTATTTCCCCATGTCATATCATTAAAATGAGGTAATTTGGCAGAATACATGATTGCTATTAGATGTCACAGTGTATATCCTTTTTTCTCATATTTTTATTAGGTTAAAAAATATAGAAAATGAACACAGAAATCATGCCAGATTCAGATTCTACCCAAAAAAATTCATGTCCAAGATCATATCACGAAATTCAATATACAAGATCTTAACACACATTACATAAACAATCTCCGAATGGTTCAACGTAAAAATCAAATCTCAAACATTCCCACCAAATTCGAACAGAAGCCCTTTCTTCACGGAAAAATTCAGAAAATTTGCAAGCTTTCAGTTAACATGTTCCAAGTCATTCCAATCCATATATAAACTTAGATAACAACCAAAATTCGAAATCAACAACGGAATGGTGTTTAATAATGTTACAATCAATAGACACAACCAATAAAACCACAAAATCGATAATTTAAATCAATCTATCTATCACTATAGTAGCGAGAAAACCACAACATAAGAACATATTCAAGTAACATCGGTAATTTTCGCAAAGCCTCGATTTTAAATGAAATCCCTAGATCCAAAAGACACAAGCATTCTTACATAAGGAGAGAACTCACCTGATTGAATAACAAAGTCGAAAAGTGTAGAAATGAAACCCTAGATAGAATTCTTCTTTCTCCTCAACTCCACTAGCTCCGCCTCCGATCCTTTCTTCCGAATACTATGCGCGAAAGTGTATGGTGTCAAGAAAGAGTGGCAAGTTAGAGAAGGTCTTTGATTTTTATATCCATTCTACCCTTGAGTCTTTATTAAATGCCCAATCTCTCCTCGAATCTATTGGGTCATAGCTGTTGGGCCTTAAGATTGATCTTTTTTTGTCCGTGAAAATTTATTTTCATCCTTAACAAAAAATCAAATGATGCATTTACCTCCCTAGAGAGCTACACCCGCACCTTTAAAATGTAGTTACATCTCTTGTACTTGCTACAAAATTGCACATAATATATTTTTTTTCGTCACACATTACAGTTCTATCCGTCATTTATAAAATATTCGTTAAAATACACAATTGATTGTGATACTAAGAACATAATCATATATTTTGAAATTGTAAATATTAAATGTAACTTGTAAGTATGGCAAAAAAAATGTTTTATGCAATTTTTTATTGAGTATATGGGATGTAGGTGTTTTTTCAAACTTAGAGGTGGATGTTATTTTAAGAGAACTCAGGGGAGGTAAATGCAATTTTTCAAAAAAAATTATTTCTAGTCATTTACAAAAAATAAATTAGAACACATTAGTATTTTTGTCGATTTTTTTATCTAATCATTTTGTTGTTATTTTTGAATCGTGACACGTTTAAGTGGCACTCTACCTATCATTCAAACGTCCACATGTATTTAATACGAAAATTAGGGATATTTTGGTACATTTGATTGTTGCTTTCTCTCCACTTTCATTTCTCAGTGAACCTTTTGTGTTTTATGAAAAACTAAATTGGTATTTTCATGGTTTGTGGAGACAAAAAAAAAGGTGTTTTAATGATACGTAGTACATTTGCAATTGTAATTTAGCAGTAAATTTTTTGCTTTCGAACTAATTTAAACAAACATCATCATCCCTGTTGTTTCATTTTTTTTCAGTAAATAATATCATTCATTAGATTAGATACAGAAATTACAAACATAAAAAAATAATATGTAAGGACATTATTCATCCACGTTTTCACATCAACACACTTATCTAAGTCAAGCAAGATATGGGCATCAATAAACTTTGAGAAATTATATCCCAATAAAGCATTACCAAACTAATGACTCAATTCAAGCATTCAAATAAATTTATTCCATACGTGATAGATGGGTTCACGAGCTACAATATTCAAATCTATCTGATTACGAATAATTTATTTGGCTTTTGGATGCACAACTCGACTATACAAACCTCAAAATTGGTTAATCTCAATACTTGTAAATAAACCATTTGTTGATGGAAGAAGGTATAGTAGTTCGCAACAGCCACTATTAGATCATTGCTCAAAACACTTTTTTACTACAACCAAACATCTTTAGGGCTTTTTATCAAACACCATGAAAACAAAACATAAAACACATGAAAACAGGGCAACGAATATGATATTATAAGAACTCTATCATATTCCTTATCTATAGTTGAAATTTATATCTTAAATATGAACTGAATTAAAAATCAACATGATAGATAAGAATAATAATTTACTCAACTACTCATATAAAATATAATAAAATATAAATATAAAAACAATTTATAAAATAAAATCTAAAATATAAAAACAATTTATAAAATATAATTTGAAATATAAAAATTTAAATATAATAAAATATAAATATGAAAAATTTGATATTAAACTTAAAAATGATATATTAATAATTAATTTTTAAAAAATATTTATGATTTTTTCTCAAGGGTATTTTTGTCATCTACATATAATAGTAAAATAATAGTAGTCAAAATTATAAACATATGAAAAATTGATTGAAATTTTTAAAATAACTATAATTTTTTCAAGGGTATTTTTGTCATTTACATATAACATATATCATATCTTTATTTAGGTTATCTAACAAATAAAATAATATTATTTGGTTATTCATGACTTTTTTTAAAAAAATTTAAATTGTTTATTTAGTAATATCAATGAATAGTTATAAATATAATTATTTCATTACTTATTTAATTTTTTAGTTTTTTTTTTGTTAATTTATAATAGTTAAAAATATAATAAGTTAGTTTGAAACAAAACTAATATATAATTGTTCACAATGATAATCTTGTTATTTAAATATGGTATATATTATATCATGTCATGATGAGATATGTACCAAATATATGACAATAAAATGTTATTATCCTGTTAGTTATCATGTGTGTATCAGATGCAACATATGGTAATGTTTATTTTGTAATTATATTAATCTTATCGTTATTGAACTTCATATCATATCATTTTTCTAATTTTTACTTTGAATTTTGAAAGAAGAATGGGGGAAATTGGTTCTTTATTTCCTCCCTTTTCTTCTAATTTCTTTTTTATCAAAAACAATTTTTTTTCTTTTTAATATGGTGGACTAAGAAATGAACACATTAACTAGTTTAATTTATTAGACAAAATGTCTAAAATCCTAGAGTGAATTGAAGTGTGTTTATAGGACACATGGAAGATTTAATTACATGGGTGCACACGGGTTGGGTTGGATTTCATCCACCGATACCCAAACTAATCAATTTTATTTGGGTTGGGTTGAACTCTCAACTCATGATTTTTCCATCAAACTCGAATCAAACCAACCTGATTATGAGTGAGTTGGATCGAGTTCGCAGGTAATAAAAAAATATTTTATTTTAAAAATATGTAATTAAATTTAAATACTTGAACATTTAATATATATTGCAACATATCATTTAATACTTAAAATACACGTACAAATACAACAAAACACTTAAAATTAATTCAATTAACAACAAATTTTTGAACATAGTTCAATAACTAAATTTTAATTATACATCAATAGTAAAAAATAACTAATAATATATATTAAATCCGTTACCCGAACTAAACATAATTGAATTTCATTAAATTAGTTTGAGTAAGACCCAAACTTAAATAAGTTGGATAAAAATGTAAATTAGATTAATTTGGATTATCGAATTAACGAGTTTATCCGTATCCATCAAAACCCCCAACTTGAAAATGCAAATGAATCTTAACTATTTTATGTTTTACATTTGTTGTGAAGCACATTATATTATTTATTTTGCACTTTCGGATAGTAGCATTATGTAGCACTATTGGCCAACTCATAAAGTTACACGAGATATGTATCCTAACTGTTTACTTCGATCCAGACCTTTTATTGAGTTACTTCCCTTGCTTATTACCATTGTACTTTGTTTTATAAGTTTGAAATGACGACTATTGTTTTCTCCTTTACCTTACTAATTAATTTGATTAAATGGGATAATTATGATAATAAAACATAATAAATATTCGAGGATACGATTTTCTTTTATCACTTGTTTGATTGTGTATATTTATATACAACAATAATCAATAATATATATCAATGATCAATAATCACTGTAATTTATACACTATAATCTATTCTAGACAACTTATTTTCTAAATGTCACTTTCGCAAAAAATAAAATCTCACATGTCACTAGCGGAGCGGCGGATCTTGCACAAAATATTGAGAGAGTCGGGTAGCGATAAGTATTAACTAAAATATTATAATTGAAATTCATAAAAGTTATATAGTTTTTTTTAGAGTTTCACACAATTCATACATAATCGACAAGTTTAAAAAATTAGAATTTTAATTTTCACAAGTTTTTAGAACTTAGCACAATTCAATGAAATAAAATATATCCACTTTACGATTTTCATCTTTGTCAAAAAATTTCTTCTTAAAAAATGCGTTAATTTTCTTATGTTTAAACATCGTGTCACTCCTAAAAAAATACACAAATTAATTAAAATAATTCACAAATAACAAATAGTATCACACTATATTATATATCAACAATTAACATGTAAAAGTTTGTTAATAGGTAGTAGTTGAGTTGCTAACTAGAGTGTTAGAGTTTGTTTGAGATTAGCTAGTTTATCATTCGATATTAGGTAATTTATTTATATATAGAGCTTGTTGTATTAATTTTATTATATTTTATCAGTATAAATTCTAATAAATATCAACCTTATTTTTTTATCTCTTGAATTACATAATTTCTAATACGATTAGCGACTTGGATTGTGATTTAAGAATAATTGAATAATCTTTTTACATTGCCGACAAAAATAATTGATATTAGTTTTTTATTGTATTTATAGGGAAAAATTATTTAAGTAGAAGAGAAAATTGAGTAAAAATACGTAGGTTTCTCAAAACCATAAAGGTTTGAGAATATTTTAGTAATTTATCACTATTATTTTAATGTTGTGCCTCTATTCGCTATCGAGAAGATCCGCCACTTAATTTCATTCACTGAATTACTAGAATTAATATAATTAGTGGCTTAATCCGTACGGCACACGTATTATATATATATATATATATATTTGAAAATCGAGAACAAATATTTATGAAAATTTTGTAAAAGATCTTTCATGTAATAATAATCTCATCTAAAAGTTAAATCTTAATAGTAATATACCAAATTCAACTTTTTTTTATTTAGATCTTAATATGACTCCATGCAACACATCTACAATAGTATATATATAAACATTCTTATTTTATCTTATTGCTTATATTTTCAATTTCTTGTATAGAATTATTTAAAGAATAGATAGTTAACTTTAATATGATACATAAAATAGTCTTAGAAAAAATCCATTTGCATTTAAAATGATCAAGACAATGTATCCATCACATAGATGTAACACTATGCACAAAACAAATAGAATTTTATTTCATATGGTCAGACAACATTGGTCAAAGAAATAAATATACAAATTCAACAATTAAACTAAGATTCCATAGCAAATATATGGTAGCCATGTCTATTTGTTGAGATGATATTTAATATTTCATGAAATATGATAGTAATACATCAATTACTATAAAAAAAAAAAAAAAAAAAAACCTAAAACCATAAAAATACAATATTAGGATAAAGATAAGAGGTAAAATAATTTTCCTATTTCATGCAAATAAGCAAATCCGAAACAAACCATAATGTAACAATGTCAAAAGAAATACATGTTTGGATGTGCCACTCTTTGTCACTATAATCAAAGCACTTGGAAAAAACAAATAACATCAAAATCAAACAAAAATTGCGAGAAAAGAGAACCAGAGAAAAAAATATGTTAAGAAAAACAAAAAATATCCCTGAAAATAATAAGCAATTTATAGGCAAAAAAAACAGAAATTTTAAAAATAAGACAAATCCGTTTTGAAATAACAATTAAATCTTTAGCAGAAAGAAAAATGACTTAACCTTTATGCTCTAAAACATAAATTCTTGATGCAAAAAATCACAAACATTAGAAAGAATGAGAATTGCTTAATGAACCCAAACATATCCCAATATTCATCTTAAAAGGATTACACTATAAAAGAAATAGTGTTTGAAAATGAAGAGTTAGAAGGGTTAAAGTCAACTTTGTGGCAGTAAGATGTTTGAAAATTGAAAGATTTCAATGAAAATAAAGTTGAATGAAGACAAAGGAGAACTGATGCACTATTTGAATAATGGGTTTATAACCGATTTTTATGTTGGAAATGACACAGAGAAAGAGAGGAATTGAGAATAGGCTCGAAAATGATGAGTACCACTTACATTAAACATGTGAACAAATAATTAAAATTTAATTAAATAAATAAAAATAATTTAAGGAAATAATTATAGATTAACTACTACTAATAGAAAGTTTAATTTTAATAACAACTTTTAATTAAATGACAAATGTCACCCATGCCAAAAAATCATCTTTACAATATCATATTATATTGTATAAGTTCTGTAAATATGCAAGAATACTTATGTTTTTTATGAAGACAAAGTAAAGTGATCAAATTGCAAGTTCAAAGTAAAGTCAACTATTGTCAATATGCTAGAAGTCTTATAGTTTAAGGTACATGGTGCAATATAATATTGTTATATTTCATATGCATATGAGAACCTTCTACTTTAACATATGCATCAAAAGAATTTTCAAAGTGTCAAACTGCATGAAAAATGTTTGAAAAATCAAGTTTTTGACGAAAGTCAATGTTGTATTCAACTACATATATGTGTAGTCGAATACAGATGAAGCCAGTAGCAAAAACTGCACATCTGTATTCGACTACAACATGATGTAGCCGAATACAAAACCAAGTCAGTGACAAATTTCAATCATCTGTATTCGACTACATGGATCTGTATTCGAATACAAGCACAAATTGTTTGAAAAATTTGAACGTTACAGAAGTGTATTCGACTACACTTAGGCTGTAGCCGAATACAACTGCGAAGCAATACAAATCTTCAGTTCTGATTCAATCTGGATCATTGCATATATTCATCAATCTTCTGATAACGATTGTCACTGATATGAAGTGATGTATAAGGAGTATGAATACTTCCTAGTTTCATATTTAACTTCACAACCTTAAAAACCTTTTTGAAAAATTTAAAGATCCTTTAAAAGTCAAACTTTCATATTTCAAGTACATAATTTACATTGTCATATCATTGAGAAAGGTTATCTGTTGTACTTGAAATTATATTAAACTGTTATCGTTGTACAAAGAAAGTACATCAATTGTTATACCCTCTTGATTTCAGTCAAAATCATTGTTGTAAAATCATTTAAGTTATTGTGTAAGTTGAGGAAAGTGGTGTACTTTCTTCAAGTATTGTAAACTAGGATAGTGGTGTGATATCTTAGGTAGATTGTTAGAAGTTTGTAACAGAAGTCTTAGAGTTTGACTTGTGCTTATTCTAACAATAAGTGGAAAATCTCTTGTGATGTGCAAGAAGACTAGATGTACCCTTGGTTTGAAAGGGGAACCAGGATAAATTCTCTGTGTTCTTTGTTTTTCTGCCATTTACATTTTATTATACTCTGATCATAGTCAGAAAAATAATCCACTAAGTGTCTAAAAACCAGAAAATTTCTAAACACCTAATTCACACCGTCTTAGTTGCGCCTCTGTACTAACAAGTTGCACACATTTCACAACTTGGTTCTTTATTAAAAAAATATTTTCAAACCAATAATTCAAAGACCATTAATTGATAATGTTTGTACATTTCAGGAAATTAGCTCACATTAGAACAAACGGATTTGTTTTAGTAATAACTAATTCAATCTCCAAATACTCACCAATTCCTCCTATACATTTATTGTCGGGCCATTAAGTGGTCAAAATAAATCGTAATAGTTTAAATTTTCATGGAATTTTGGTATTTATCTTTTTTTTTCTCAATTAACTTATTTTTTTATTGCAGATTTTTGAATTTGAAATTTCATTTACGTTAATCAATAGTAATAATAATAATATATTTATAGTAATCTCATTTAAAAGTTCTCTTTCTTCGGTGTCACTTTCTTAAACATGTGTTACTCTAATAGAAAATTTTATCTGCAAAATCCTGTGTCATGTGATTAGTCAATTGAATTTTTAATTTTTAAACATTACACATGGATAAGGTAATAATTACATATTAATAATAATATTTATTTTAAAGAAATATTATTTTTTTTATTTTTTAATGACTAAATTTTAGTAATTTTAGAAAATAAATAAAAATAATAACATACTAATATTACTTTTAAAGAAATCATTCAAAATTTTATATTCACATTTCTTAAAATGGAAAATCATTTTGTTTGTTTCATAATTAAACCTGACAGCAAAAGGTAATGAATCACTCACAAATCACAAAACTCCCTTGAATTTGGTTGATATATATGGCCCAATACATCCAAACCCCAACCAGAAGATTATTTTAACACAATTATAAAACATAATTTGATGAGATTTGATTGAAATAATTAAAAACGAAGCTTAAATTTTAAAACATAACATGTATTACTAGGTTAGAATGAATATTTTAGGATGCATAATGTTGATTAACTATTAAAAAAGTAGGTCAAAGTAAAAATATACAATATATGAGTCCATAACCTTTATTATAGTCTCCGTTTGTTTATAATCTATATATACTTATATCATATGTCAAATTTTTCTTGCATTTTGGTTTTTCCAACAGCTATATTTTTTATTTTAAAAGTGTGAAAATCTAAATGTATTGCTTTATCTTGTGCACATATAGTTGAAGGAAGTTCTTAAAATAAATTAGACGAGCTCAAAATTATCAAGTTGTTGTTATGCATTGGAATACGATGTTGTTGTTGTTATTATTTATTCTGGAAAAATTGGAATGTTTTCTTTTGATTATTTCTTCATATTAAGGCCTATTGTTTACTATCCTTCAAGTTAGTATATTTCTTGGGCCTAAAAACTAGAATTTTGTCCTCCTCCTTCCCAATCCACCTATACAAACGAGTCATCTCTTCAACATTAATTATTGTGTTTCCATAAATTAAAATTATGGTCATCATCATATTGGAAAGGAAAAAAAAAAAATCAAATTCAATCATGGGGTAACTAACACTAAACATTATTAAGAACTACTTCCTAGGGAAAATGTAAGATTTTTGCTAAAACTTTGTTTATACATGAAGAATTGTTGAAGCACATTTTTATATAAGGAAATAATTACTTGATGATATCCAACCATGAACCATGTGATTCGTGTATAAATCAAATGAATTTGATCATTTGCTCTTATCGAGTAAAACATATGAAATTGTGTGTGTTTTTATAACTAACAGAAATGCAAACTCAGCATAATTTTTTCAATAGTTGTATATATCAAAGATATTTTGTTTATTTCATTCAAGAGTTGTATAAATCTCTCTCAATCTCTTTCAATTTATATATTTTTTTTTTAGTTTTAGCTTTTTTACAAAAAAAAATTAATTGGCTTAAAAGTTTATATTATATTTAAAATTGTTTTATATAATATTCAATAAATTATTACATCATGGAGATTAATAATGTTCAATAAATATACCTAAAACGTTAATTTCGATATATCTCACTAACATATTAAATTATTTTATATTTATGTAAAATTTTACCTGATCTATATGATATAAACCTTTTAATCTAAACCGAAAAAATTCAAACGAAAGGATCCATATTCTTCAATCAATCTCAATTTCATTAAATTTGAGAGAATTGCAAATCAAATTAAGTTTTGATTTTGAATTGCTCCTAGTCTCGTAGAGATTTGTCTTCACATTAATTAATGTTTTTTTCATAAATTTTCCATTCTGTTTGAAATTATAAAATTCATTAGCTTTTTCTTCAATTAACGGTTTCCTATTTTGTGCGCAACCAATTTTTTGGGAGATTAAGGAAGTAAGGATCGATTAATTTTCATTAGACCTGCATTCTCCTAATCATTTTGAATCTTTCATTTTTTATATAAACAAAGGTGGCCCAATTTACTTCTTGATAGGAACACCTTCTTCATTCTTAAAATGATTTTGTACATGAATGCTTAACATATGTCACGTTTAATACAATGCAATTCAAATTTGATTTTTTTTTTTTTATATATGTATAAAAAAAACAGATTTGTCTAAAGATTTACCGTCAATATGTTTTATTACTATTTTTCAATAAATTTCACTTGTTTTGAAATTATAAAGTGGAAATTTTATTTATTTTTTAAAGAAAAAATAGAATGTAAAAATACTATATGACTACCTAAACATTTCATTTCAACTATATTGACATCATCACATTTTATTTCAACTATATTGATATCCACCAATTAGTAGCAGCACCCCTACGTACCTCATTGTTAGAATTCATTAATTTTTTCAATAAATAATTTTCTTTTTTGTTCCCAATTAATTTTTTGACACACTAGGATCAATTCATTTAGTTAAGTAATAATTTCTGCATTCTCCCGTTAAATTCAAATTTCAAAAGATTAAATACATTTTTAATCTCTGAACAATTGATTTCATAAGAATATAATTTTATCAATGAAATGTAATTGACAAAGGAAAAAAAAAAGGTTGTAATAAAAATTCTGATCTAAATGAAATTGTCATATATAATGGAAAAATTTAGATATAAGAAAATCTCTAAATATAATGTGTACATACAATGATGGCAATATTCTATTCAATTTTTTTAAAAAAAACTTATATCTAAATTTTATTTGTACATACAATTTCTTATCCTTAATATTTTTTAAAAATTTCCAAAT
>JBBPBQ010000002.1:10718001-10741372 GCA_037974755.1 Cicer yamashitae
ATAAAAAAGGCAGAAAAAAAATCCTGCACATAAATCTATATATAAAGATTGAAATAAATATATTCCACTTTAAAACTGTAATAAAAAAAAAACTCAAATATAATTATCATTTATATAATTGATTTCTAAAATAAAAATGTTAACAAATGCATTAATGAAACAATAATATAATTACACAAAAATAATTTGTAGTAAATAAAATTACATAAGTCGTAAATATAAAAAATGACAAATATTTGTGGATCTTTGATTTATTTTTTCTTTCTTCTTCAGCACTATTAAAAAACAAATAAATATTAAAAAAATATAAGACAACTCTTTGATATTTATAAATATAAAAATATTATTTATCGTGAATAAATAAAATAAAACTTTTTTGTTTAAAATTTACACAAAACAGATGTAAAATATCAACGGTGTCAGCCAGGGGTTTATTACTGGTATTTATATAAATCAAAATGTTAATGAGTGATATCCACGCAACATTAACGGTGACGTTGAGTGATACCCTCACTTCAAAGCAATCCACGCCGTTGCCCCGTCACTCAACGCCCTCCACTTTGCCACGTGGCACCAAGAAAGAAACGACATCGTTTAAACAAATAAATTCGAGTACTGTGCATGATTAAATCACCGAAGTTATTTCCCAAACAAGAAAAACGAAACTGAAAAAAACGCTTCCAAATTGTACGTTTTCCCCATTCTCAAATCAAACATTTCCTTCACTCCTTAACCAACGCGCTTCTCCCATCATCACCATCGTCGTTATCTTCATTCCTTAACATGTTCTCACATTTCGCGTGGTGGTGACGGAACTGAAAGCGGTTCAGCAAAACCTTATTCACTAAACATGATCAACCATTCGCAATAAAATAAACTTCTTATTATCTCTTCAGTTTTTTCCGGTGATTGCAGATTTTTGCGTCGCCGAGTAATTTAGGGTTTTTTAATTTGTGCAATTTCTGATGAAGTATTACAAAGATGACGGTGGTGGTGGTGGACGGAGAGAGGAGGTAGTACCGGACCTCACTCTCACAATCGAAGCTGATGATATCAAAGGGGACTATATCAAATTGAGGTCTGGCTCCGACGAGGGTTTACTAGCAGCTGCGGAGGCGGAGTTTTCTCCGCCGGCGAGAAGATCCGTTGTGTGGTATTGGGTTAAAATGGTGCTGTTGTTTTTATGCTTAGGGTTTTTGGCTATTGCTGTTCTCAAGTGGGTTGGACCCTATTTGATAGACAAGGTTGGTTCTTTTTTCTCCACTGGTTATTTTTATCTTAGACTGTGATTTGTGTTTTAGGGCTTGAGAATGAAAATTATGCACCTCTTTTGTAAACATTCATTTCTGTTTAGGATTTTTAAAATGTTCATTCATATTGCTGCAGAATCATGTCCTTTGTATAATTGTATTATTTCTTGTTGCTTATGACATGGACCATACATTGAATTTTTTTCCTGTTGAAGCAATTCTTTGCACTCAATAAATTTAATGTATTGGTTTTTTGCTTTGGATTATAATGTTGAGTCAATTATAATTTATCTCATGGATTCTGGAATTTTTATTTTCAGGAGGTTATTCCAATATTAACATGGGAAACGAAGACTTTCAGTACTCCAGTGCTTACTATTTTGGTGTTTGCATCTGTAGCATTTTTTCCAACCATACTTTTGCCATCTACACCGTCTATGTGGGTGGCAGGAATGACATTTGGTTATGGATTTGGGTTCTTGCTTATAATATCTGCAGCAGCTGTGGGTGTATCACTCCCTTTTATAATTGGTTCAATCTTCCATCATAAAATTGAAGTATATGCCTTTTCTTCAATCTCACTTGGTTTTGAGTTTCTGTATGATGGTGTTTGGGTCACATGTACTAATTTTGATATGATGTTTCATGAATTATGCAGGGATGGTTAGAGAAGTATCCAAAGAAGGCTTGTATTCTGAAGTCTGCTGGTGGTGGAAGCTGGTTTCATCAGTTTCGAGCAGTTGCCTTAATCAGGATTTCTCCATTCCCTTACATGATCTACAACTATTGTGCTGTGGCAACAAATGTTAAGTACGGACCTTACATAATTGGATCCTTGGTTGGAATGGTGCCAGAAATATTTGTTGCAATCTATACGTAGGACCTCTCTCTCTCTCTCTCTCACACACACACACACACACATACACACACTTTTTTTATGCTATACTTTGAGTTTGTTTTTTAACTGGTTATTCATATAGTTGTGTGGATTATTTCTTGAATATCTAGTTTTGCATTTGAAACTTCTCATGCATACCCAACGCTAAAGTGACAACTTTTTTCTGACTTTTGGATGTCCATGCCATACAGTGAATATAGGTTATGTAATTGGCTTGAGTATGTTTAGCAGAATATGGTTATTTCATGAAAATTCAATTGTTTACTATATGCCTTCACACATATGGTAAAACTTGCTTCAGTTAGATTTCTTTTGTGGTTTTAAATTTTTAGTAATTAATGTAATTGAGACTCCTGAAGACTCTTCATCTCGCATTACCATGTTTTCATGTTTCCCTCTGTTGTTTTCATTATTATTGATCATGCAGTAGATTTAGAAATGATTTGGTGAATTGACGAGTCTTTAATATACTGGTGAACGTGAGGCATTCCTTCATAATTATTTCCATATTCTGAAGTGGGAGATTGCTTTTCCCTTGTGCTTTTTTTGGTTTGTAGCTGTTTTTAACATATAATTTCCTTTATTTATCCTTCCAATCCAGCTCAAGGATTTGCTTGTGGTCATGGAAGTTCGTTGATTTTACAATTTTGTACTTGAAACAAGTGCAACTTGTATATATGTGATCAACTGAGCATCTTCATTCATGTTAATCATGTCCTATTATTTTGACTCTCCATTCCTCCTTGAATTTGATAATAGGAAATATTTTGGGTTGAAGAAATACTATATTGTATATGAAGTAGATTATTGTTTTTCTTGGAGCAGTTGGCTGTTTAGTATTAGTTCAAACTTGTATGCATTCTCATTTAGATCTTAATTAGGAATACTATCTATCACATGGGCTTTGTATTACAAACTTTTGTAAGAATTTATATAGATGCAAGAGATTGCTCTCTTTCCATGCATGATACTAGCTTGTGTCCACTAAATGGTGAAGGTTGCTTATCGATGGCACAAATAACTAAAGTGCCTGAATGCTCACCTATGGAAACTTCACTTCCCACCCAGTTTCCACAAGCAACAAATTTAATACAACATCCTATTTGGCTGTTCCCATCCTCTAATATTATTTTTCACCATTCTGTGATCTACTCTATAGCTTTGATGAATCCCTTGACTCAATAAAGGGCAAACTTTACTGCAATAACATCAATGTTATGATTTTTGTTCCGTCTTCTTATTTTGGAAGGGTTAAAGAGAAAAGGTTAGAGCAACATCATAGATTGTTTGATAAGATTCTCACGAGCCAAATACTTAATTGTTTATTCTAGCAGATGAGAGTTAGTTGAACTGGTAGGATCAAGTTGGGGTGACAAAAAAACATGTGTTTGATTTGTTGCATTGCTTTGGTAGCCCATCTGTAAATACCATTGCAGTCCTTGACTGAGACTTTTAGCATGCTCTCACCTTGAAATAGGGCAATCTTCTCTCCTATCCTAAGCTTACTGGAAAAAAATTTACATTCTAAATCTTTTTACTTTGAAAGGCATATTTAATTAAAGCTGTTGTTGTCAATTTAATGTTTGGACCTGTTTTTTCTTCTTAAATTCACCCTCAAGGTTTTTTTTTATAGAATTTACCTTGTATGGTTTAATCTATTTCTGGCAAAAGCCTTGTATCTAATAATATTTATGACTTTGCCATTAATTCCTTGCATTTGACATGTATATTATTTATGTTACTCTGGTAATCCATAGTTTCCAGTTACCCATTTCCAATGTTAATTTGCTATAAAGATAAAGAAACTAAGTAATCCAAAATATCTGGACCCTGTTGAACTTACTGGCTATTATTGCAGGGGAATTTTGATTCGTACATTGGCTGATGCTTCAAATGAAAGGCAATCTCTATCAGCCCCGCAGATCATTCTCAATGCTTTAGGCTTCTGTATAACTGTTGCAACGACCATCATTATAACAGTTTATGCCAAGAGACGGCTCAAGGAGTTGCAGGAGGAGGACGAGGGGTTGTTGCAATAGTCCAGTAGTTTTAGTCAGTCTGGGCTTTGATTGAATCCAGTATGACGCAACTATGACATTATACTATATATATATATCATACTGGCAACTGGTGCTCATTGCACTACTAGGAGAGGTTTTACTTACCTAGTAACTTGATCCATGTGAATGGTTGATCGTCAAATGTATTATAAAAATGGTGGTAAGGGTTGGCCAAGGAAGGATATCAAAGGAACAATCTAACTTGAATTGTACATGAATTTATAGGATTTGATTTGAACTCAGCAGGATTCGTTTGTGTAAATCAGATGCAACAATATTTGTTGAATTGCCAACTTGTACTACAGGAAAAATGTTCTATGTTCTATGTGCATTGTTCAAATCTTTGTCAATTTTGAATTCTAGGATCATTTATGACCAGCAAGTTATTCGTCTTATTTTTTTACAGAACAATAACATTTTATTAATAGAAAAACAAGAAACCAGTTTGCTGGATCTGTTGCAATCCAGTTTTTTCTTCATATGCGATAATTGTACTTGTACTATGGCATTCCTTGTGCCTCATAATTAACTGAATAAATTTCCTTTTGCTTTTGAAAAAAAAAAAATAGAAACTATTTCAAAAATAAGAAAGTAAAGAGACTAAATCTAAGATTTATATCCAATAATAGATAGTTTTTCACATATGGTTAAAGACAAATTTTTTATCTTCAAATTCAAATAGCCTATATGTAGTATCTGATTTGACAAAATTTATCATAAGTCCAATAATTTTTTATGAGTAATGAATATGTTAATTACGGCGACGACTACTTTTGACTTTGAGACACTATATCAAGATAGAAAAACAAATAACGTCACACCAAGTCGATGAACAATACACCATCTTGCTCCAACGATTAAAATCATATATATAACACAAGAAAATTAAATGTGTGAAAAATCGCATTAACGCATATGTTCAAATAAAAATTACACAAAAGTTATAGTAGTGGGGATAGACAGACATAATAGTATTTGTCTATACATTATGCCTGTCAAGAATCTATCACTCTGTGTTTTCCTTGATTGTTCCCCTCACTTTTCACTCGTGTTTCCCTTGATTTTAACCCAGCTCTAGATGCCAATTGTTGGAACAACGAATAATGCGCAGCGGATAGGAGAAGAAGAAAGAAAACCAATTTAACAGAAAACCAGGATTGATCTTTAGTTCTGGATTGATCTTCACATTGACCTTGGATCAATCCAGAATCTTACGCAACAGATGAGAGGAGAAAGAAGGAAAGATAGATTTTGCAGAAGAGATCGTTCTGTCAGTCCAGGATTAATCTTCTCATAAATCCAAGATCAATCCTGGATCAATCCTCACAGCAAAACTTGTTATTCACTTACTGTCAAAAATTACATCATTGCACATACAAGTTGTTAGTTATATAGGCCTGTTATTTTATGATTCAAGGCAACTAACTAACTAACTATAACAACCCTCTAAACATGACAATTATGGATTAAATTCAACAGATACTTCGTCCAAATATATCCTTATTTTAATCGTAAATACTGTACTATTGTAACGAAATATTATTCCAACAATAACAAATGCAGATCCAATGGCGCAGAGATTTTTTTACACAAACAAATGTAAGAATAAAAAAAAGAGTGGACCGAATTTGAACCAAGGTATGCTTTTGCAGGTGTCTTCTTCAAATGAGCTTCTATCATCTTAAAACAAAATTATAATTTAATACAATATACACATTATTCATTTTAGAGTAGATAATCCAAATTCATGGGTAACAACAAAAAAAAATAGTAGGGAGAAGTTGTATAGCAATATGACCAGTATTGAAGTGAATCCAAATCAAGCAAACAATTTTTTTGCGCTCATGAATGATCTACACAACATTTTTCTATGGACTCTCTCCGCTCTATACTCTATATGCAGTGAAATGTTGTGGAGAGATCCAAATCTATGGACTATATCCCACTTGCTCTCATTTGTTTATATCATCTATTTTATTATTTTGTAAGTTGCTTTCAATGACGTCTCTGTCTCTATTAATATTTCAAAATAGTTTATATCTATATTAAACGTTTTTCAATTAGGTTTTTTTGTTTGTCTTATCTGCAACGTCAACTACTATTTACTATCAAATTAATTATATTTTTATTCAAATTTTATATAAATAAGCCATGTGCAATTACCACTTATTATCAAACTAATCTATATCTTAATTCAAGTTCTATAGAAATAGTCTCTGCATAAATCAACAACACCAGATCAATTGACATGATAATGATCTTAATTCTACATGGATGTTATGACTTGAACTTGCAGGTTCTTAGTAGTAGAGCAACAAACTTGTTATGAAGTTAAGGAATGTGAAGTCCATAAGCATAAATTATTCAAAACTATACAAACTTTGCATGCCTAGTACATGATTATTATCCTAAAAACCAAATACAAAACAAGCACACATTGGAAACAAAATACAAGGCCAAAAACCAAATGCAAAACAAGCACACATTGGAAACAAGATATCATGCCAAATAAGTAGCATTTCTCTGATTTAAAGTTATTATTATTTAGATCCAAAAAATTTAAAACAACAATGATAATAAGGACAAAATAAATGACAAAAGGTACCCTTAACAGCAACAAAACTAAAATTCAATAAATAAATTTTTGTTTCATGATAAAAGTGATTTTTGCTTATTCTTCTATGTTATCCTCCTCATCTTCATCCTTCGACAGATCAAATTCAGCAAACAACTTTACCAAGCAAACTCGATAGAAGTGATTTATTCTTATGGATTTCATTTTCCTCAACTCTAGTAGCATTCATGTGGAATTAAGCTCATTCCTATGTCAACTAATTTGATTTGCGCATATACTATTTGGATAGAAATTTGAATAAAGATAAGGACTAATAGTAACTGGTAACATGTCATATCAGCATAATTGTTGTTGTGAGATCACAAACACTAAAAAATAACTAAAAATATTTGACAAAATCAAATATTATTTTGAAATATTGAAAGAGTCAAAAACATATTTGAGAGTAGCTTGCAAAATCATAAATCAATTTATTGATTTACTTCATTTTTAATCTATATATACATTTAGATTAAAAGTTTAATTATTATACATTAATTAACAATGTAAAAATTTTTAATATTAAAAATGCTAAATATCACCCGTAGTTCCTTTCGGTTAACGATTTAGTCTTTTATCTTTTTTTTTCTCCCGATTTGGTCCTTTATGTTTTTAAATAATTTCAGCGTTACCATTTAAGTGAGGTTCGATTAAGAAAAAATTAAAAAATCCTTCCTCTGATCATTGCATATGTTCATTAAACCTCTAGGAAAGATTGTCACTGAAGTGAAGTGATGTCTATGGACTATAAATACCCAATAGCTTCAGTTTTAACGAATCAATCCTACTACTAAATTTAGAACAAACTTTAAACATTTTTCTGAAATATTTTCAAAAGATAAAGGGTAACTTTTTCTGAAAATAGAAGATTGATTTTTTAACTTTTTTTTAACGGAACCTCGTTTAAAGGGTAACGCTGAAATTATTTAAAAACATAAAGGACCAAATTGAAAAAAAAAAGAAGATAAAAGATTAAATATTAACTGAAATTAAGTTAAGAAACCACATGTGATATTTAGCCTATTAAAAATATTTACTCTGTCACATCTATATATGAATTAAATCATTAGATTTATCGAACCGTTAAAAATAGAGACGAAAACATTACAATTACAATATAAAAAACAAATAGAGGATTTTCAAGTTTCCACAAGAAAACATCACATAAGACAAAAGAAACGGAATTCTCCACCTTCCATTCCACCCTCACGGGTACCTATAACAGCCAAAGTACTCAAAATGTCGCCCATTTCGCTTTTCAAATTTCAACCACTCGTAATCATAAAACGGTCCTTTAAAAAACTCCCATACTATTTTCAAAATTTGGATCCTTTCCTTTCCCGTTTGTAAACCCAAACATCGTGTTTGCGTAATTATGTTGGTACAAACAATTACAAATTAGAGACACCGGCGCAATAATAAACAAAATAATAATAATAAAAAATGCTTCGGCTCTCCCCTTCACTACGCACAAAAACTATTTCCTTTTATAAAACAATTTCGTCAAACTCAAATACAAAATCAAAATTTGGCGTTTTATTAAAATAAAAAAAAATAAAAACGGTTCTGAGCAAAACCCAACTGAGTAACGAGTCACTAGACTGAGAGGTCAGAGCAGTGAGCAGCAGCTGTCTCATTCATCGTTGGGTTCAGATTCGGGGCTCCACAACCCGAATTATAACTCACCCCACCCACCCACTGACATACTAAATACATAGATACTCCTATAGATATAATAGATTGGAATAACAGAGACTTCATTTTACGACCATGACTATGACCATGACCATGGAGGAAGACGAAGAAGCCGAAATAGAGCACGTGTTTATTGCTCATGAAATTGATCTTGATTACGAGTTCGACGCAGCTCGTTTCTTTGATTTCACTCGCCCAGAAACTCCCGATGAATCTTGTCAAGCTCAACTTTGGTTTCGAAATGCCCCAAACTACCCTCCTTCTCGTTAGTCTTCAAATCTTTTTTCGTTTTCTTCGTCATTTTTCATTTCTTGGATATTATTTTTTATTTATTTGTTGAAATGTTGTTTTTCTGTTTCAGCTTTTGTCACGAAGTTAGCGGCGAGAGAGGGATTTCTCTTTGACGATGTTGACGACTCGTTAAAAGCGGAAAATGTTGAATGTAAGAGTAATGTGGATGATAATGATAAAGAACTTGTTCACGGTGTTCCTTCCGCTATGGAAGTTTCCGACACTATTAATGGTACGTTGTTCCCTTGTTCTGTTGAATTTATTCTATTATACTGTAATGTGACTAACATTATCACTTAAGGCATAGAAATTGGATTTTTTTTGGGGGGTCTGGTAGGGTCCCTTTGTTGGTGATGTAATAATGTGATTAACTATGTGGGACTTGTGTTCAGGTAATGAGGTGTTTTCATGTTTTTACTAATAAAATGTATACATACCTTGGATCTGCACAAGTCTGTGTTTGGTTCTATGGTGCCAAATATTGATTTTAGTTAAAATGATTTTATGTTTGGATAGTTTAAGTGAAGGTGAGTTGAAGAATAAATTTGAGTGTGAAAATCATGTTTGGAATCAAAATTCTGATTTAGAACCCCCAAGCATACCAAAATTAATTTGAAGTCTTCAGAATCACTTTTAGCTCTTCCAGAAGTGAATATAAACATGCACCTAACACAATGTTTTAATTATCCAACTCAAAGGTTTCACTCAGCCCCTTCCTCTTAGTTTGCCATGTGATGCTTTTGCAATCTTTTTGTTTTAAGAAAAAAAAGCTCCTTCCTGAATAACTGCAACAGTGATTTTGTTTTTAGTATAAATGTCAAATCCTCTGGAGAAATGACTTTGGTTGTAATTGGTCCAAATTAACAAAACTACTGAGTCAGTAAATTGGCAAAATTTGTTGTGTAATGGGCTTATATCCTAATACAGTTGTGTTAAACTTTGATGATTTCAGAAACACTTTCAGTATTATTTGAGATTTAGTTAGAAAGGCCATGACTCTTGACATGTTGGTGGTGGTTCCTTCTACTTTATAATTGTTAGATTTGAAAGCATTCGGTTGAAAGATCTCTAGCTTGATAGTTATGAAGTGATGTTATGACGCCACTGCAAGTATCTAAGTGTTATAAGTCTGACAGATAATATTCTAACCAGAGGACGATTGATTTGTTTAGTGGCTTCACTTCTGACAATCGTTCTGTGAATGCAACCAGTAATTTGTTAGTTTCACAACTATAACAACTTTGGCATGCTCAATATCTCTCGTTAAACTCAATTTACATTTGGAGGTGCTCATATTGTAATTGTTTCTTGTACCGTGGTAATTTTTTATATGGACCATTGTTTCATGACACCAAGGATTGAATCTCCCAAAAATTTAAGATAGTTTAAATGTATTAGTCCACTTTGTGCTGAAATTTAGTTTGGTTATGAATTATGTTGAGGGTGATGATCAAATTCAAATCTATGTCAATAACTAATTTTTTTCAAAAGCTTATAAAGTAGATGCACCTGAATGAGTTTATATCTATAACTCAATAACAATGTTTTAGACTCTACTTTTGTTATTTCTCACAATATGTGTTTGCGATTCTCGCTCTCTCTCTATCTTTATCCTTTTTCCTATACCTCAACTTATATATTCTCCCTTTTGCGTGACATGTATTTGTGTTTTTTCTAGGACTTACCTCTGGCAGTAAAGCAATCAGTGGCAGTTTGAATTCTAATTTTAAACCTGCTGTGCCAAAGAGTTCAACATCAATGAAACCTACAGCTACTCAGTTGGCGAGGAAAAACCGCCCCGCTAAAAATGTTGGTTCAAGGTGATTATTGGAACAACTTATCCTTTTTCAGAGTAAAGTAGAAATGGTTCTTTTGCGGTACATGGGGTGGGGTGGGACAGGGCAGTAGAGCTCACTGAAAATTCTGTTCATTTTGAAATGTACCATGTTAATGCATTCTCCCACAATCTCTCTGTTTGCCCAACCGGGTGTATAAATTTAAGTGCTTGGTAACTTGAGTGTGCATTTGTTCTTTATTCTTTACGAAATCATATTTTTTTAGTATTTTGCTCCTTTAGTTTTTTCCTGGTGCTGATAAAACGTATATAACGTTGTATGAACTACAATTCTCAGATTTCGGAAGCCACTAACTCAAAATGAAAGGAATATATCTATCTCTTCTGGAGTAGAAAATCAAGCTGCCAAACGGCAAAAGTTAGAGGGTGGTCATTTGTGCAAGGTCTGCAAATTCTTTTATTTTTCCTCCTCTGAATTTATAATACTTGAAGAAACTGCTTTATATTTGTCTGCTTGAGGTATATAGATTGATCATAAAGTTGACTATTAGTTGCAGTAAAATTTTGTGCATTTCTTTGTAACTTCCAAATAATGAATCTTAGAATTTTCCTAACATTGTGTACCATTTTGGGGTGTTAGTGGGACGAGTTATAATGGGTTTTGTTTGTTCCTTGCCATTCCCTAATTTCTGAGCGAACTAATTCTTTAGGCCTAAACCTCACCTTAGACTTGAAGAAAATGGATGGTGTCAATGTGTAATTAAGATTGAATTTGGGAAAGATGGAACTGAGTTGAACTGAAGTATATGCCAAATTCAGTGGTCAAAAGAATCTAGTTCATCCAATTGGTAAATATATCATATATATTTGCATTTCCCTCAATAAAACAATGATCATCGACACTTTAATATTAGGACATTACTAAGAGAAAAGTGTCACCTTATCAATATAAAAAGTGTGCTTTTAGAAGTTGAAGATCAAACTCAAAAACTTAACTTGAAAGGATAAGTTGAGGTTGAAACATTAATAAAATTTGAATAATGCTAGCAACATACTTTTTGACACACTTTTTAACACACTCTTTTATTGGTCAAAATTCACAAGGGTCCATCCAAATTTATATGGGACCCACATGATTTGGTTGGATCTATTTTAATTTTATCCAATAAAAGAGTGTGTTAGAGAGTGTGATGTTAGCACTTCTCTAAAACTTTATATTAAATTAAGAATTATCAATATCACACACATATATATGGGTTAGGCAAGGTCATATGGAGGATGACCAGAACTCATCCCTTACCGACAATTGGCTCATTCAACGCGACCTGCCTCAATCTAATTATTTCTTGTCAGGCCTTGTCAGAATAGACCGGGTCAGATTGGGTTGGCAAGATAGGTTGGGTTGTTTTGACCCCTAAATACATAAGTGGCAAGATGGGAAGCACTTTGACCATAAACCAGGAATTTAAATGGGCCTTAGGTAATGTTGCATCATATTTATTTTAGACAGGCATTTGAATGCTTACTTTATCTTCTCTGTGACAGGTTACTGATGTGAAGCAGCAAACTAATTTTGTGCACAAGACACCTATGAGGGTAATGGATTCTAATGCAGATTTCTTATTTCTTGCCTTGGCAAAAGTAAATTGGACAAAATTGTCAATTACTCTATTCATACAATTTCTATTTTTATTTTACAAAATGAAGTAAAAATACATATTATTCTTTCTTTCTTGATACGAGATTATTGTTGAGTAAAAAAATTTCATTGATTAAGGGAATTCTCTATTGAGTACCTAAACTTTTAGTCAGAAGAGCAAGAGTGATTCCTATCTTTTAGGTAAAAGGACTTGTTTTTTAAGGGGTATAAAAGAGGTTTGCCTGATCCACTCTAGTCTATAAATTCACTTGTTCTTGCAGGCTGTCTCTGTTGAGCAGAACTCTGCATGTTCCAAGCTGAAGCTTACTATTCCCCGAGAGCCTGACCTAAAAACAGCGCACAGAGCACAAAGGATAAGGTTTGTATTTTTGGATGTGTAGTTTTCACTTAAACTTTGATGATAAATTTTCGTCTTGAGATAATAGACATTAGACATTGAGAAATATTTGTGCTCAACAGACCCAAAATTGTTGGAGAGACAGAGCACATGACAGTGGCTGCCCCCAGGTTCAAAGCTCGCCCATTAAATAGGAGGGTTAGTACATGCTGTAGATATAATTGCTATTGTTTGGTTAGTTTTGGTGCATAATTGCCATCATCTTCTCTAACTATGTTCATAATCTAGATTCTCGATGCTCCTTCGTTGCCACTTCCCAAAAGGAGCACTCCACGATTGCCAGAATTTCGAGTAAGAATCGAGTTTTTTTATTCTTGCTATCCAGTCATCTATGTTTATCACAATTTCATTATTATAAAAAGGATAAGAACCCAGCTAACAAATTGATGAGGAAAATAAAGTTTTTTCAGCATTAGTAATATCAAAGCTCAGTTTTTCTGTCAACTTCTCAGGAATTTCACTTGAAGACTTTGGAAAGGGCCATGCAACATACATCTGCTACCTCCTCTTCACTTCACGGAAATGATTCCGTTAAGGTCAATTTAGTTCATACAATTTTAAGCAGTAACACATCATTCCTGTTCTTATATCTAGTTTAAGTTTATATAGGAGGAACATTTATTACTCTTTATATGATTGATTTGCATTTTACGTTTATTTTAATGCTCCATGATAGATATGAATAGTCTTTCAGAAACCAAAGTTCTCTGGTTGCAGGGTTGGGACAAGCATACTTCTGCTCTAGAAAATAGAATCAATTATGTCAGAAGGTAACTTATGCCATCACGAAAGCTCTCTCTATCATTGACAATTCATGAAAAAAAAGGTACTAATTGCAGAGTTCTGTCTTTCTGTAGGCCTACTGCCATGGGGGACCCAAAGCATGATGGATTGATTTTTAAAGCTCAGCCTCTTATTAAGAAGGTAACGAGACATTGTTAACAAATTTTAGATAAATGGACAGCACTTGTTACCATGGAATGAAATAAACTATGCACTTGAAACATAACTTCCAATGATGGATGAGTTATAATTTGACATTTCTTATTTCAGCCATGTTTTCTCCATTTAAAATTGTTATACAATCTTAGACTTCAATTACATTTGTAACAAAACTTGCATTGATAATGCAATGTCTTCATCATCAAACATTGATTATTATCTCATTCATACTAGTATCGCATTCAATCTTAGACCTATTATTATTGTCAAGCAGTTCTATTCTATTCTAGAAAGGCATTCTGATAGGGACTTGGGTATTATGGGTTGTCCAAGTCCCACGTGGAGTAGAATGGGATATTCAATAGAGTGTTTATGTGGCTTGGTTCTCTCCCTGATAGCTAGCTTTCAAGGATGGTCTCCCAAGTGCTTGGATACTTATCAATCGATATCAAAGTCCGATTGTTGGTGGCTCAGAAAGGGCTACCTATGAAGGGGGTGACCAAAAAGGCTTACGAAAGCGTCGCAGCGTGCAGCCACCGGAACATCGACTCTCAGGTCCTTGCTATGATAGACTTGGGTTTCACAGAGTGCCCAGGTCCCACATCAAGTATTCTGGGATGCTCAGTGGAGTGTTTAAGTGGCTTGGTTCTTCTCTCTTAATAGCTAGCTTTTCCCCAAGTGCTTGAATACATACCATACTCATAATTATATTCAATACAAATCAACTTATATATCACATAGAAAGAAAAACTTGACCACAATATAACATTTTGGTTTTAAATATAGAATTACTAATACAAACATGCTTGCTCAAACTGCATGTCTATGCCTCAGTGTTTGTGAGGATATAAAAATGTAATTGAAGATGGAATTTAGTAATTTATGAAGCAAACGTCCAATTTAAGATGAAGTTGCGTGTAGAAAGCACTTTGTTTTATGTATTTTTTTTGGGAATGTTTTATTTTTATTTTTTTGCTTCAAAATTTATTTCATAAACATTACCTCACAAAATAGTAGTAAAGCCACATGACATCTAAGTTGGATGATGGGGTGGTGGCATTAGGGTTTCTTTGGACAATTCAAGGATCGCAAACAAACAAGAAATTTTGTATCAACTAAAAAGCAAAAACTGATAAACATGCACGGGGTGAAAAAGATGCTTAAGTCTTAGTTTTATCTTTCATTCAGCAGCTGTTTATTTGATCTGCTATATTTAACTCGGAAATGTTTGAATGCAGATCCAATCTAGTAAAGAGCATGTTGGTGTTTTCCAGACAAACACGAAGGAAACAACAGTGTCAATGGTGAGGCATACTATTTCATAGGTTTTATTGTCCTATTTATTTCTTCGGATAGAAAATTTTATTGATCACCTTGCTTCAATTCATACAGGAATTTGATTCACACACTGAAAAGGGGATTCAGCATAACCCTCCTATTGAACTATTTAGCAAGGTGAGTTTATTCTTTCATTTAGCTACCTTTTTTTCTTGATGCAATTTCTTGAATAAATTCTAGTGCCCTGCAGGGCAGTTTTTATGTTTTTTCATCTTAAAGATACTCAATTTCCACTATTCTCAATCATTCTACTTTCTTGTAATGTTAGTTGTCTCTGACATCTGAAGGCCAGCCAGATAATGGATCTCATTTCAAACTGCCTCAGCAATCCAGGATGTGCAGAAAGGTTTATCCTCTATAATTTTGAATTACATGTAATACTCTTTGGATTATTTTCCATTTCTTTTAGCATTGTATTGAGTCATTTGTTTCTTAGGGCAAGGATTCAAAAGAAAATATATTAAATTCTTTTCGTCCAGACCAAGAGGTAATATCTTAAGTATAGCAGTGTCTGAACTCTGAAGGGCATGAATTTTGTTGAGCCCTAGTCTTCAGCCTATTCATTTCATGTCTTTGTTCTTCTTCTTGTTGTTGTTTGCAAAATGTATTTCTATTCTTCAGTGATACACCATATAAGATAAATTTCATCAACTCGCTGGCACAAATGATGTAGGAGAAGGCTTTTACTTTTGGGGTAAAGCAAAATCATCATGGAAATGGTGGATGTCTCAGTCTGGTAAATGCTAGGAGGTATGCATCACTGACGCTATTCTTCGTGTTAAATTAATACATTTGATTGTTAAATGAATCTCCCCCTGCAAAAAAAAAAAAGGATTGCTTTTATATTTGGCTTTATACCTGAAATGATCCAGGAGCTTGGGAATTCGGTGAGAATAGAGGAAAATGTGCAACCAGCTTTATTATGGGCATTGGGCTTGAATTTTGCAGCTGATATGTGTGAAGATTGACAGTACATAGTTGAATCTGACAGACACCTAACTCTTTTCTGATGAGAGATGGTTCCTACTGTAAAAAGAATCTTAGGAAGTTTTAGAAATTAACATGTCCAGGTGCATAGCTTGTATTTAACTGATTCTGACCATAGATTCATAATCATTAATTGAAAAAGTAAATCATTAAAGGCAAGAGCTGCATTGTTCTTAAGCTTATCTTTTGTTTTTTGAAGTGATTTATTCACTCCTGTTTGGTTTAACCGTATATTTTAGAATTTTCATATTAAAGAATAGATTATATAATCATGATGTAATTTAATGACTGAATTGTTAAACTCTTGAAGGATCATTAACCGTTAAGAGCAGTAGTGACTGTACATGTCTAAACTCTTGAATAATAGCATTTTAAGTATACTAGCATTTTTAGAGCTGATTAAAAGAAATTGATAAGGTAGCTGTAGTCTAACAAATAAAATAGCTAAAAATTAGGCAATTAACAAATCTATATATGAAGCATTTTAATTCTTTTAGAACACAAAATACCATTCAAATATAGCTCACTCGTGTGTAAATCCTTGATTGATCCCAAATTAGAATTATAAGGGCAATATTGGAGTATGCTGCTACCCATCCTAAGCCATGGCACTACTAGTATTACATGGGCTATTGTAGCCATTATTCTTACTAGTATCCTTGTTCTCTGAGTTCTTGGTCAGAGCTTTCTTTGTCCAACGCTTTATGTCATAGGCCTTCTTCAAGGGTTTTTTCTCCCTGCCTTGCTTCCTCTTCGTTATGGCAATAGCAAGATCATTCGGGAACAAGGTGTGCCAAACGAAAGCATGCAGAAGTGTGGACACAAGCAAAACAGAGACCATTGTTGATGACATAAATGCAAGCCCAAGAGCAAGGCCCTTACTTATGAAGCAAGGAACCTGCTCTGCATACTTGATGGTTGCCACTGATATGGTTGTCATGGGAAAGGTGTAAGCCCACCACGCCACTGAAAACCTGTCATTAAAAGGATACCCAATATTCTTTAGCACTCCTTCAAATGAGAGGGGCATAGTATTATATTACAATGTAGAAAATATTGTACCCAAAACCAGTGAAGAATTTGATCCGGACAACAAGTGAAATGTAGAGAAACAAGGCGATGAAGTAGCAAGTTCTGGATAACCCATCAAACTCTCCATAGATACTCTCCCAAGCAAGACAAGCTGCAGACGGAGCAGCAATAAACATGGAGTATACAGGATGTAGCTCTTTAGGTAATGCCTCACTTGTTGGCAATCTCTGATACAATGTAACAAAAACAACTAGGTAATGTGCAAATCCAACAGCCCAAAAGAATTTGGCAGGTTCATTCCAACCAACTTTTGAAGCTAAAATTGCTCCAACAAAGTTACCTGATACAGAAAGATGGTTAGAGGGATTTGCAACCTTAGACAGACGTCTTTTGCCTCCAGAAAGCCACTGGCCATAGATTTTGAGTTCAAGGAGAAAATAAGGTGCCATGGAAGTGCACCAAATAGCAGGGTGAAGGGTAGTTTGTGGAGCAAGTTGAGAGGGTACAGAGATGGCCAAAAACATGCAGACAATCCAAGGGGCAAAGAAGAAGTTGATACGAACCGGATGAAAATACTCTCTTCTAACAGCTTCAAAGTAGAATATGCATTTGAGAATGTAGGTGATGGAAACAGCTATTAGCACTGCTAAAGCCAACAACCAAATTGCAAAACTGATAGCTGGTGTAATATGGAGAAAACTGGTGGCAGGGCTTGTTGCCATTGTACGCCACAGAACAGATTGGCTGCCTAGGCCAAGACAGATACCAAAGCATCCTATAGGAAACCGAAGGAGAAAGGGCCATTTCTCATCTGTGGGGAGAAGGATGTCCTCATAGTCCTGTGCCAAATATATTTACAACATTAATTGATCATATATGGTACATATTTAGTGGTGGCATCTGAAATGCAAATTTTAATATTTCAATTACAACTGCTACATATGAAATCCTTTTAGCTTGGTGGGGCCGTTCCTTTTGGGTGTGGCATCAATAAAGCAGACTAAGCATAGTTAGGATTATGTCACAGTGGTGTATTCTTTGATAGGAGGTAATTAGGGATTTTTTGCCCTCTTTATCCTAAGTGTTCATAGAATCTATTTATAAAGGTTTTATTCTTTATGAAAGTATCTTTAGCAAAATTAGAAATAAATTAGAAATCAAGTGATATAAACCATTGTACGTGCTATCTGCTCTTGTGTATCATTTCCTTTGGAGTTATTCTCTCATATTATTTCTTATCTTTTCTTCTTCTAAATATTAGTGTTCTTCCTCTAAATATTTGGAATCCAATTCTTGGGATAGGTATGACTTTTGTCGAAAAACAAATTGGTCCAATTTTTCGAATAAGAGAGACAAAGAATTCATGTACACTTAGGATAAGGGGCAAAGGATCCCTAACTACCTTTTAACAAACATAACATGCTAACTAACAACTAATTAAATCTATAGCAACCTCAACCAATTAACGACGTCTACTAAGTTTTAACAGGTTGGTCATCATGCTATTATAGTTAAGAGCAATGGTATTTGTCGCGAAAGAAAGAAATCACGGATTTCGTAAATTGCTGTGTTAGGCGTTTGTAAAAAGAGGAAATATGTTGATGCCTAAATTTGATGAAAAATATGGATATGTTGAACAATCATCACCACGCTTCCTGATGTATCGTAATGGATGTTTTTCATGATGACCATTATTATTCTGTAACTAATTCCATTGATTACAACTTTAACATGTTTGGTTATAGATTTGCAATTCCAAACTTTAAATGTTACAAATAAGACATACGAATTACTCACAATTTTAGTTTCTAAAATTATAGATGTTTGAAATTTTCATATATAAAATTATTGAAATTTTAAAATGATTTTTTAAATAAAAAAATCCAATCATATTAGTCTCTTAGAAAAAAACTCGACTAAATTGAGTGACCAAAAAGACAAAAAAATATCATTACGAACATCATTTTAGAACTATTAATTTAAGAAAATAAATTATCTTACTTTTACAATTTGAGAGACTAACATGGTGATGGAGTTCATAGAAAGATATGTGATGTAATAACAAACTGTTGTTTGAACACAAAATTTAGACACATCTTATATAATATACACTCAGGAGGTATCTTTTTGACGGAGGAGAGAGAAAATAGTGATTTGAAGAGAGAAAGTCAAAATTGTTTATTGGAAGTCTTCAATACGGTGTGACTGGGTAATTCTGTGCCAAAAAATCATTCCTTAGTTTAATATGACATACGGCATGCATGCATGCAAGTTGAAGTAAAACATAGGTAGCAGAATCTCACATTAACTTCATCTAACTCTGGTCCTCTAAGAGCAGCAAAGTATCTACCAACAGGAACAACTTCACTAACAGAATCATCGTCCACACCACTAATCTCCTGTGACTCCAACTTCTCTAATTTTCTTGGCAACAAAGAATTCTGCTTACTTAGTGAAGATTTTTTCTTAAAGATACTAAAATCACTTTTCTGTCCTTCCAAATCAAAACCTCCTAAGCTGGTTCCACTTCTTGTCCGAACCTTCCTTTGATCATCTCTACCTTTTCTTTCTCTGTTCAGAACAGAGAGTCCTGTCTCAAGTGAAACTTGTCTGCTAATACTTGTATGGTTTCGCTTCGTTTCTCGAGCTTCGGTTGATGATTTACTCACATGCTTCTCAACTTTTTCATCGTTTTTAATTATTCCCTCGTCATCACCTTCTGATAAAATTTCATCATGTATGTCCATCAAATGAGTTTGGAAAGGTTTCTTGTGATACGTATTTTTGTGGCTATAATATTATTGTATGCTAAGTTGGTGTAGTTTTTTAAATATACGTGTGTAGTGGGAGGGACACATGCATGCATGCACCACATGAGAAGTGAAAAGAGAAAGGTGAGTTCTTGTGTTGATGAAATGGAAGCCATTGCTTTATTATTGAGTGAAAAGTTTGTGTTAAGGGGCGAACATTCTCATGACTATAATTCTTTTAAGATTTGTTTTGACTTTGTTGTTTGTGGCGTGTTACTTATGGTTAGGGTCAGAGTTAGAACATGGTCCACCCCAAACTTCCTTAAATTCTTTTAAGGAAAATGTGGTACATCTTAAATGAGAAATAGAAATAGAGAGGTGATAGAGATATAAAAAAAGATATAAAAATAAATAAAATGTTGAATGAGTGTATGAAAATTAAAAGTGTTTAAATATAAGAATTTTTTTTACTAATAAATATAAAAGTTTATGATGCTATAGGTACATTTTCTGTACCGGATATTGGTATGAATACGAGATACATTTTAAAGAAATCAAGCTACGGGTATGTAAATAAAAAACATTAATTTGTTTATATAATTTAACTGTAAGAGTTAAATTGTTCAATTCATTATACAAAATTACAATAAAAGTTTAAAAATTCATAAATTGTGTGCAACAACAAAAATAAACTAAAATATACAAATAATATTATATTAATACATAAAAAATAATCAATTTCAATCACAATAAAATAGCGAAGAAAATCAGAGCATCCACAAAAGTAATAGTAAGTATTCGGTGTGAATAAGAGCTCATACTTCATAAATAAGAGTTGTTCATTTGACACCAGTATGATATTATAATTTATTGGCCTCTATATTTTTTTTTTTTGTGAACTTCATATGATACTCCCTCTCCTCTAAATTAATTTACATTTATTAACAAAATCAGTTATCCTTATTTAGTGTAAATTAATTATAAGAATATTTACCATTTCTGCTGAGACAATAAAAAAAATACTAAAAAAAGGTAATTGTATTTTTTAAAATTACATTTTTTTACATTTAATGTAAAAAAATGAATGTATTTGATCACGTTGAAAATCAAAACAGGACCAATATAGCTTTTCTCTTCTCCTTGAAGTAAATAACATATTGAATAAAGCCACGTTGAATAGTTTCACAAGATGTAGTTTCATCCACGATTCAGTTTCTTATTGGAACTAAACAATTTCCTAGGAATTAATTTCATCAATTGATGGAAAACGTAAATTCAATAATTACAATAAGAGTATTTTTAGAACATCATAACTAAATAAGGTTTAAGTGGATGTTTTTTTTCTTATAATTTAGGTTCGAGGGAGTATTCTATTATAAGTTTTTTACTCAATATAACATATTCGGTCTTAAACTTTTTTTTTTTTTTGGAGAAATTTTACATTTCAATTTTCTATTTAACAAAATACTCTAATGAAATATAATTTCATCACTATGAATTTGACGTGTTTAAATATGGCCATTTTTAAATGTTAGTCCACCGTTAGTAAAATATGTCAAAAATTAGTTGAGACCAATAAATTAAATTCTTATTCATTGATTGACATAATATTATGGTTTGTGTTGACTTTTTTAATGTCAACAATAATACATTTTCATGAAAAATATAATGGACGTTTTTCAAATTTTGAATGATAAAAATAACAAATACAAATTACTCACAATATATATATATTTTATGTATGTATATGTGTGTGTAAATTATTGAAATTTTAAAATTAATAAAAAATATCCAATGATATTAGTCTCTTAGAAAAATAAAGATTAAATTGAGTGACTCAAAAAAAACTAATGTTATTGAATTTTTCTAATTTTAAATATCATTTTAAAACTCCATTAATTTGAGAAAATAAATTATCCTACTTTTACAATTTTAGGAGAGCCGATAGAAAGATATATAACAATATAACATATAGCTAGGTATAGCATGCATGCAAGTTGAAGTAAAACATAGGTTGCAAAATCTAACCTTAACTTCATCTAACTCAGGTCCTCTAAGAGCAGCAAAGTATCTACCAGCAGGAACACTTGCATTAACAGAATCATCATCCACACCACTAATCTTCTGTGACTCCAACTCTTTCTCTAATTTTCTTGGCAACAAAGAATTCTGCTTACTCAAAGTAGATTTTGTCTTAAAGATACTAAAATCACTTTTCTGTCCTTCCAAACCAAAACCTCCTAAGCTGGTTCCACTTCTTGTCAGAACCTTCCTCTGATCATCTCTACCTTTTCTTTCTCTGTTCAGAACAGAGAATCCTGTCTCAAGTGAAACTTGTCTGTTAATACTTCTATGGTTTCTCTTTATTTCTCGAGCTTTAGTTGATTTGTTCAAATGTTTCTCTTCTTTTTCTTCATTTTTAATTACATCCTCTTCGTCTCCTTCTGATAAAACTTCATCATGTATGTCCATTAAATGAGTTTGGAAAGGTTTCTTGTGATCCATTTTTGTGGCTATAATAATATTGTATGCTCAACTCAATTGAAATTGTTAGTTTAGTTATATTATATATAATATATAAGACACAAGAAACTCATGATAAGTGAAAAGAGAAGATGAGTTATTGTGTTGAAATGGAAGTCACTGCTTTGAGTGACAAGTTGGTGTTGAAGGACGAACATCTCGTGAGTGTGTAAGCTTTTTTTTACTTTGTTGTTTGTTAAGTGTGTGGTTAAGACTTAAGAACAAGTTGTTGAAACCAATGGTTGCATGAGAAACATAGCACGGGGATCATACTCACTGTACATTGATTTTCTGAGGAGTGAGTCCCTTTGTTGATCACAAATGATAAGTTGTCATGTTGTTTAAGACATACTTGGTTAGAAAATACTAATGGTCCATTAGCTAAGTCTAACATATATTAGAATATATAAAAAATAATATTCATATATTTAACATTTTGAATGGATATCTCGTGTTAAAATTTTTTGTGTTTCTTTTAATAAAAAAAATATCTTTCATAGTTTTAGAACATTCAAGATTTTTATTCTCTCACATCCGAATTGTGGTGTTCGAGTAAGTATAAAATATAAAAGACTCAACTATAATATATATATATTTAGAAAAAAAAAAGTTATTAATCTATAATTTGCATCAAAATTGATTGATGACATTCAATTTGATAGGGCAATTTGCTATTTTGTAAATTTTGGAGACGAAATTGATCAACCCCTCCTTTATTTTTCTCATGTATCATGTTTTCAGTTGTTTTTATTTTTCTAATATTCCATTCTCTCATTGCATTTATTATTATTATTATTATTATTATTATTATTATTATTATTATTATTATTATTATTATTATTATTATTATTATTATTATTACTTTTGGTCCTTATTATAAATAAAAAATTAGTACATTTTTTTTCTTTGTAATATAAAAAAAATGAAACATCTTTTAAAGTATATTAATTGCTATAATTCTTTTTATACCTTTATTTAACGTGAGATATATTTCTACAAGAAAGTCACATCTTAAAAATAAAATATTTAATAGACTTAATTGTAGTTTTAGTCCTCTTATTTAAATAATTTCTGAATTTTAATCCTATTATTTTTAAATCAGCAATTTTAGTCCCTTAATTTTGTCAATTTTTTAAATT
>JBBPBQ010000002.1:10741856-10779614 GCA_037974755.1 Cicer yamashitae
TGCAAGTAAATTTTCTAGTTTTTACAAGTAATAATTTAGTATTTTATTGATTTTTTTTCTCATATTTTTAAACAATTTTAATTTTAAAATTTTATTTATTTTATAAAAATAATTTATATATTGAAATATAATCTGACGTGGTAACAATTTATTAAATTAATAAATAATTCATCATATTAAATTATGTTAAATAAACATAAGTGAAAAATGATGAGTCTAGTTTCAAAAATTAGTAAAATTAAGAAATTAAAATTGTTGATTTAGAAATAGAAAGACTAAAATTTAAAAATTATTTAAATAGAAGATTAAAACTACGATTAAATTTATTAAATACTATAGATATAACTGGATTAAATAAATTTATTAGTCACTGTATTTTTTTTTTTATACTAAGAATTTGAGGGAGTATTATTTGATGCGATCATTATTATTATTACTCGTCTCATTTTATAAATTTTTTTTCTTTCATCTATTTTAACTTCATAGTGAATGTGAAAGAATCTTTACCGTCAAAGATCAAATGCCACCCATCTAACATGTGTACAGCCCGTTCAAAGAAGAGAGATAGAAATTAAATCGAAAAAAGAAAGTGAGTGGTTTTATTTTACACAATCAACAATATATTAAATAATTTATCCGCTTTGTGATGACATCAGTGGCAAGTTGTGGGGGACATTCACCACACAACATTCATTTTTAATAATTGTAATAATTATTTTAGCCTCTACAAACAATATTGTCTTCATAGCCAATTTTTTTAATAAATCGGTGGGTAATTTGTATCAAACACGAGATATATATTGATTTTTAAAAATATTAATAAAATATTAAAAAGTAATTATATTGAAAATAAAAGTATTCTTAGATACATGTCTAATCAAATATCTTTATTTAAGAATTAATAGTTGGTTTTATGTGGGAATGAAATTTGTATATTGATCGATTTTGTTAAATTGAGTGTTTTGTTTGTCCACAAGTTAAAAATATTTGTTTTGCAGACTTTTTAAAGATTCAATTCCTCCGAGTTCACTTTTGTGTTTGTTGCTCTTTATTTTCCATAGTTAAAAATATATCACTATTTAGATGCACATTGTGTGTGATTACTATAAATTTTGTGGTATTGAATATAATTTTTTTTTAGAAAAAATAATCTAACGTCAAAACTCACACGAATTAAATATTAAATATGGAGAAATAGAAATATCCTAGATTCAAATCAGATTCCTAGCATTTTGACTATATTGAATTTTATGAATTTAGTATACAGGGTAGGCCCAAGGGGAGGCGTCTAAAGCCCTTGTTTTAGGTGTCGCCAAAAAATAATTTTTTTACTTTATCTTTATACGGTATAGAGGTCCAATAATATATTATCAAAACTCTTTAATTATATGCACAAACAAAAAATGTCTCCAAAAAATTTTTAATTTTCAATTTTTGACGTAATCATCATTTGAATTGATACATGTGTTGTGTGTTAATTGTACTATTAGCCAATTATCGAAATCGATTACAATAATTTGATAAATGATTTTAAATCAAAAAAAGTACGAAAGATCAATTTTAAATAAAAATATTAATAATTTATTTATTAACTTTAAAAATGCTTTGCTTTAGGCCTCCTAATGGGTTGGGCCGGCCCGGTTAGTATAAGTTCCATGCATAGTACTACACTTAAAGTATGAGATAGATAGACATTACTATTATATTTATTTTTCATTAGTTATTATTATAAAATTTATTTTTTAATAAAAATAATAAAAGTCGACTTTTAGACAATTTTTCAGGAGATTTATGTTAGACACACCCTTAAAGTATATATTATTTTTCAATTGTTAGTTATAGTTAAACACTAATGTTCATCTATTTGATCAATAAAGAACTATATTTGTTGATCATAGAAGTAACTATATATTGCTTAATAATTTAATATGAACAATAAATTTATTAATTAATTCAATCGTCAAATCAAAAATTCTTATTGAGTGGCTCTACAAACTTTTATAAAATTTTAAAATTATTTGATACTTCGTTAAATAATTTCAAATGAATGTATAATAAGCTTTTAAAAAATATAAATAAACATTAATGGCTATATTACATAGCTACGAATTTAAGATTTATACAAACTTTGTGTGTTTGATCATTAAAATATTATGTCAATAATCAACTATTGAATTAGTGAAATTCATCGTTTATATTGAATTATTAAGTAAAATAATTTATTTCAAAGTTACTTATAGAGCCAACGGCATGAGTAAATAACTCATAATATTTTTACTCATATATTATTGAAAAACTAACTGAGATGACCAAAATTATAGATATAGATATATCACATATTGTAATGTTTAATCAACAATGTGTACCTATCATGGTGTTGTTGTGATTCATTGCCATTGGTACTAGATAGAGTTTGAGAGACTTTCGCCTTCTTACTAATAAACTTGTCTATTAGGGTTTAAATGACCTAATGAGATAATCACTATTATATTCATCGGATGAGGATAGAGACCTCTCAATAGACTAACCATTTGAACAACTTACCCATCACGAATCATCCATATAATACAATCCAAATTAATAATATTCATTTATTTTTAATTTGGTGCATTATTATAAATTAAATTTTAATAATTGATATAGCGATTTATTATTTTAATTATTGGTTAAGGTTAATCCATAAAATAAAATCCAACAACTCTCCCACTTGGATAACCTTAGTCAATTATTAAAATATAAAAACCGTGAAGAATATAATATCAACCATTAATAAAAACACTGTTCGTTCTTAAGTCTTAGTTCAACTGGTAAATATCGATATTGTTATGTTTGACGTCTTGTCTCAAATTCGAACCGAGAACCTCCCAATTTTTCTTCTAAGATCAAAAAAATAAAATAAAAATTAAAGCATGAGTTATCAACCCAATATATCAAAAGATTTAACTAAACAAATGAGTTATCATACTCATATGTAAAGTATATAGTTAGTGAATATACCAAAGAGTTTTCAATTCATTAATGTCATATATCCACATAAATATAAGAAAAGTAATTACTTTTTGAGATATTACTATAAAACTTCACATTAGTGTTATATTTAAACATAACACTTCACATTAGTATTATTACTATGAAAAAAAATTGTACATGAGATATTTTAGACTCGAGAATATATGATATAACACTTCACATTAGTAACAATATTTTTTATTTTACACTAATTTTATAATAATGCACTTAAATGCAAGATACATTACTGTAACAATATCTTTGATTTAAGTGTCATAAAATTAGTGAGGAATGACCACCGAAAGGATACTCGAATCATATTAACATAAATATAAAACTAAAAGAACATTGACTAATAACAAAATTATTAGTAACAACACCCCAATAATGTATTATTATTATTATCAATATAATATTAATTATAATAAAAATAAATTTAATTATTTAATTTAAACAAAAACCTGCACAATTGTAATTAATAAAACATGATAAAACAATATCATGCATAAATAAGATTTTTAATTTATTCAACATTAGTGACAATCAAATAAGAGAAAGACATACGCAATAATATTTTAAATTAACACATCATGAACATAAAAAGAGTATAATAACAAAAGTTATTATTTAAAATCAAGAATATAAAGTATAAAATAATTTTATATTTATTCAAAATAGATCTCTGAAAATAATAAAAAAAAATTAATTACTCCCACTATAAATTAGAATATAAATACAAAATATAGAGTATTATAACAAGAAAATAATTTGTAGTTGTAGAGTTCTTAGCTTTATTAGAATATTATAGAAAAGGCCTCCACTTACATATATATATAGATATATTATTGCACAATAAAAGGAGAAGAAGAAAATATTATTTAATAAATTTCTTCATGTATGAAACATTTATAATAAGTCATAAGAGACTAAAAAGTAATTAAATTACTATTGACTTTGCAGAGTGTGGCATTCATTAATACTGGTAGAGTCACCGACTAATCTTTGATGACTTAACAGAACCCCATATAATATTATCACATCAAAAAGAATAAGACATTATAATAAAATACATATAAAACTCTTATTATAAATCAATACGAGCTACATAAATAATAAGTTGTAAGAATGATATAGTTTTAAAAATTGCCTCAAGTAATTCTCAACAAGGTTTTCATGGCAATAATTAACAACAGAGAATATAAATAAGAAATTAGGCAGCTTAATACTTTGAAATTTTATTTTGGCATAAATAATATATACAACATTGTACCACTCACTATATATTATATATCAATGTATATAAAATAATTTTATTATCATCTAAATATTATTTGTGACTAAGGTTCATTATTAAAGAGAATACAATATTTTATGATAATAACAAATTATAGGTTTAGATTTATAAAATATAATAGTAAAAATACAGTGTATATTAATGAATAAATATACTAATATTAGATATACTAAACATACTAAATTAGATACATGATATACAATTCACTACATTTACATAATAAGACCTCATAATTTAATTTTTGACTAAGATTATATATCAACAAAGATATCCAATATATATTATGAACTTCACTTTAAAAATAATTATGATAAAAATTAGATATCTATAATTATATACTAACTGTAATTGATTGACAGTATAAAAATTATTTACACTAACAACCTATATAAATTAAATAATCCACGAAATAAAATCTAACATATAGCATTAGATTGTATCTATGGTGCCTTCAAACATATGGATCTGTATACTGTTTAGCTTAAACATGTGGATAAGTTGATTATATTCTTTTTTTCGAATTGCCGAATTTCTTTTTGAAGTGCTACAACATTACATCAAATTAAAGAGATTTGGTTACTTTTCATGAGTGACCAGATAGTTTTTTTGCTTCAATTCTAATTCCGTTTAAAAAAAAAAAAGACTAATTCCATTCATCTACTTATTTATCTTAACTATATGTTAGTAATACGTTGACTTGATATTCATCAATTAATAATTCAAATTTTTGTTTATAGACTCTGGTTAATTTATTAATGAAAAAAATAAATTACCCATGAAAAGGTTGATTAATTACCCATAAAATGCCACGTGTACTATTGTGTTGTCTTGAGTGCAAGACAATTGTTTAGATCAGCTGAAGGGTGTGATAAAGTTGATTGGAAACAGGTGCAATTAGCTGCCTATTTAAATTTATAGTAACCGATTCAGAATTAATTAGGGTGTATATCATATGGACCGAAATAATGTATGACGAGATGATTGAGGGCCAAGTATGTGATGTGTTGAAGTGATCATGATAAGTTGAACAAATTGGTCTAGCAAATTACATGTGTTTGAGGATGTGCATTAATGATTATAACAAATATAAAGAAGACACATGTGCTCTGGAATGGTAACTTGTCATTGGATAATAATGTAGATGTAGATATAAAATTGTAAAAAATTAAAAAGAATTAATTGATATTAATTATTTTCCCTTTAATGGTGTTTGTATATTTTAGAAAAGTTTATAATATTTTCAGACTATTTATATTACACCAATCAACAAAAGAATTTCAAGATCCATCACTTAATATAGCGTTAGTTGCCATCAAGTAAGAATAGTAACATGAGGTCTAAAAAACATATTTTTGGGTAAATGAAGCTTGCCATAAGTGAGCTAATCCCATCTGGATTTGAAGCAGCTTCATCATGTCTTGGCCTAAGCCTAATTACAGCTGCAAGAGAAGCTCAAGAATAGTGCTTATGTTTGTTATCCTCTCCTAATAATGACTATGCGTTAGATTTTACTTTAAGTGCATGAAGAGTTTCCCCTAATCATTTATTTATTTCATGAGTTACCTTCACCAAAAATAATTCTATTTGAAATGCATCAGATCCTAATTTGCACACAATTATGAGACTGCAGTTTGAACTCATGACATAATATCTAGGTTAACAATATCAACATTTGTTAGCTCCTATAATGTAATAGCTCCTATAATGTAATTTAATGCCCAGAAGAATATTTAGACCATTTTTGTGCCAAAATCACACACATCAAAACAATTTTTTTTGGAAAAAGCGGTCTTAAATTCAATCGAGAGGTATGTAAAATCTAGCCACAAACTATTCTATCACAAGATATTGAACTCGAGTATTAGTCAAGTTCGTCCTCTTAGATGTAGTACATTAACCACTTGTACAATGCTAAGTGCATGTTTGGTTGCACTATTGAAGTAGCCAAAATCAATTTTGAAAGTGTAGAATTGATTCTGATATGTTTGGATGCTATCATACATAATTGATTCTATCTTGAAGCTATGATTTGAAACTTTTGAATCCAAATGTGATTTTTACATTAAAAATTAATGGTCAACTCACTTTTATCCGAAAATATCCAAACATAAATTACTTTACATTCAACTAAAATCAATTAATTTAAAATTAAAATTGTTAAATAGTGTCCCAAGAAACAATCAAGTTGAATTAATTGGTCATATACTTCTCTATTTATTTATTTTTGGTGAGAAGTCACGTCTGGCAGTCAAAACTGTAATTTGATATATCACCACATACCTAACATTGGCCAAGCACACTAGTGTACTAGTCCATAGTACTATTAGTCCTAAAACAGCTAACAAGTGACAGTGCATTAAAACGCGCCGAATGTCTGGCTTACAAACAAGGGCGAATCTCTCTAGACTCTAGCCCTTAGACATGCATGGCAATTCAACCATCAATAAATAAATAGCTATATACTATTGATTAAGAATTAAGATACAATACAATCCAACCATCAACCATTTTGACAATGATAGCGTACTAGCAGCCTATTGTCAAGAGATTATTAGGCTAATCGTATGGACGTAATGTCATTTTTCAATGCTTTGAATAGTGGATTGTTGTTGAAGTATGAACTACCTTGAGAGTGAAACTACATAGCATTGTCAATACATTGACATTGCAGTCTTTGCAACTGTTATACTAAGTTGGCAGCTACCTACTGATGTATCAAAGCAAACAAACAACAAAGTTGCACAATCAGTTAATATTTTGGCAGGGAAGAACACGAGTGTTATTCTAAAATTGTGCATAAGATGGCATGTGAAAGCAAAGGAAACTATATTTAGCTGCTGGTGTTATATTAAAACTAATATACAGGTGAACTAGCCTCGAACAGAATAAATATTGGAATGATACTGTCAGGTTGGGTGTTGCTACTATAGCTGAACGAGCTAAACAGTAATATACATTTATATTCAACACAAGAGCCAACAATTATACTTTCTGATAGAAACTATATCGATACCAACTCAATTTGTTCAGAACTGAGCAATATGCAACTTGACTGTTAAAAATGAATCCTACTTGGAAGTGTTTGTTCTGAAAGCATGAAATCAGTGTTATCAGTGATGGACGGCTGACTGTGGTGGCATGGCGGTCAACCAAAAAATCCGCCATGTAAATAAAGCATTGTAGACTATGGCTGCCAATGGAGGCTGGCACAGATTCCGCCACACGGCACAGTCACCTCACCATTTTGACAACACTGAATGAAATAATTTTGACTAGACTTGGCTATGGCAATTAAGTTTCTGTCGAATCAAATACATTCACAAGTGTCCTTGAAATGCAGCCTTCCTAAAGTTTCTTTGAATGATCATTTGTAACTTGCAAAATTTTGATCAAGTCTCAACACTAACCAAACAATTTACTAGGACTGTTTTCAGGATACTATCTATTCTGCTTCAAAACTATCATTTTAAAAATAATATATTTGGAACTGAATATGCGAAAGAGTAGAAATCACAAAAAACAAAAACAAAAAAAGAAGTTGGAAGCTTGAGTTTAGTGATCATTTCACTAACTGCAATGAAATCCAAAACAATACAAAAAGAAAATACAATTCAATATAAACAAGTAAAAGCAAACAAATAAATCTCGCGTTTCAATTCTTAATATGACTGCATGAGTGGGTAATTATGAAGCAGGGAGCTTGGAGAGTGCCTAAGATTGTGGTTTTAAAAAACTGTCTGCGCGATTGTAACGGCAATATCATAGTTTTTAAAGTTTCCCCGACCGCAACACGACAACGATTGAGAATGCATTAACGTATTTGGCTGCAATTTTTCAGTTTCAAAGCTTGCGACTTGACCTTAATTTAAAACCTTACCCTAGATTACTATCAACTGAAGAAACAAACTATATAAAGATTAATTCTAAGCACCCAAATGAATCAAAATCAAAGCTAATAACCTTCACAATAGCATATGATAAAGGACACAAGTGAAACAATGGACTATATAATTAACAAAATGAAGCGAAGGAGAATTTTCCTCCCTCACCCAATACACAAATGTAACTTCTTTCCTATGAATCCTTCATGAATATCGCCAAAGGGCGGCGACCATTTTATAAGGTTACACAACATTCAATAGAAAAACAAACATAACTAAGTAACCCTTTCCCTTTTTGCATCTTCCTATACAGTCCAATTGCTGTAATAGATCCGATTCCACAGAAATACAATTTAATCAAAAATTAAAATGGCCCAACAATTATAAAAAGAGGAAGCAAGAAAGCAATACCTGTTTATGCCTTTATGAAAATCCAAAAAAAAATGTTGAGAATTGAGAAACATATACGAAATTGTGGAGCTGAATCCATCATCAGCATCAATGAGATGTAACTTTGGATCTCTTCTTTGCTTCACTGTAAAGCACAACACCCATGATTGTAATTCCAAACCCAGTCATCCCCATGACAGTAACAGGATTTCTGAATATCAAAACAGAAACAACAGCTGCAACAGCAGCTTTTGCATTTCCCAAAACTTGAAGAGTCAAAGCACTAGTATGTTTAGTAACAAGAAAATTAGTCAAATTAACCAAATAAGCAACAGTAGCATTCCCAATCAACAAGAAAAGTATAAAAGGATCACTCTTTGCTTTCTCAGTCGTTATATCAAACACGTTGCCTTCAATATAAAGAGTGAAAGGAAGCAAAATCAAAGCAGCCAAAGGAGCCATATAAAGAAGCAAATTCATAGAATGAAGTTTCTCTCCCTCAGAAGTTAAAATAATCCCTTGAACAACGCTCTTCAAAGCACGTCCTGCGGTTGAACCGACACAAACCAAAAAACCAAACAAATGAAACAAAGGTTCGCTATTACTCGAAACAACAATCCCTAAAACAACGGGCAACAAAGCTAAGTAAACCTCTGCGGTTTCTTTTTTGCAGGTAATTAGAAAAGCAAAAATGGCGGTGAAAAACGGCGTTGTTGCGCCGATTGCTTGGTTAAACGAAACGGGAAGGTATCTAAGAGAGGTGTTACCGCAAACGACGGAGAAGCAGAAAATAACACTAAGAGCGAAGATCTTGAGGAACTGTTTTTTGGAGTGGATTTGTTGGAATGGAACGATATGGAGGATGTTAATGGCGACGTAACTGTAAGCGGCGCATGATAACATGTGGAGCATTGTGAGAAAGATAGGGTAGCGGTAACCATAGAAACTTAGGAGGTATTTGTTGAGAAGAAGAACACCGATGTTGGAAAAGTACCATGATGCGATTATGAGTGATGTTGTTAATAGGTTACTGTTGTTGGATCCGATGATGTTGTTGTTGTTTCTTTGATCACTTGGCGGTGTTGCTGGAATGTCTAATAGTTGGTCATTTGTATCTAGTGTTAATAATCTTGGATTGCTCATTCTTCTCGTTGTCCATGTTTGTGCTTCCACCATTGCCAATGTTGAATGAAAAATTGAAAGATGTTTTTGTTTTTGTTGTTATGAGTGGAATAAGAACGTGTGAATTTGCCTTGGTTTGGGTAGCTGGTGTGCTAGATCTGAAACTAAACTGAAAAAGAGTTTTGAGAATTGGTGAAGTCGTGAACTTTGTTTTTAAATTAAATTTATTTTTTATTTTAGGGGGGTGGTGAGAGTGATGAGTGGTTTTGGTACTGTTGGGGTGTATCTTGAAAGGAAAGGGTGATGGGGGTTTATCTTATTATGTGATCGGACGGTTAGATTTAGATTTGGGGTTATGGAATATTTGTGGGCGTTGGATGAGAATGGAACGATTGGGGAATATAAAAACAGGGGCTAGGTATAATTGGTGGACCATGTTTGTTTGTTTGTTTGGGTTAGGAAAAGATAGGAGTAGCTTAATGTATTTATTATTTTTGCACACTGGTTAGGGTTGAGTGTCGGCGATGAGTGGGATACCTTATTAATGCTGATTGATTGGATTAGATCTTCCCTATTGTTCGTTGCTCGTAAAAATATATTTTCTCTATTGACCTTTGTACTGTGTCTATCAGCTTTCAAGTCTGATTAATTGTTCATTTGATATTGTATTTATTTTTATCTTATTTTTTCTTCTTGTAAATGTATTTTTCCTTAATGGGTAGCTTTGTTAACTTCTAATAACCTTTACTTTTTGTGATAATAATGTGATGATTCATTAACCTATAACCTACTAATTTGATGTTTTATAAATATGATTCTATTGTATTGTAAGTGACATTTTGATGAGTGTAATGCAATTATGCAAATACTATGGGCCAGTTTGATTTTATCAAAAACTCTATTTTTAGTTTTTAAAAATTAAAAAATTTGTTTCGTTACTTATTTTTAAAAACTGTTTTGTAAAATTATTTTTAATATTATAATTTTTAAAATAAAAAAAAGCAAAACACTATTTACATGTTTTACTTTTCGTTTTTTTAATTTTAAACTCTAAAGAGAAAAAGTACGGAAAAGTACTTTTCATTAATGGCGTAGTTGTAAATATGTTTAACTTATAAAAGAAAAAAATTGGTCATTCGATTCAAAGAAGCAGAAACATAAAGAAGCAGAAACAGAGAAGCCATGGAAAGTACACGCACACGATAAAACCCTAGATTTGCGATTTCAACTCTAACTCGCGATTCGATCAAGTTCATCCACCTCATTCCCTCTTCTTGACTATTGTTGTGTGATAATTTCTTTGGTTAGTTTTTCTTTTCCTTTCTTTCGCATACGGTTTTTTTGAATTTGGGTTTTAAATTGAATTTTATTTTTCGAATTAAGTTGGTTTCATTGGTTGATTTCCTTGGTTTCCTTTGTGTTCTGAATCATGATCTATTTGTAATTAATATTAGCATATATATGAGATCGCGGTTGTGCATAAATTTTGGGTATGTGTTAACGATTCAAACAGTTTTAGCATAAATTTGGTGTTTATAAAATCATCTTTTGTTTATGTGTTTTTTTTTCTTCATTTTTCTCTTTAATTCTTGTTTGAATGAAGAGTATGAATTCTTGTTACATAATTTTTGCTGCAAATAATTTGTGACCACGAAATAAGGCGTCTGCCGCCGCTTTCTTTCCTATTTTCAATTTCATTTTAGCATTGTAGTTACATGAGACTCAGTTGCCTTTGTCATATTTTAATTCAAGAAGAAATAATTGAAGCTATGATTATTCATGGAAAGTCACATGATTCTTTGAATTGAACTAAAAGATGATACTATTGGACTTTTTGCACAATGTATTCAAAATTACAAATACTATCTTTAATTTCTAAAGAACAAAATATAAGATTGAATCATTTGCATATTAGTGTTGTTGTTATTGCTGAAACATATGGGAGTGTACAAACTAAACAGGTTGTGAAACATAGTGTCCTGAGTTTCTTGTTTATCTTATAGGATCCTAAAATAAATATAAGTTGTACAATAAAAGAATCTTAAATAACTTGGATACATATAGTTTACTAAAAAGTTTGGAGAATTCGAAAAAACATGAAGAATTCAAGCTTTCGTTCGCAATTCCTTACGACTTCCTCCTCTTCCGCCACACATGATGCACCCCCTGTTGCGCCTGCACCCGCTGTCGCGCTTGCCTCTACTGCACAGGTAACCTAGCTACTTACCAAGTGAAAAATTGGTCAAGAAAAGTTGGGATCATGAGTTTGGTTGGTTCTTATCCATTATCTTAATATAGAAAGTTGTAGATTATGAAATTTTTTTATCAACTCATTGATTGAGTAACTGAATTGTGTATTCGTGCATGTATGGCTTGTGTGTTTCTCAATTGTTCTTTGGTTTTTCTTACTAGGTTTTTCATTTTCATACAGTGCTGTTGAAATAATAATGGGGAATGTTACTACTGTTTATTCTGTCACATTTCTCTTTAAGAATCAATTGCAATTTTTTGTTTAATTCTTTAACCTTTTTGTTTTATAGTTGAACATTTTTTTTTATGATTATGAGTTTGCTTATTCTTTTTATAGATGGCAACTAATGTTAACAGTCTTGAATCAAAGCTTTGGCCTGACTTTGTAACTAAAGCTTTTATTGATATTATGGTTGATGAAGTTACAAAAGGAAATATGCCAAATGGTGTATTTCATGCTAGAATATGGAACTCAATGACTACTAGGTTGAATTCTATAACTAATTGTTCCTTTAAAATGCATCAACTAAAGGCAAAAATGCACCGGCTGCGAGCCATGTATCACGAGTTTTATTCACTTTTGCAGAACACTGGATTTGCGTGGAATGCAGACACCAACACTGTTACTACAAGCGAATAGGTCTGGCGAAATTATCTTCAGGTACTATTTAATAATTAATGGTCACTGATTTGATTAGGTTTGTTTAATAATTATTACTATTTTCATTCCATAAGTAATAAAAAGCAAAACAAGTATTCGAGTGGAAGGCTAATATGTTATTTTGCCTGGTTTCTATGTTGATATAAATAGAAATTGAAACTTCTGCCACTACACCTTTGTGCTTCTTCTCCCATCGCCACCAACTACAATAAACTCTTGTTCCCATTGAAAAGTCAATCATCTGGTGTGGTCCTTATGATCATGCCTTTAACTATGGAAGATATCTCTCATCCCTTTAATTGATTCTCTTTTTATAATTAATTATGTTGTATCCGCTGCTACACCAAAACAAACAAATAACAGACACAAACTTAAATGAATAGTTTGATAAGATAAACACATCATGTTGTCTTAGTGGAGTATTAGTTGACTGTTTATTTTCATTGCCATAAGAATTTGTTTTATGAATCAGTGATCTTCATGACTGGCTGTTGAATGTCAATCCTTTTCCGAAAAATCCAATTTGAAGGAAAATAAACTTAACTTCAATTAAATTGAATGCATAAGTGTACATAAGTGAAATCTAAATGAAAGTTATGTTAAATTACTAATAGTATAGCAATTATGAACGTTGATATTAGGACGTAGGACCATTGGATGTTCCCATTTCAAGATTAATGCGATAATGCATAGTAGGATAAATAATTTATGAGGTTAATGGCAATGGGTCGTTCTTCATGAATAGGACAATCAACTGGTCTTTCAATCAAATTTCGCTAATGTATTTTTCCATTGCTTGAGAACAGATTAGTATTCTTCTAGGATTTATACAATAAGTGTCCCAAGAACTAAATATGAAAATTAGGCCCCATATCATTTAAATAGATAAATCGCAACCCTGTATTTCAATTTATAGAATATGCTTCTAGACTAAAATTATGAATTTATTAGGTAGCATCTTACTGAACCTAATAATTCTTGAGTAAATTTGTTTTCATAATTTAGTTTGTAGAAAATTAATCAGTCTCAATATCAACACTAAATCAAATATTGAGTCAATTTGTCTTTAAGTTTATTCATTTTGATACTATTGTTGGCGGTTATAAATGGCTGTTTGTTCATATTGAGACATGTTTATTTGGTCCTTTTGTATAGTAGGTTGATAAAGGATAGTTTTTTATACGATGACTTAAACTTATGTTGTGGTTCCAAGATAATATACACAGTAAGCACTTTATGCTTTGGTTTGGAATACGTTGTTTTTCTTTTTTCTCTCATTCTTGTTTCTCTCATCCTTAAGTGTCCAGTGATGAGTGGAGGATAAGACAATGTGCAATTTAGTTACCATCTGTAAACTACTAGTGAACTGGTGAGCATTTGCAAGTTCTGTCGCAGCTATAGTTTCTGCTTCTGTTGCATCTCATCCTTTTTCGTATACAATATTGGCTCGAACCGTGTCATTGAAAAGAACAGGCTATTAACTTACCAGTCCCATCTGTTGTCTCAGCCATTTCACTTAAAGCCTTTGAATTTCTATTCCATAAAGTGTAATATGACCTGAGTCTGGATCATAAAATCTTTGTAGTAATGAGATCACTGTTGATTTTCCACTTCCACTTTCACCAACCAGTGTTACTGTCTGTTTTTTATATCAATATCAATCTGTTAGTTGCTATTTTTAATTAGGAAGAACAATTTAGAATAGTCTACTGGATAAGATGTGAAATTAGGAAACTACCTTGCCGCTATGAATGTTCAAGCAAATATCTTTGAATATTTGAACATCAGGTCTAGTAGGATACTTAAAACTAACATGGTTTAACTCAATTTCTCCCTTGATTTCTTCCAGTGTAATTCCAGATTCATCACTAGGGTCTATTTTTGACTTCTGATCAAGAATAGCAAATATGGAAGCAGCAGGACTTTTTGCATTAGTTGAATCAGGGACCAAGGTCCCAGATTGAGAGACTCCCACAGATGCCATGTTGAGAGCAAAAAACACCTGCAAAATTAGGAGACAAAAATATCAATGTTAGAAACACGTGTTAGGTTCCTTCAAGTTTAAGGGGTGTATGTTTAATTAAAAAACTTGACTTGAGTTTAATTAAGGGGTGATTTCTCTCATCAAAGAAATGAAATGTAGCATTGGTTCCAAGCCTTTGTTCATAGAAATCAAAATGAAGCATTTCATAGCATTTCAAAATGATACTGATGGAGCACGAGATCCACTAACTCATATAGTAGGTGGTTTGATTTTATAATACTACTAATGTATTTTTTCTGGCATTATTCTCAATATGTAGAATTAACACATGTAAACTTTATTTTGCTTGCATATTTAACGACGTGTCAACATCACTCTATTTCTGTTTTTACCTCACTATTTAAACTTTCTCATAATTGATGACATGTTTGTACTGTTTCAGGTACATGAGAAAGCTTCTCAATTTCAAAATAAAGGATGTGACCATTATAAATTATTGGAAATCATATTCAACAAAAATAATGCTACTGGAGTACTTCATCATTCATCTACACAAGACCCACCAAATACTGATGAAGAAAATGAGCTTGATAATCAATACCTTAACATTGGGAGTGCAAGTCATGTGTGTGTTGATGAAGATGATTCAGACGATGATATACAAGCAATGGAGCGCATCTCATGAAGTGGAAAACAAAAAGTACAAGTAATATCCAAAAAAGAGTCAACATCACAACAAATGGGACATGCGCTTGCAGCATGGGCTCAAGCATCTTTGGCGAGAACAGAGAAGTATAGCAGGGATAAGAATAAGGATAAGAGTAGGGATAGGAGTGACAAGCTGTTTTGATTTATTTCGGATGAAGAAGGAATGTTTTCTTAATTTTTGTAATGAATTAAGAGGGAAGAACTATCTAAGTGACTCAAGAGATGTACTTGTCGAAGAGAAGGTTGCCACTTTTTTATTCATTATTGGTCATAATGTTCGTCATAGAGTCGCTTCAAACCGCTTTCAGCATTCCACAGAAACAATCTCACGCAATTTCAAGGAAGTATTAAGGGCAGTGTGTCGATTGGGAAAAGAACTCATAAACACAAGAGTCCATAGAGTTGCCTGAAAGAATTAAGAATAATTCAAAATACTATCCTTGGTTCAAGGTATGCATATCATATTATCAAAAATATTTCAGTTCAGTTCAATTATCTTTATTATTTTGTTCTGATTCTATTTGTTTGTGTTATGCTTTATAGAATTGCATAGGTGCAAAAGATGGTACACATATAAGTACATGGGTTCCGGCAGAGAAACAAATTTCATGTAGAGGTAGAAAGACAACAATCACGCAAAATGTCATGTGTGCTTGTGATTTCAACATGATGTTTACATATGTATATTCTGGGTGGAAAGGAAGTGCACATGATTCAAAAGTTTTTTTGGATGCAATTTCAAATTCAAATGCAGGATTTCCTTGGCCACCTAGAGGTAAATCGTAATATCATAATAAAATTACAATATGTCGATGAGTTAATAAATTTAACTAGTAGAGCTAACATATTTTTTTATGAAGGCTCATTTTATCTCGTTGATTTTGGGTATCCATGTACCAGAGGTTTGCTTCCTCTTTATAGGGGTGAAAGATATCATGCCCAATAATATAGAGGCCAAGGTAGACAACCTAGGAGTCCCAAAGAGTTATTTAACTACAAACACTCATCTCTACGGATGACAATTGAGCGTTGTTTTGGGGTGTTGAAAAATAGATTTCCTATTTTGAAGTTGATGCCTCCTTATAAACCCTCCATACAAAGACTTATAGTGATAGCTTGTTGTACTATTCATAACTACATACGTAAGTGGAACTTACTAGATGAATTATTCAACATATGGGAAGCAATGGATCTTATGGAACTTGAGAGGGTGAATGAAGGTCCAAGCATAGAAGGAACAAGCTCCAACGATAACTTAACTATATTATCTGATGAAGGTGCGATTGAAACGACAATGGGTAGGAATCGTATTATAGATAGGATGTGGGTACACCATCACAATTAGTTGCACAAATTACTATCTTTTAGATTTTATTATATACAATGTTGGTGGATATTTCTTAAATACTTGTGTTGGTTCGGCTTAATTTTTATGTTCTTGGCGGATAATATGTATGTTAAATTTTTATATACCTTTTTCTTCAGTTGAATTTTAAAAATAGTGATCAAATAATATATTTTTATATTACAATTAAATTTGAAACTCTATTCACTTGCAATTAATCTTATTTTATAAAAATTTAAGTGAACAATAATGGACAAGTGTATATTAAAATCTTTTAATAAAACTATATTTATTAATTATACTAAAATATTTTTATTGTATTTAAATGTTATTAGTTGAATTTTTCTATCTTTTTTACTTTTATTATTTAACATAAGAAAAACAAATTTTGAAAATTGTATTACCAAACAGTTTTTTTAATTCTCTATTCAAAATCTGTTTTAAAAAATTAGATTATCAAATAGGTTTTCTCTTTTTCTCATCTCTAAAACTGTTTTTAAAAACAAGTATCTCGAACAAGTTTTTTCTTTAATTCTATTCTTTAAAACAATTTTTAAAATCAAATTTATACAACAATTTTTAAAGACTAAAATGCAAAAATGTTTCAAACAGGTCCTATATCTTCTATCTTATCTCTTTCCTTCCTTCATTTTCATTCTTCTTTATTTGATAATAGTTTAGTATAATTTTGATATCAATTAAAAATTTGTGAAAAATAATAATATATTCGTACAAAAATAAATAATTTTAATAGTTATTATTTTTATTTTAAATTATGCATGTACTGAATTATAAAAATATGAACAATAAATAAAGTTCAACCTCAACAACAATCAAATATCAACTATAATTATTAAAAATTCCATATAATTTTCATGAACATGTAAATACAATATATTTTTTTGAAGACTTATTTTGTAAACATTTTTATGGTGCATTTGTTTGGAGGTAGATGAAAGAAATTAGAAACGATATTTTTAAATTTTTATGTTTTTATTTGTTTTTTTAAAAGGATGAGAGATGAGGAGAGCAAGTCAAAATATTTTCTATAACTCATTTTAGTTTACCTCCATTTTAAGGGTTTTGGAGCACGGGAGATAGAGAAAACCAAAACAACAACAAAAATAATTTAAATCGCTTTTTTCTTTTAATCAAACACAAAAGCTTTAAAATCTTTCATTTCTCCTCCTCTTTGTGAACCAAATACATCTCTATTCCTCTTTCTTCTCCTTTCTTCTATCAAAATTCACCATCTCACTCCATTGAACCAAACTCAGTCTTAGTAAACCACCAATAATATTAGTTGATTGTCCTTCTTACATCTAAGTCATTGAATTTAAATTTATAAATCAATGGTAAAAATAGTATTTGTGTATGAGTGCACACACTTGTGCATCCTAATACACATGTTTTGTTGTTTGATTCAAAATTTTAGAGGAAAAAACTCTATTTGATTTAAGTGTTGATTTTTGTTCATTAGGCCGAAGACCATTGCCCACTTCTCTAAATTTTTAGATTTGTCTCATGATCCATAACGTGATTTTTGTAAGATTCTTTGGGATCATCAAAGTGTGTGTGAGTGAGAGAGACAAATAACTCTACTAATAATAATTTAATTAAAGTTAGTAGTTTGTCATTTGGTTGCTTGTGATCGAGTCAAAACATAATAAATAAAATTAATCAAAATACTATAATGTAGGGTAAAAAAATAACTTTTATCTTTTAAATCTTAGCTCAACTGACAAGTCAGTATTTCTAAATTGAACATCTTAACTCAGATTCGAACTCTGAACCTCACAGTTGTATATGAATTTACGGTACTATTTACCATCTCCTCTAGAGACAAAAAAAAATTTTATGAGAAGCTATTCAAAAAAAAGTCTTTGAAGTTTAACCAAATTTTTGATTAGGTTTTTTAATATTTCCAAATTTTTTATTAGGGTTTTTTAATATTTTTTCTCAACATGGTCTTTTAAGGTGTATTGTGTTTGTATTGTAATTTATTTCATTTAACATTTATCATTAAAAACTTTACATCAACATTTTTTAATTTTCTCATTTCTTAATTTTCTCTACAAGTATTTAGACACATGTATAGTCTTGAAAATTTGATAATAAATGTTTATTTACATAATTAACTCACACAACTGCGAGGTATCGGGTTTGAACCCGAGACAAAACGTTCAACCTAACAATATCGACATTTGTTAGTTGAGCTAGGATTTTATGACAATGGTTTGAAAAACTTGTCAAACTTAAAGACTGCATGCATAATTTGATATAACTTAAAAGTTAGTGGTGTAAATTGAATATAACTTAAAAGACCCAATAAATAAGAAAAAAAATTAAAACCTTAGCAAAAATTGAGCTAAACTTAAAGGACTAAAATTATAGTTTTGCCCAAATTATTTTAAATTCTGATTTTTTTCAAAAGTTATAATACATGGATGAAAACTCTTAAAAGTTACTATTTTTAAAAATAAGTGATTATTTTTAAAATTAATTTGTAGAAACAAGCTTTTAATCTAGATGATTTCACATTCCAATTTTTAATTTTTCTTCTTCCATCCTATAATATTTGTTATATTAGGTCATTTCACACAAATAAAAAAAATACTTAATACGAAAATGAGAATAACAATTTTAGCAAATTATTCTTAATTTATTCTTGTTACCATAATTACAAACTAAATAATAATAATTTAGAAAAAATAGAGGATATAATAAGAAAAAAAATTCAAATAATCTATATCTCTTATAAAGTTATTAGAGTTTATTTTATCACCTATGTTTCTTAAAAATCATAGTTTTGTTTGAAAGTACCCATCTGAACAGGTTAAAACAGTGCTTTTGTTAAAAAATACACAATAAAAATAAATAAATAAAATTATAGATTCAAAGCAGATAGAAGGGTGGAAGATTAAACTCTCAAACATTATTTTTGTTTTTAAAGCCCAATTATAGTCCATTTTTAATAATTGGAGGCCCATTTTTTAACTCTCAACTATGAACACGTGTAACGAAAGCAAGGAAGTTCTTCTTCTTCATGTTCTTGCTTAAGCTTCGATGGCTGTGAATGTTCGTACTATATTTTCTGCATTGAAAACCTTAAAGCCACTCAACGCTCCCAATTTGATTCCTAAGAAGAAAAAGGGTTTCTTCTTGTGCAAAATGTCGAGCGAGTCATCGTCATTAACTCACTGTATCACGCTACCGAGTAAACAGTCCGAACCCGTTCATATTCTCGCTGCTCCCGGTGTTTCTTCTTCTGAATTCTGGTCAATCATATTATATTTTCTATTTTCTAATTTTATAAATTTCAAAGTTAAATAAATTTAGTATGATTGAAGCATAATTACTCGTTCAATAAAGCATTTAGTAATGTATATGTGGTCAAATATGTACTCATGCTCCTAGTTATATTTAAAATAAAAAATTACCAGTACAATATTTTTTAAGTTGACTGAAATTAGAAAGTAGAAAATTTCAATTTTTTTTTGTTTTAACCCTAAGTTCTCATGGGAATGATATTCTAGTAATTCGGAATTGTTCTAGTTGGGATTCTATCAAAGCCAAAGATATTATGAAATATGATATGATCATAGGACCCTCTTCCAATATTTTTATTTATTTATTTAAAAATTTGAATCAAATTAAAATTTGTAAACCCAGTTTCATTCAATTTGATGCTAGAATTTTGCAGAATACTATAGCAAAAGCAGATTGACATGCATATAATTGCTGCTGTTTTTGTTTGTGTTGAAACATGTTTCATTTAGTATATCCGATGTTTGGTTTCTTTGTTATACAAATTGGGTAGCTTTGGTCCTTTTGGTTTGGTTTTTGATGTTTCCTATTGCAGGAGTGCTATTGATTCCTCTTTATTCAAGCAGTGGTTGCATAACTTGCAAACTGAGAATGGAATTCTAGCCAATGGTACAATGACTTTGAAAGAAGTTCTAATTCAGGTAATTAGGTTATTGAGCAAAAAATAAGGTAAAGGATATAATCTCTATCTTTAAGAAAAAGTTTTGACATACAAATCTGTTGCAAATTATAGAGGGGTAAAGCTTAGTTTCATATATGAAGCTATGGGAGGGAGTTATTAAGTAGAGATTAAGACAAGACTGACATCACATAGAATCAATTTGGTTTCATGTCCATGAAAGCTAAATATTTCTTACAATGATTGATGGAAAAATCTTCGAAGAACTGAAAATATTTAAACATGGTTTTGAGGTTTTCATTTGTATGAAAAAAGCACATACTAGTAAGCTATAGTCCATAGAAAGGTTTCGTGGAAGGCTCTCAAGACAAAAGGAGTTTGTAGTGTGTACATTCTAGTGATGAAAGATACGGGGTCATGAACTAGCGTAAAGGTGTAACCACGGAGGATTTCCCTGATGTTATATGTTTAACAGCAAGAGTCAACTTTGAACTCTTATCTTTTATCTTTTTCTAGATGTGTTTGCTAATTGTTTCCAAAAGATGGTGTCTCAGTGCTTGTCATTGTATGGATGATAAATTGAAGAGTTGTGAAATGAAATAAATGGAATGCTAGATATATGGAGACAAGACTTGGAAGCACATTGTTTTTGTTTACTTAGAGTACAATAGTATATGAAATGCAAGTTAGTGGTAGGAACATCAAAACTAACTTACTGGTGAAAATTGGAGAAGATATCATACTGTAAGTCTCACGGTGTAAATGTCTTTGGTCTATCATACAAAATAATAAGGAGATGGATGGAAGAGAATATAACCTAAGGATCAAAGCCTACTGGATGAAAAGGAAGAATGCATTGCTTCTTCTAGTTTAATTTATGATAAAAAATATCACTTGAATTTTAATAATTTTTGCATCGCAAACTATAAAATTGGCTATGCTGTATGGAACTGAACATCGGGCAATAATAAGTCAACAATAAAATAAGACCACTGTTGCAGAGATTAAAATACTACAATGGATGAGTAGTTACTCAAGACAAGATTATAAATTATATCATTAGATAAAAGTAAGGATAAAATACTATTGTAGAAAAGATGAAAGCATCTTCTCTTAGTGTTTTGAATATGTGTGGAGAAGACTCGTAAAAGTATCGGGTAAGATTCGTAAGAAGGGTAGAAAGGATGTAGGGTAGCCCATTTGTTTGATGTAAAGGAAAACCAGGGAAACTATAAAGTGAAAGATTTTGGAACTAAATGGACAAACATTCAATATGATTGGTGACACAATATTATGGTATTTAATGATCATGTAGCTAATCCAACCTAGTAGGAATTTTTATTTATTGTTGTGTTAATTTGTCGAGTAAATAATTTTTCTCTGCATTTTATTACCCAAAGTATAGAACACATGGAAAAAACTTATTTGATGTCGTCTAGGTAGATATTTTCTTTTGATTTTTTTTTCTGAGAACTTAACTAAGACTGTAATTCAAAGAAGTTACTCAACTCAGAAAATATAGTTTTAAGAGATTTACAAACTATCAACAAGCATGCTGTTTCTGATAATTTAGGCTTTGGGAGCTGTTGATGTGGCAATTTAATTAAATGGATATTCAATTAATATCGCTGGTTTGTTCATTCATGCGTCCCAAAATCATAATAACAAAATTTGGTTGATTTTCTTGGTATAAACAGGGAGTTGACATGTTTGGAAAGCGCATTGGGTTTCTCAAGTTCAAAGCTGAGATTATTGACAAAGAAACAGGGAATAAGGTTTCGTATTATTTTGCACAACACATTTTCATTATTAGTCTGTTGAGGAGTTTTCGTGTCTCAATTACATCACGGAGCTAAGAACTGTGTCCATGTCCATATTTCTTTTTCTTCAAATATTATCTGAACAATGACTATGGTTGTTGTTGTTGTTATTATTTAAATAAAGGCGTTGGATGGTGGAATTGGTTCTTGTTCTTCCCGTTGAACCAGAATATAATCCTGCTTAGTTCTTTGGTTATTTCTGTATTACAATATCTAAAGAGGGGATTCCTCAATTTGGAAATCAAAATCTCGGGCAAAATTGGATTCGTTTTTATCTTACATTTCAAAGCATCTTGGATATAAGTCGATGCTTAAGTATTTTGGATTCCCATGTTTGGCGCCTTCTCGTTGCACTAAGAAATCGTAATTGTCCAGCAAAGAGGGTATGATCTGCTGGGTTATCTTTATTTCTATATGCTTGAAAGGGCATCACATACCCATACACGTTTTTCTGTTTATAGGTCATGAGATGAGGGATTTGGGATTCCTATTGTATTTGTATCAAACTTGCAAACATATGTCTTAGGATCCAAAATCCTTGGAACCCAGGATGTGCTAGACATTGGATCTTTATTATATCAAGTCTTTATTAGTTTATTTATCTACATTCAGTACACCTAATACTGATTTCTTTCTTTTTATAGTAAAAGTAAATGTGATCAGGTTCCAGGTATTGTATTCGCAAGAGGACCAGCTGTGGCTGTGCTGATACTTCTGGAATCAGAGGGTGAGACTTACGCTGTTCTTACTGAACAGGTAGATGTTGGATTCTTGCAATGTTCTTTCTATGCTTGTTGAGAAAGCTAAAAATTAATAAGCATGTGACTGAATCTGTGTATTACACAGCAGAGCTTTATCGAGGCGAGAAACTATAGATGAGACACTGTATAGGCCAACAAGATATCTTCAATGGACAGTGGTCCACCGAGTTTCACAAATTAGAGTTGCCTCTCATTAGATGTCATGTTGAGAAAGAAAAAAACAAGACGATGTATAAATGCATCGATGTGTATTACACACACACAAACACTCTGAATTACAATAAATACAAAGGATTGATGTTATCCTGTTCACTATATTTACATGATACTGTACAATCATAACAATATTTTCGTTATTTTCAACAAGCATTTATATCTGGAATTTCATTTTATGCCTATTCTTATGCTGAATATTCTTATTTATAAGGCTAGAGTTCCTATGGGAAGAATTATTTTGGAATTGCCTGCTGGAATGTTGGATGATGACCAGGGTGATCTTGTAGGAACGGCAGTTCGGGAGGTCCATTTCTTTCTTACTCGCTCTTTCTAGCTGTATTTGAACGTGCATATTTTATTTACATCCCTAATGGCCTTTTTAGTTGCATGACAAACATTTATTTGCCTTTCCTAGTGAAATGACAATCTTCACAATACTATTTCATGACTCCTTGAAGTTCTGACCCTGACAGGTTGAAGAAGAGACAGGCATCAATTTAAACATAGAAGACATGATTGACCTCACTGCTTTCCTCGACTTTTCAACTGGATGCACAGTTTTCCCCTCTCCTGTATGTGCTGAGCTTTTTGCATGAGAACCTCGTTGCACTCTTTGCTTTTGCGTATTTCATGATCTGTGCTTTGCAAATAATTGTGTTCTTCTTATTTTTAATAAAAAAGATAATAATATCATGTCTTATGCATACAAAGTTTTGCAATACTTCTCCATGGTAATATGAGTATAGTTAGAGTGAGGTGTGGGAAAAGAAGCTCCATTGAACGTTGCATTTAACATTCAATGAGCATGCAGTTCAATGAGCCGTCCTTTTCATTTTGTGTTAGGGAGGATGTGACGAAGAGATCAGTATCTTTCTGTACAGAGGGCATGTTGATAAAGAGATTATCACACATCTACAGGGTAAAGAGACTGGCCTTCGTGAACACGGGGAGCTGATTAAGGTGCGTGTAGTACCGTACAAGAATCTTTGGCGCACCACAGCAGATTGCAAGGTTCTGGTGGCTGTTGCACTGTTAGAAATGGCAAAGAAAGAAGGGTTATTGCCTTCTTTGACAACCTAATTGTAATGCTACATAGAGCAAAGACTAAAAATAGGAGAAATTATAAATTATTGGAGAGATTTTGCTCTGGATGATGTATTGTAATATTCATTTTTAATGAGGTCTAGCTCCTTATCCCGTGAGTGTTGCGAGTCACTATTGCCTTTCACTTGATACATTTTTGGCGTTAAATTGTTATTCAAAAGATGGCTTACATAGTTGACAGCTCACTCGGAGGGTTAATTGAAGTTTTTTTTTTGGTTGTGTGGGTCTATATAGAAAAATATCATTTGGGTCTGTCTATTTTGATTTTTGATTTCGACATTGTTATAAAATTCCACGTTGTTTTTGTCATTCTGCTTGTTGTCTAAAAAGATTTTTTTTTTCATGAACCTATTTTAGCATAAATTCAAAAACATCTGGATCTAATATAAAGAAAACCTACAATGCAACAATCTCGTATAAGGTTGAGTATATCGTGTACGACCCTAAAATCTATGAAGACCTTTCAGCAAAAAAAAAAATCTATGAAGGCCTGTGAAAAGCTTTGACTGCAAGAAATGGCGAAGTATTAATGCAAATACTTAAGGCTATTCTTAAGGACTTGAGAAGAACTAAAGATCAACTTCTCATTTACAGAGATACTGAATTAAAACTAAAGAGTTATATTAATGCAAATTCATATCAAATAAAGATTGTAACAAACCTATTTGGGGTTATGTTTCCACTTTAAGTGACGATGCCGTGAGTTGTAAAAGTTTCATGTAAGCTATAGTAGGCTGGTAGCATAATCAACGTCTGAAGCATTAGAAGATCTTAAAATAGAACTATGACAATAGATTTGGCTTTGCATGACTTGGTAAAAGAAATTCAAATGCCATGAAAGACAAAATTTGTCTATCGATTGAGTTTCAACTTTTGATTGAAATACTGTCAAACTATTTTCAATTGCCTTAATATAGGATAATGACAACTAGGAAGTTTCAGATGCTATGAAATTGTAGATAATTAAATAGCATCGAAGCAGATTCTATAAGTGTAGTGTACTTTGTGATTCCTATTCTGAAAGTAACAACTATCTTATATGCTTTATATAAGCTGTTTTTTGGAACACATTGCAATAAATATTTATATCCTTACTACCAAATAATTTTGAAACAACAACTAAATGCTAAAACATCAATCATAATAAGGGAATGGAGGGAGTAAAATAAACTATCCTTAATACCATGTTGTCCACAAAAGTAACTTCATAATTTATGTAAGTATTTATTGTAAATGACAAACAGATACATTGTTTTCGTTCTGATACATGGTATACAACCTCCAAATTTGAAGAGCCTCAAGACAACTAAGTTACAATGTTTTATTTTCCGTAAATTAATTTATCAGAACTTGCTAGGAACAAAGTCTTTGTCACTTGCCTCCCATATGGTGGTGCCATCACACGAACAAAGTTTTTTATAATTCTCACCCACTCCTGCACTTCTAGCAACCACTGCAGCAGCTATACCATGTTGTGATTTATCTTCAGTTGCATATACGACAATAGATCGCCCAATAAGATCAGCCACCCTCAGCTTTTCTTTGATGCCAGTGAAGAAGGCTTCGCCCTTTTCGTTAACATCTAGTGTTCCCAGGTCACCAAGTGGCTGAAAATTCAATCAAGAAACCTTCTTAAGTTGTGTTTGAAGTCACTAATGATAACTTAGAAACTAACTCTCAGTTTCTAAACTCATTTTAAAAAATAGAATTTGAATTGATTTTGTATTACTAACTTAATCACTCTTACTTAGAAAACTCAATTAACTAATAATAAATCCATTAAAATACATTATGAATTAACTTAATCACTCTTAATGCCAAATATCAAAATTTCAACCATGAAAACTAAAATCAAATCCATCCAAACTCAACAAAGCTTGAAGAAGTTTTAATATGAACGAAACATAAATAATTCAGATCAAATGAATTCCTATTTTTTAACATTCCCAACAAATATTTTTTTTATATAAATCCAATCAATTGCTGAATTATTTAATTCAAAACATAATCAGGACTGTTAAAGGCCTGTCATGCACAAATACCTTATGCTTTTCTTTCATTCTCCTAAATATTTGTCAAAAGTTTCATAAATACTATGCAAATACTCGCTAGTATATATAAAGGCGTGTCATGCATCAACTACATTATGCTTTTGTTTGATCCATGCAAATGACCCAATTTAGTTTGAATAAGCCTTCTATAGTTGATTTTTGTAGCTCGAGGAAGGAAATCTTCCTGCCTATCGTATTTAACTAAATTGTTAGCGAGTGAAATTTCGGTAATAGCGTGTCAAAATAAGAATTCCGAATATAGTCAGCCTCAATAACAGAAATCTTCAAAGAAATTTATTAGACATCAAGATGCATCCATATACTTTCTGATTCCAAAATATAATTCAACATCCTATCCATTTTAGTGTTGTTAAATAACATTTGTACCAGTCATCAATCCTTAAAAGCAAATTTTTTACGGTAGAACATAAGTTGTCTAGAAGGTATAGGAAGAGCAAACCTCTTTAGTGTTTTCCTTGTTTAATGGATTGAACACTTTACCGGTGCTTGCTGCACCTCTTGTCAGATCACCAAACTCATTTATAGACCAAAAATGCTTCCCTGGTGACAGTCCGCTGAAGTTTGCTTCAATTCTAGCTAGTTCCATATTAACTTGAGCCAGGCGAACAACACCAAAAATATCCGGACCTTTGAATTCGGAAACGGCAGCAGATATTAAAAAGTCTGCAGAGCAAAAAAGAAAGATTTAATGAAATCAGAACTGGTAAGAGTATAAGACACCTGACACCATGAAAACAATGAATTGAATTTGAGTTGCTTATTGTGTAATGAGTGCTACAACAAGATTAACAAATACAACGAAATCGAGAGACACCACACAACTAAAATCAGATTTGTTTCCACAAGGAAAAAAAATTGATAAATCATCTAGCATCTATTGCAGTCTAAGCAAAAACAAGTCCATTTCATATTAGGGTTAATAATGAGAGCGTACAACCAGATTCCTATAAGAACAGAGGGGGGAAACACGTTGAGAGTAGGATGGATGAAAGGATAAGTCAAAGTGAATTCATGTGTTGAATACCGCATTAATTTGCAACTCTATTTTCTTGACAACTATGCTGCCAGCTGTGCAAAACCCAGCAATTTCCATCATTGTATAACAAAAATGTCTAACAGCTCACATTCACTGATGAATAAACATTAGATTTCAAGAAAATACGAACAATGTTAAAGGGCTTGGAGAAAATAGCAATCTAGTTTTTCTTGTTTCTACTCTTTTATTACTAACTATGGATCATAAGTATAAATAAATTTCTAATTTAGCTCTTCAACTGCTTCAGTAAGAAGAGACTGACGTATCACAGAATATATAAATAAATAATAAAAACAAAAGGAAACTGACAAAGAATAAGGATGGAGCAAGCTAGAAATAAATGACAGCAAGAGAGCACAATCCCAGATAAGATTATTACCAATCTCAAACTATCATATTATGCATATACCAATAGAAATGTGGTCAATGAATCTCTATAATAGTACAGGCTAGAGCAAACATATAAAAAATAAGTCTTAGCGGAAAGGGATAGAAACCGGCACCAAACATAGAGATTTAATGGTAATAATCGACTTTTATTGTTGATAGAATAGGATTACACAATGGGTTCCCAAGAAATTCGAGAGTCTTGGGTCTCTCCCTTCCAAGAATTCGAGAGCTTGGTCTCTCCCTTCCAAATACCACTTTCGGTAAATAAACAACTAACTTAATAACTGCTACTAATAAGTATAATTATTAATTATAAAAACAGTAACTGCTAATAAAATAAATAATTGTTTGATCTTTTAAACTAAAACAAAACATGTCTGACTGATGATGGGGATTACTAAAAGAATTTCTCTGTGACATACGTGAAGGATGCTAAGAAAATGAATATTGTGCAGAGAAGCTGTTTAAAGGAGCGTACAAACTCAGAGTTTAAAAATAAGATAAGCAGCAGTGAGACTGTCACCACAGCGAACACACTAATATACTCATACCTGTCAATATTATACTCTAACCGATATCCAAATAAATCAAATTTAAGAATTAACCTAGGTCATACTCATGCCCTAACCTTTAATCTGGCAAATCGTACAATCTCATGTGCAAACCAACAAGACAAATAACACAAAAGGACATACTCAAAATTCAGCTATGAAAGCAAGATATCATAAATTTGCAGCCAGAAATCATGATAAAGCAAAGAAAATGACTGGTTAACCTTCTGGCACTCCTTGTCCAATCAATCGGGCTTTTCTACAAGTCTGCTCCAAAGCTTCAGTCATGGTTTTTACAGGCGTTGAACCAAGAATCCTAACAACCTGATTGCTCAAGTCCACCTCCACGTTCTTGATTCCTGTAAAAAAGTGAGAAGACAAGAATGACACAACACAAAGATGGAAATCTCAGGAACCTTAAAAACCAGTCTTATACTCTTATTGTGTTTGGTAAGTTTTTTTTTGAAGAAATTGTGTTTGGTACTAGTTATAAATAGGAAATTTTCTCTGGGTAACAAATTATGAACAGGAATTAATATGATATTAAAAATAAAATCACATGTTAAATGAATAAATAGATATGATTTGTGGATCAAATCAAATCAAACAAATCCAATTCAATTCAATTCAATTTATTTTAATGATTCCAAGCACGTTGAAAGTTGTAGAAATCAATAACTAGAGCATATCGCATAACCATGTAAGTAAGCACTTAAACTAAAAACACGTACCGTTTATCGTTTGCAGCTTATTTTTAACCGCATTAACACAACCTTCGCATTTCATATCCACCATAAACTCCGTCTAATAACATCAAATTAACAAAATAATAATAATAATAATCAAATGAACATGTATTAACTAAGTATTATAATCTAGCATATGGCTAAGGAAGCTAAAAAACATTGAAATTAGAAATTGAAATTAAAATAAAACTGACCAGTAACTCAGGTAAGACATCGTCGGTATGTGACTGAGAGAAATAAAATTAGAAAAATATAAGATAAGATTAGAGGGTAATTAAGTAATAATTAAGAGTAAAGTGAAAAAGGGATTAAACCTGAGAAGAGAGGTTGTGGTTCATTATGAGAGGTGAGGGAGAGGTAGCAAATGTTTTGATGAGGCGAAATGATCTGTTTGATTTGGGGTTGGAAGATAAGGCAGTGTTTGGGGGATTTAGGGATTGATGAGATTGAGAGAATGAAGAAAAGGCTAAGGCTGCAATAGCAGTTGCTGTTGTTGCTACTGCTGGCTTAAGAAAATGCATTTTGTGTCACCCCTGCTTTTGTTTCAACGGCTTTCTTCTAGATTCATCCACGGCTTCCTTTTTCTTTTTCTTCCATTCCAATTTTAGCTTCTTAAATTAAATGTGTGAACTATGATGCCTCATGCCATGGATTTCGGATTATTATTATTATTGTCCAACTTAAAATTTCTCAATATTTTTCGACCGAATTACACCAAATTTTAATTTAAAATATGAAAAATATTGAAAAACTTTTACAAAAACACAAAAATTAAATTTTGATTTCGATGGGTATAGTTAAGGTAGGTACCCTACTCCGTTAAAAATTATCATTTTTATCTTTTATAATTTATTTCTTATAATTTCAAATAAATCAAGTACCTATATTTATAAATAATTTAAATAAATAATAATTTAAAGTAAATAATTAAAAATGAATAAAGTAGCTAAATAAATAAAGAATATACCAAATTAAAAAAAAATATAACTTTAAATAATTTAATTATTAAAATATCATTATTAATTCATAATGTCCTTGTGTCATTTTGTATTTTTAAGTTAATTGAAATGATAATTTTATCAAACACTTTAATTAGTTTATTAACTATAAGTTATCAGTTAGTTCATTAATTCTTAATTATCAACTAATTAATATTACACTGAACTATTATCGGTAAAATATCATAAATATAATTCTTTTAGTAAGTGCTCAATGATTCATAAAGTGTTCTTTACTTTAGAGTGGATATTATTCTCTCACCCTAAAAAATTTCATAAAAAATAAATTATAAATGTTTGAAAATAATTTCTCCAAATTATAGTACATTTGGAGTTGTTCATTGGCGATGTTTTTGTAAACAAAGTTTCAAATGTGATATAATTTTTATCAATTTAAATAAATATTGTAATTAGTAAAAAAAAACTAATTGACTTTTCTTTTCTCTTTCTAAACTAATTGACTCTTCATAAAACCTTGAGGATACCTAATAGATTGATCCGTTTTAATTGGCTATACGGTCGGGAGCTTACTATTTTCGTTACTTCATTCACACATCCAATTTTCTTTCACAAATACAAAATAATATTGTACCGCCTCATGCAATATTTGGTCCTTTATATATTTTATTTTTGTTTTAAAACTTTGATTTTTTAAAGAAACCAAAATACAATTGCGATATTTTTCCTTTACATTCTTTTAAAAATCACAAGAATGCATTAAATAAATTTTAGTTTTATTAAATAAATTAAGGATAAAAGGATTTAAACTTATCTAATTTTAATATTTTTTAATATATGTGTACAAACTCAATTCAACACTTATTGAAGTATAAAACAAACTCTATAATAAAACATTGATAAAAATAATAGATGTCTTTTTAATATTATCAACTTTTACTAAAATTTTATTTAAAATCTACCTTTTTTGTTTTTTGAAATACAAAGTATTTTAGTTAAATATGTTGATGGTTGTTTGTTTTTATAATTGTGACAAAATATTTTTTTCATATGCCTAAACTCTTGCTCAAAGATTAGAGATGGACTGAGAATTTGGTTTTCATCAAGTTTCCTATTATTATCAACTTCATATGCGTCTTTTAACTCATTTTGAAAATTTCAAATAAATATATATTGTTTCCATGGTCTATTAGTCCTGAAAGAAAATTCAAGAAGAATTTGAGGTAATAAATTCTTAATAACATCAACAAGATCAAGAAACCGCATCATATATAAATGGTGCAATCAAAAGCACCACAAATAGTTCTATCAACTGAATTTGACAAAAATAACTCGCTTTCACTGAATAAGCTTTTTACCCAAATTGAATCAGAATTTGCTAAAAACAATAGAAAAAGAAAAGGTAAACGCAATCAAACAGTTCCCTCTACTGTATGGAGTTACATTACATAAATAAACTCAATACAGACAAGAGAGGTTTCCGAAGGGTAAAGACATCTTCCTAATTGAAGAGCATGGATACCAATAAAAGTAGGGAGGAAAATCCAGTGAATGAGACTCTGCCCGCAGCTCCCTTATCACCTCCATCTTTAGCTGCAAGATTTTGTGCAAATTTATGATGTGAGAAATTGCAATAATTAATTAATTGCAAGGTTATCAGTTCCAACTGAAACATATTGTCAAATTTAAAAAGTTGAATGAAGACTTAAGAACTTATTATTAGATTATCGGTAAGAAGTCAAGACTGACGTGAATATTAATAAACAAGAAATTAGATGACTCAAGGTGTGAAAGTTGACCACAACATGGAATAATTTGAACATTTAAGAGTCGTGCCAAATGTGCCATTTGCCCATTTCAAACTCTCACCGTTTGGAAATTTTGTCACTATACAGAAAGAGAAAAGACAAATTGACATAGGTGCCACTAAATTGTTGTAGGATCCGCATAATTAAGTGATATTTTTTATATGCACAGAAGAGGCTAACCCCCCATAATTAAATATGAATTACATAACTAATAGAAATATATATTGCAAATAGTGTGTTAGATAGTGTTAACTCTTCCTCTAAACTTTTCTTTTCTTTTCATTTTATCAAAGATTAAAACACATAACCATAATTATTTCATTTTTATATTTTCACCCGATGAATTTAGCTAAAAGAATTTTTCCATTTTTTATATATCAAAATTCAAAAGTCGAATCAGTATTGAATTGTCGAGATACTATTCACGTTATTATATTCATGAATGACATGATAGGCGGAGTTGATGCAAGTGGGAATGCATCTATCTATAAAAATAAAAGATGCAAGTGTGGATGCAGTTTTTTTTGGGTACAAAATGTGAATGCATTTCTAAATGTGGAATTAAAGTTCTTAAGTTAACAAAGGGAAAATAAATTTGGAGATGTAAAGAAGCTTCTTACCCGGTGGGGCCTCGGCAGTCGGAGGTGGAGCTGACCCGCCTGAAAATATTAAAACGAATTAAGACAAAATTAATAAATGTTTTTACGAAATAAAAACTAATGCATTAACGTCTTATTTTATAAAACCAATATTGCATTTATTACTTTTTCATTAAAACATAATTTCTCAATAATGAAATAAGGCTTTAATTAATATATACAGTCGGAGTAAATAATTTTTAAAAATCACAATTTTTAAATTAAAAGTTTGATTTTTACTATAATTACATCTAAAATCATCTCACAAATAGCTTTTCAATGTAAATTTTTTTCCACTAACAGGACATATGACAATTTAACTCATGAAATAAATACAAATAATATGTAAAAACTTGATACTATCAACTTTTTATGCATTACTTATGTTTATATTTTATTCTTAAGGTATTTTTTGTCATACACATATATATATATATATATATATATATAATATCAATTATTAATTGGTTATGAATGGTTGATATTTTTCATTTTATTTTTCAAATTGAACAAATGAGTCAAATCTATTTAATATCACAGTGAATTTATCAAAATCGCGTTGAATAGCTGTAATTTTACAACATGTACTTCATACATACACTTAAACAAAATAGAACTAAATGCAAGTTTAATTCTATACACAAATAGCTTAATATGTTTTATACCATCAATAAATCACATCACAATGGTAAAACGGATCAATTCGTTCGCTCCATCATAAACATGTCTAAAATAAGTACGGGGCGGAGCGGATCAACTAATGAGATGAAAATTTTACCACGCATCTTTACAAGCGAGCTAGCAGACAAGTGAACCGCCCTCCTCAACTTTTTAATTAATTAAACAAAATCATAAAAACTATAGAAACAGTAGATAAAATAAAGGTAAAGACCATTAAAAAAAATCAAAATATAAAACTAATGAGTCAAACAAAAATATAAAAATTATTATTTAAGTATTCAGGACTCATCATCCAAAACAATAGAATATGTCATAAAAGTTAATGACTACATTTAAAATTAAATACTTTTTTGTGATAAAAAATACTAATTTTTGTAATAACTAACTATATAAATTAAACCGTTTGATTAAATACTTTTTTGTTCACAATAAATGTTATATTGAGTTATTTTACACATACTAAATTTGTTATTATAAATTAAAAATATAATAATAATTTTATCAAATTATTTTTACTAACTAAAAATGTTTTCGATTTTTATAAATACAAATATATTATAATATTTTAAAACTAAAATACATAATATTAATTAAATAACATTATTAAAAAATAATTAATATTAATTTTAAATAAAATTTATTTTGAGACAATTTCTTTTATAGTGTGACCAAGATAAAACTTATACTTAATCAAACAAAAGTGGTAACGTAAGTAATAATGACACAATTCGGTTAAAGACTCTAATCGCGTGTCTTAATTCTCATCTTAATCCGTGCATTTTCTTTTTCCCCTTTTCTCCCTAGATCCAGAAAAACGACACAATTTTTGTCACAAAACTACCATTAAAAAAATCTGATACAAACAAGTTAATAAGACAATTTGTTTGTAGCGATCACAAATTTACCAATTATCATTAAAAAAAGCTTGTAGCGAATCATTTGTACCTTGTTTGCAGGTGGTGAGATCGGTGGTGACACCACAGTTGCGACTGAGTTGAAGAGCCGCAGTAGTATTAATGTTCAAGCTTTGAAGAAAACCAGGAGAATAGAAGAGGTCGCAGAGACACTTGAGTTGGGTTTCAACGGTTTTTTTTAGTGGGTCACAGCAAGAAGATGGTGGTTTTTTAGAATTAAGGAAATCAGCGCAAGGAACCAGCTGAGCAGCGCAAGAAGGGGTTTCACTTGTTTGCCCCTCTGTAGTGTTCATCATCATCATCATCAACACTATACCCACTATCAATGACGACAAACACGTGCTTCTTCTTCGCACATCCATTTTCTTAAAGGATCTGTCGGAAATTTGATTTTTGAGCTTCTGCTTCTGGATCTCCTTTTTTTTCCTTCTTCTTTTGGTTTTCTGTTTTTAAGGTTTGAGAAATGTGTGAAGTAGTGCGGTTTAAGTAGGAGTAGTAGTTGTCAATTTGTCATTGCCTCGTCTTCAAGTCAATCACCGCGTTCATCTGTTGACATTTTGACTAGTTATTATTTCTGATTTCTATTTTTCAAACATCGTTTTTGGTTTTAACTCTTCGGTAAAGAAAATTATTTTTATTATTTAGATTTCGTTTAAACGTGCTTTTGATTTTCATAATTTGAAGTATTTTGATTTTAGTATTGCAAAATTATTATTGTTTAATTGATTTTATAATTTAAAATTATTTTTAATTTGATATTTCATCTCATTTTTTTCTTATGGGAATAGGTTATGCTAAAGTGATATGTGTAACTAAGCTTATTTTTTGTCTACTCATCATTCTCTAGTATTAATAACTTTCAATCATTTATTAAATAAAAGAAAAATATTTTTTACATGAAAAGGTAAAAGAATGCGAGCTATCAGTGACTATATTGAAACCATATCCTAATTTATGATTTACAAGTACTTGAGTAGTCTGGAAAGAAATTTTAAGCAAATGACTACGATGTTCTTCTTAATTATTAAAGTGAAGTGATGTTTTGATCCTTCCCAAAAATGAACAACTATTTTCGGTCCATGAAAAGAAACAGACTGTTTATAGTCATTGGCCAAATTAAATTAAGATATGTTAGTTCTTCTGTCTATTTAATTTTAATCAATTTTTATTTAATTTTTGAAATGTGGTTGAATTATATGATGATTTACGTGAGATATAATAATTCACGAAAAAGAAATAAAATCATTGTAAAAATGAAAGAAATTACAATTTAAAATCAAAAATACGAAAAGAAAAAATGAAAATGGTAGTATAAATACATCAGATAAAAATTGTTGGAAATCGCCGTTGTGTCGGATGTCGATCATTATTTGTTGTAGCCAGAAATCATCGTAAATATGTTTTTTTGTTAAAGGTCACGTAAAAAGTTCATAAACATCGTTAATGATTTAATAGCATACGTCATCAGTTTCCATACGGTTCAATAATATATTGTAGTTCAAGGACTACATTATTTCTGTTTAATTTAATCATAAACTAAAAGTTATTGTTTTTTTTGTCATAGACTAATTTATTAAGTGTGTTTTTGTGAGGACCAAGATATTATTTTTCTCTAATAATTATGTGTATACGAAGAATTCTTAATTAAGACTTAAGATAGAGTCCCGCGTATTTTTGGTGAAGGACCAAAATGTTCTTTTGCTCTAATTATTATGTTATATGAACAATACTTAGTTAAGACTTAATAGAGATCCCATATTATGTGTTGAACAAATTCTTCAATTGATTTTTTATACAGGAAAATAAAATATCGTTGAGTTATTAAATCATCAGTCACAAAGACAAAATTACAAAGAGAACATTCTTCAATACAAATAATAGATTAATATTGAGTTAGTTTAAATTAAAAGCAGGAATTAATTTTTAAAAGGTAATTATAATTCAAACTTCCATTTCTTGTTATTGATATTGTTACTTCAAATATATGGTTAATTAGATCATATTGATAAATTGTACCAAACTGTATCAAAAAATATCAAATCAATTAAATGGTTCATAAAATGAATTACATATTTAAAACAAATCAGTTAATCAAACTTAATTCAAAAACCGATTTAACCATTTTAAAATGTTTTTAATCTTAATTGAGATTTTTTTTCTTGAAAAAATATCAAAACTTTTTTATTTCGAAAAAAAATTTAAACCATTTTTTTCTTGGAAAAGTTTTAAGAAAAAAAGCGAAAACATTTTTTCCTAATTTTTTTTAAAGAATTTTCGAAACTTTTTTTTTTACATATATTTTTCCTGGAAAAAAATAAAAAAAAAATTATCGAAAACTTTTTGTCAAGAATTTCAAAACTTTTTTTGAAAAATTATCTAAGAACTAGTTCGAACCCGATTTTAATTAAAAATTTATTCAAAAATATTTAAATTGTTTATAAATCGGTTTTATGAAAATGATTTTTAAGAACTAAACCAAACTATTAATATGACATAATTCAGACAGTTTTTGGATCATGAACACCCATACTTCAAACCCCAAGACTTCACTAGTGTCATAATTAGGTAAGGCCTTAAGAGACTATGGAGTCATTGTTGGATTGAAATGTGTGTGTTTAATTTACATTGAATATGAATAAATTAAATGTAAAATATATTAAAAAATGGTAAACTACCGTTTTAGTTATCGAAAGTATGAAACACTGTTACTTTGGTATTTGACTCAATAAAAAAATTTAAACTAGTTATCGAATAATCAAAATAGTTCATGAAAGATATAATTTACTATCATAAATTCTTTTGAAATATATAATTTACTATCAAAACAATCCTTACTCTTATAAGGTAAATGACTAAATTCATTAGCATTTGAATGATTCAACTACTCATCTGAGTTTTTGACTAAGTAAGTGATCAACATGACAATGCTCTACACTTCTACATAGTGATTTACCCATTAGAAAAGTGACTCATAAAGTCAATGACTCAAAGTCTTTAAATTTTGGATAGATATATAGGCTCTGTTTGGTAAAATTAACTTATAGTGGATAATTTATAGTTGATAGTTGTTAAGTTAATTGGAATGTTTAGTAAAATTAACGGTTTAATTAGTTTAAAATGTAAAAGGACGTTCTTAATTAAAAATAAATGTTATCAATTAATGTTTAAAATGTTTTAAAAATAGTAATTTAAAAATTATCAATTTAATATATTTTTTATTTATTTATATTAAATAAAAATAAAAATTGAACTATTTACTTTAAAATATTTATTATTTTAAAATTTTAATTATAAAAAAATTATTTACTTTAAATTATTTTAAATTTTAAATTATTTATAAATAAATTATTTATTTAAATTATAATAAATAAATGGTTTATTGTGATTTTAATCTATGTAATGTAGGAGAAATATGATTTTAGTTCGTGTAATTTGTTTTTTAGATTCTATCCTTATAACTTAACATATTTTCTTT
>JBBPBQ010000002.1:10779997-10791317 GCA_037974755.1 Cicer yamashitae
TTGTTTAAAAAAAATAAAAGAAAAGACGAAAAGGGAATAAAATCTTATGAAACATTAATTAAATTCATCACACGTAAATTAAAACAATTGAATCTTTACAGTTTAGACGTCTCTCTGAATTAAATTTTAATTATGAATGTGATTGTTATTAGTTATTACTACAAAATAATAAACAACACATATTTTTTTTTCTTAATTAATATATATTTATTTGTATTATGATACTCCAATTTTTTATAATAAATGTGTTAATGCTATCAAACTTTTGATTGCAATTATTTTAATTGAATCATTTTCAAAATCCTATAATAAATTAGAGCTAACACAATAAGCAAATAAAACTTTAAAATTAAATAATAAATCTATAAAAAAATAAAAAACATAACCTAAACATAAATTATAACACAGCTTTGAGAAAGACAGAACAATGAATGAGACGGCCAAAAAAGATAAATAAATACATTTATAAGATGTGAAATGAATGTACTCTATAAGTGAATATAGAACTATCACTACTTTCGAGAGATTTCTAATTTTCGAATGCCGTGTTGTGAGAAAACCAAATTAAAAATTATATAGCAATTCCCATTAAAGAATTGTAGACCAAGAAAGGAATCTAGTCCTCCATCGTGACAATTACTTTCACTATTCTCTTCTGGCCGGCTAGCTAGCTCATGAACAGTCAAACCACATTTCATTACAAATCAATCATCATGTTGTAAAGGTCTCGATAGTCAATAAGAGAAGGGCATCAATGTCATGGTGTAGATAATTATTTAAATCCTATTAAACATGAAAATTCTTGTGGTATAGTCTTACTTTTTGCATTACGATTCATTGAATGGTTGAATTTGACGAGGAGGTAATTTCCAAAAGCCAGCCAATATTATATGCGTGGACATAGAAACCTAATCAAATTGAAAATTATATAAATCTCTCTATTAAATGAATTCAAGATTACACATCGGTGTCCATCGACAAACAAATGTTTGTTCATTATTTAGTTAGAGTTTCTAAAAGTTTAACTAGTCGTCATGTCTTTACTATTAAGAAATTAAATTTTACTACCAAAAAAAATTCATTTTGTGGTCAACTTATAAATATTAAGAAATCAAATTTCACTACAAAAAAAACATTCATTTTGTGGTCAACTTATAAAATATTTTGTAACTAAAAAAAGCCCTCACAAATTACTGACCGAAAAAACCCTCACAAATACTAAAATTCAAATTTGTTGTTATTTGTGGCAGAAAAAGCTCTCACAATGGATTTGAATTTCAGCAGATTTTTGTGAGGGCAAAAGCCCTCACAAAATTACACCGTTGAGCCTTTGTGAGGGCTTAGGCCGCCACAAAATCACACCTCTGTGAGGGCAAAGACCGCCACAAAGTCACTCGTTTATGACTGCAAAGGCCGCCACAAAGTACTCGTTTGTGACTGCAAAAGCCGCCACAAAGGGCGTAGCGTACCATTGGCATTTATAGCTGCATAGGCCGCCACAAAGTCCATTTTTCTCATATAAATACAACCGTTCCTCTCATTTTTCATTTCTACCTTCTCTCTAAGTTTTCTCTCCACCTTCTCTCTACAAATATTTTTTCTCCAACATTTCTCTTTTAGTTGTTAAATTTCGGTAAGTTGTTATTTTATATTTTAATGTTATTTTTGATTTGAAGCTATTTTTTTAATGAATATTATTTAATTTTTTTTTTGATAGTGGTGCTATTGTGGTGATTGCGAATAGTTGTTACTTGTTTGTAAGCGTCAACTCAGACACTACTCGGCATCAAGTATGTAATGCATTTTAAATATAGATTATTAATTATATAATTATTATTGTTATATGGTTTTTAAAAATATTTTTATACTTAAGATTTATTTTAGAATGTAGATTAATATATTATTTTTAAAATTGAGTATAATATTATTTTTAAACTTTAATATTAGTAAGATTTGTTAAACAAATTACTGGTAAAATATTTAAATTGTAAAATTTATACTCAAATTAAAATGTAGTAATTTTTTAATTGTTGATGAAGTGCTATTTTTTTTTATTATAGTTATTATTGGTATTATGATTTATTATGTTAGTAAAATATAATTATATTAAGAAATTGTAATTTTTTTAGCAACAAAATAATACTTATGAAAAACAAGATTTATAATAATGATCTAATCATAAAATATGTAATATCATAAATATAAAATATTTTTATATTATTTTTAAAATACATAAAAAGTTCATCATTCGAAATGTTGGTATATTTGCCCCCAAAAAAATTAGAAACTATCTTGCTTACATAATATATGATAAATAAAAATTTGCCTCCAAACTCCGCCTTCCAGCAACAACAGTAGCAACTAATGTTTCAGCAACAACAATATTTTAATAATTATCAGTATGTTCCGTCATTTTCACAGCAGCTTCCTCGACCTCAAGCAGATCCAGCTCCATGCCGACCAACTATGTCAATAGCTGGCTTGATCAGACCAGATTTAAATCAACCTCAACCAGCTATGGCTCCGTCGACTAGTGGTAGTGTACTTGAAGATGAATTGCAATTTCAAACCATGTTGTCTCCAACACCAATTAATAATACTTTTGAGGGACTTTTGTCGTCGGGTAATATTCCATTAAATAATGATGGACGGAGTGGAGCTAATGATCATAGCAATTACTATGATGATTGATGTATTTATATAATATTTGCTATTTTTATTTTTGGTTTGTATGAATTTATGGTTTCTATGAATTTGCTATACATTATTATTTAATTATGGTATGTTTAATTTTTGGTTTGTATGACATAATTTATTAATTTTGGAATGTTTTATTTTGTTTGGTATATATAATTTAAATTTATAATTTTATATAATTTATTAATATATAATATTTATTTTAAATTGAATATAATTTCAAATATAATTTAATAATGTATAATATTTATTTTAAATTTTTAAATTATATTAATATTAATTTTTTATATATAATATCATTTTTTTAATATTAATTTCGAATTTTATAAATTTTTTTTTTAATAAAGTCACACATTTGTGGCGGCCAAAGCCCTCACAAACTGATCATTTTATGTGATGTCATCTTTTGTGGCGGCCTAAGCCCTCACAAAGGACAGATTTTGTGGCGGCCAAAACCCTCACAAACGCTAACTGTTTTAAATTCGTAGTCCTTTGTGGTGGCCTAAGCCCTCACAAATAGTAACAAAAAAAAAAGACTTTTGTGGCCGTTTTGGCCGCCACAAACGTTTGTGACTGGCTTATTTGTGGCTGCCAAAGGCAGCCACAAATTCTTCTGTTGTGGCTGCTTTTCTCTCTCACATGGCAGCCACAAATTCTACTGTTGTTGCTGCTTTTCTCCCTTTGTGAGGGCATTTGGCCCCACAAATCTTTATTTTTCTTGTAGTGTTTACTCATGTAATAAATTGATGTCATAATAATTTCTAAAAGAATCAAAATGTAAGTTACAACATAAAAATACAACATAAGAGTAAAACAATATATCACCCATAAAAATATATCTATTATGATGGTTCAATAAAAATTTTATTGATGATATTTTAACTGCACAATAAAATTTTAATGAAAGGACGTTGAATATTTTGCATGAAATACCATTATTATTTTATGTACTATATATGTAAATGAATAATTTAATATAAATAACACATTAATTTTTTACATAAAAATATCAATTTTCTTTTAGTGCAGTATATATAAAATATAAAAAACGAGATTGAACATTTAACAAGTCAATGAAAATTACATTAAATATATTTTAGACATTTATAAATAACTAAATGATCAGTTCACATATGATATTATTTTAAAAAGTTAAATAAATATATTAAAATAGGTTATCCAAAACATAAGTTCTGTCAAGAATAACCAAATAATAATACAAATTAGTTCCAAATTAAGACAACACAAAAATGACATGTGAAATCAAGAATTACGAACATCCATTTTTAAAGATACTAATGGATTGCTCCACAACTGGATAAAATCATTGGCAAAATTATTAACTTTATCTTTGATCTAAGACCAAAATAACACTTTAACACGATCCACGATTTGAGCCTATTACCTTGTTGTTCGAAGACACGATGATTGGAATAAGTATGAATATATTTTTCCCCCAATTTCTTCACATTGAATTTGAAGTTTAATCATATATTGTGAATGCATATTAATTTCATTTATTTTTCTGTTGGTAGTTCTAATTGGACTAGTAAAGTAGTATTGGTCTATATACTAGTGCTAATTTTCCTTGATCAATTTCAACTTTTAATTATATTATGTAATTTTGATAATTATTTAATATTAAGATAAATTATAAAAAATTTCGAACCTCAGTTTTTTGAATTTTTGAATCTGCCTATGAGGCTTCTTAGGAGGGGATTTTACCTCACATAGATCAAAATAGGGAGAAAGTCTCCTTGAGATTGGTTTGGAGATGAAGAACATATCCCGTTTCATGGATATCTTGTACCTAGATAAGTTACTAAAATGATTTTTGTGTGTATATATTTAATTATTTTACATGTTAAGTTTATTTGTCATTTCACATAATATGTGTGCAAATTTATTTTATGTGATTTTTATTGCCGTAACAAAACTCACAATAATATCATAAAAGTTTAATTGTCATACACTATCAGTGTAAAAAGTTTTACACCGTCAAATATCACAATCATTAATGATTATGACTTTAGAAGTATTTATGGTAAAGGTCAAACCCTTTTAAGGATCTATTGATTGTGATTAATTTATAGCGTAAAATTTATTTACACTAACGGTATATATGAATTAAATTCATGTCATAATTTCTCATTTGATTTATGTTTTAATTTTGTTTACTACTAATTTGATTAAAAATAAAATAAATATAATTATTTTTTATGTTGATAGGGTTCCAGCAAAACTGTGAGAATCTTTGGGGATGAGAAGAAAAAACGATCTGAGACCATGAGATCGAGATGTGGGACATTTTGAGTGACGGGAATGAAGAGCGAGGGAGTACTCTTTGCTCTTGTCCCACTCTATTTTCATCCTTACTTATAAGTTTGTTTGAAAATAATTTTAAATCATATACATCAACTTTTATTATATTTTATTTTGAAATGAGTAATTTATCATAACAAATAAATACACATTTAAAAAAATTAAAATACAAAATATTTTTACAAAGTAAGAGTGATTGAAAATAAAAATTATACAAATAAAAAACAAAAATTTACTAATTTTACAAATATTAAAAATATATTTAAGCTTTAAACTTAAAATATACTACTATAGAGGGTGGAAAATGAATACGGAATGGTGCAAGTAAGGAAACAGAAAAAAAGAAAAGAAATTTGTAGTCTGCAAAACATCTTTGAAAAAATGGGAGTGTTAGTATAGATGTAGCGGGTATGAATAATAAATTATAAATTCAGTTGATAAATTGGGAATAGTGATATATAAGGTTGTGAATTCGTAAAATTTAAAAGACTCCATTGTAAGGTCGTAATATTAAAATATTTCATATATGATTATATAGATAATGTAATTTTTTTTTGAAAGGATAGATAATATAACTAAAACAATTTAATATTTTATCTTTGAAATAAAACAGAAATACTTTTAAATAAATTATAGTAGAAATTTAAGAAACAATTAACTCATATCAATGCATAAATTTATTTTCTCGTTTACAAAAATAGTAAAACACATAAGTTTATATTTTAAAATTAATAAATATCATGTAAAATCGTAAATTAACTAAAATATTGATAACAAATTTATATTTTAAATCCAAATCAATGCAGAATATTTGTTAAGTCAGATAAGTAAGTGAATTTATAATTCTATATTTATTAAATTGTTTATTTTTAACTTAGACGTAAAACTGAGTTTATAAATATTTTTAACTTACTTAAAAAAATATTTATGTACTAGAGAATGATAAACTTGTATTTAAACTCGTAATAATATCTTAAAAATAATTTACAAACAAGTTAACTGATTTTTATGTTTTGAAATCATAAATTTATAAAGCATAAGAGTTAATTTGATAGTTTAACTTTTCGATAAGGGAGTTTAAGCTTGAACATGAAAATTGGAAAAAGACCGGGTTCATTGCTGTCCACGTTGCCTTTTGTCTCCAACCATGCAAAATGGATATCTCTAGACTCAAACAATGTACTAATACGGTAGTTATTTTGCCTCAGCCACTCAAAGTTATCACTATTCACTATTAATAACATTTTTTTATTCATTATTCTTTTTTTGGCAATAACATTTTTTTCGTTATTAGATTTTGTTAAATCTACTTCCTATGGAGCTTAACGTCGTTTTAAATAATTTTTTTTAATTAATTATTTGATATGTAGAAAGAATAAAAATTACACTTAAAATTCATAGACAATTGCAATATTTTTAAGTAAAACTCAAAATAAAATATACAATCTAACAAATATCGATAAATAGAATATTGTTATAAAAAATTATTAATCTTGATATATAAACTCAAATGCACATAATAAATAATATTGGGTAACACAATCTTGCGCCTAGTCCTTACCGAAAACTAGAGGCCAGGGTCTCGTGTGTGTGGGTTTTGTTTATCCCAAACGCCACAAACAACAGAGAGAGAGAGAGAGAGATATGGCAGCGCCTTCTTCTTCTTCTCTCTGTACTCTCAATGGTTCTCACCGGAGACCAACCCCTCTTTCTCCGCTCCGCTTCATGGCTATTCGTCCTCAACACTCTCGCTCTTTCGCTTCCTCTTCGCACTTCCTTGGAACTACTCGAATTAAATCCACTTCAACCCAATTTCCTCAAAGAAGAACACGTTTTTCTGTTTTCGCCATTTCCACCGATGGTATCTCTCTCACTCTACTATATATTCAACTCTTTTCTATATAAGTTACTTGGTTTCTTAGAATATATTTCAATCTATTTTTCTTGTCAAAATTACATTTTTAACACCCTATCTTCAAATTACATGTTTTTGGTTTAGTTCATTTGTTTACCATCTTTAAATTTTGCATGTATGCTTCAATTTCCACATGAGTTGTCTAGAGCTCTGTAGCGGTACCACTAACACTTCTGATCGACGAACGTGTCTCGGTGTCATGTATGACACCTACACATTTATTATATTCAGTTAATTTAAATTTTCAAATTATTACCGGTGTCCAGTCGTGTCCGTATCAGTACCGTGCTTCATAGGGAAGGAGGATTAGGATAGTGTTTGATTTTCATTCGGAGGATAGAGTATCATCGTTTAGGAACAAGCTTGCTGATTTTTTTCAAAAAAAGATACTGTTTTTTATCTTTACATGTCTTATTGTTTAACTTTGTAGTGGAACACTATGAACTAGTTTTTGAAAATGTTCATGAGGCATTGTGAATGAATCCTCCCATGTGAGTTTTCTCATCACAAGTTCTGGTGAAGATTATTTGTATCTCTGTCTCACCCTTCTTAGGGTCTGAAATAGATAACTATCAAAAATCATCAAAATACAGATAGATACAATACTAGAATTAAATAACCTTGTCATGTGAAAATATCGGTCCATTTTATGCATCAGCTTACACATATGAGATGATCCTTTTTAACTTTCTATATAGAGGGGAAGCGTGTTGTCCCGTTGAAGGATTATCGCAACATTGGCATCATGGCTCACATAGACGCTGGAAAGACAACTACAACTGAACGGATTCTCTTCTATACCGGAAGAAACTACAAAATTGGAGAGGTACATGAGGGAACGGCAACAATGGATTGGATGGAACAAGAACAAGAAAGAGGGATTACCATTACTTCTGCAGCAACCACCACATTTTGGGATAAGCATAGAATCAATATCATTGATACTCCTGGTCATGTTGACTTCACCTTGGAAGTGGAGCGAGCTCTTAGGGTGTTGGATGGAGCTATATGCTTGTTTGACAGTGTTGCTGGTGTTGAGCCACAATCAGAAACTGTGTGGAGGCAAGCTGATAAATATGGGGTGCCCCGAATTTGTTTTGTCAATAAAATGGACCGCCTTGGAGCTAATTTTTTCCGAACAAGAGACATGATAGTAACAAATTTAGGTGCTAAACCACTCGTACTTCAGCTACCGATTGGTGCAGAAGATACCTTTAAGGGAGTTATTGATCTTGTTAGGATGAAAGCTATAGTTTGGAGTGGAGAAGAGCTTGGTGCCAAGTTTTCTTATGAAGATATACCTGCAGATCTCCTAGAGCAGGCTCAAGATTACAGATCACAGATGATTGAAACCATAGTTGACTTAGATGACGAGGCTATGGAGAACTACTTGGAAGGAATTGAACCAGATGAAGAAACTATTAAAAAATTAATTAGGAAGGGAGCCATAGCAGCCACTTTTGTGCCAGTGTTGTGTGGATCAGCTTTCAAAAACAAGGGGGTCCAGCCGTTGTTAGATGCCGTAGTGGATTATCTACCATCACCACTCGATGTACCACCAATGAAAGGCTCTGACCCTGAAAACCCAGAAGCAATAATAGAGAGGATAGCAAGTGATGACGAATCATTTTCTGGGCTAGCTTTTAAGATCATGAGCGATTCATTTGTAGGCTCCCTTACGTTTGTCAGGGTGTATTCAGGAAAGCTAACAGCAGGGTCTTATGTACTCAATTCAAACAAAGGGAAAAAGGAAAGAATTGGTAGACTTCTAGAAATGCATGCAAACAGCAGAGAAGACGTTAAAGTAGCTTTAACAGGTGATATTGTTGCTCTTGCTGGTTTGAAAGATACTATAACAGGTGAAACGTTGTGTGACCCCGATAGTCCAGTCGTGCTTGAGCGTATGGACTTCCCTGATCCTGTAATTAAGATTGCAATTGAACCCAAAACTAAAGCTGACATTGACAAGATGGCAGCTGGTTTAGTTAAACTTGCTCAGGAAGACCCTTCTTTCCACTTCTCCCGTGATGAAGAGATAAATCAAACCGTGATTGAAGGAATGGGAGAATTGCATCTTGAAATCATTGTCGATCGTCTCAAAAGAGAATATAAGGTTATATTCTTTATTTCATTTCGTATATTTATCAGTATCAGCTAGCATGGTTGTGTTTTTTTCTCTCTCAATTTATCTTTAAGTTAACTATCCAACACTGATGCTGTGCATGAATAAATAGTTACAATTCGAAATCATAATAGAAAATAATGAGAATGAAAGAATGAATCATCCCAAAAGATATATGCTTACGATGCATGACTGTGATCCTTGATAAAATCCATGTCTATCATCCAATTAAGCATGATTATTTCTTAATTGGCACTATTTTCATTTCCCTTATATATGATTAGTCCCTTGGGATGACCCATTTCCTTTCCTTGAGCATTTTTATGTTGAAATGCGTGTGTTTTTTATGTTGATAACTTGATATACAATAGTATATAAATTTTGTGAAGACCACATTATCTGACGTTTGTTTATGCAGGTAGAAGCTAATGTTGGTGCTCCTCAAGTCAACTACAGAGAAAGCATTTCCAAAATCACAGAAGTGAAGTACGTGCACAAGAAACAATCAGGTGGACAAGGTCAGTTTGCAGATATAACCGTAAGGTTTGAGCCCATGGATCCAGGTAGTGGATATGAATTCAAGAGTGAAATCAAAGGAGGCGCAGTTCCAAAAGAATACATTCCCGGTGTGGTTAAAGGATTGGAAGAGTGTATGAGCAACGGTGTTCTAGCCGGCTTTCCAGTTGTTGATGTACGCGCAGTACTTGTTGATGGTACTTATCACGACGTAGATTCAAGTGTGCTGGCTTTCCAGTTGGCAGCCAGAGGAGCTTTTCGGGAAGGAATGAGAAAAGCCGGACCAAAAATGCTCGAGCCTATAATGAAAGTTGAAGTTGTCACTCCTGAAGAACATTTAGGAGATGTAATTGGTGATCTCAACTCAAGAAGAGGACAGATCAACAGTTTTGGTGACAAACCAGGTGGACTTAAGGTAAGTCAAAATACCATTGTTCTTCATCTTCATTTATTAAATTTGAAGGTATGGTTTGAAAGTGATTGTGATGTATTATTTGGAACTGAACTTGTGCATTGTTTTCTTCCGTTTGGTGGTGGTGAAAACAGGTGGTTGATTCATTAGTACCTCTTGCTGAGATGTTTCAGTATGTGAGTACACTTAGAGGGATGACGAAGGGTCGCGCGTCCTACTCAATGCAATTAGCCATGTTTGATGTGGTACCTCAACACATTCAGAATCAACTTGCCACAAAAGCACAAGAAGTTGCTGCTTAATGTATTTCCTTGGTGTCATAACCAGGATTATCTTCTCTTTGATACTTCTATAATGTTCATTGTTCTATAATTTTTTGGGGGTGTTTTTTGTTGTAATTTTTCTTGTACCAATACAACGTTAGCCACTAAAAAAACACTCAGAAGAAAAAGGGAAACGACACAATTTTTCTATCTTCTACGTTTTTATTTTGTCAATTTACTTCTGATTTCTACGTAATTTTCTTATTGTGGTTATCTCAATCAACAAAATTACCAGTTTATGAACCAGTGAAGCAGAGGTAAATGTCCATCGACAAAATAATTGTCACAAACACAGCCAATAGTCGGAGGCTAGTAAGTAGTAACACAATGCTCACAAAAGTGTCTGCTCCAACCCAGCAGCAGTGCCTCCTCAGGTTGTTTATAGAGAAAGCCTAATTATCTCTTGTGTTTGAAAGTGTTTGTTCGATGGTTTTACTTTTAGAGGAACTAGTGCGTTTATCGTTTTACAATATTTTTTTTATGAATTTATATAAATTTTATTTATATACTAATTGAAATAAATTTTATTTAGAGGTGTAAATGTTATTATATGCACATAAATTAATGTGATAGAGGTATTTTCTTTTAGAACTGAACTCAATATATTGGTAATCCTTCATTAAAAATTAAATAATGGAGTTATAATAAAAAATAAATATTGAAAATGTTATGCTACAAGTATAAAAATAAATATTAATCTACTCTTAAATTAATAATTTTTAAAAATGTCCATATAGATGATCGAAATAAAAAATATGTGATTATATTTTTTGTTTTATTTTAGCATTGACATAAATATATTAAATTTAATAACTTAAAAATATATAACATTTATAAATTGAGTAGATATATGTTGATTTTAGAAGTAACTTTTGTTTGAATTACTCTGCTACTAACTCTTTATAGACATTAAATTTTATAAATTCATTTATTTAATGTTTTATATTACCTTAACGACCATGTATATAAAAAATTATAAAAAAAGAATATGTGTAGCTATAAAATCTTACAGA
>JBBPBQ010000002.1:10791519-10815643 GCA_037974755.1 Cicer yamashitae
AGTTGTGAATTATAATTTTGTATTTTAGTTAAATTTATTTTTCAATTTACTTTTATGTAAATTATATTTAAATCACTTTTAACTTATAAAATCAATTTATTAAAGAATTTAATTTACATGCATTTACAATGTAAAATATTTTATACTTTCAATACATCACAACTATTTATGTTTATTACTTTAAATATTTCATATTTGTTACTATATAAGTCAAATATTTTTGAACATCAAATTATTATAATTCATTATTAATAAAAAATTTTTTTTACATTAATAATATATATAAATTAAATATTTTCAATAAAATTTAAATTTTGTCATGACATCATATTATTCTTGATAGAAATATTTTCCAAAACATATTCACCCACAACTTTTTATACACTTATTTAATACTTTATTTTTTCTTTCTATCATATTCATATCACATCAATCAATTTATCTCTCCTTATCTATTTAAAACCCAAAATATATATATATATATATCCTACGAGTGCACTGCAAACATTTTTCTTTCCAAAAGTTATAGCTTGAGCGCTAATATAATCAATTAATTTCTATGTATGCAAGGTGCAGGTCAATGATTACAGCTAGCAATTGGGCCTACAATTGCTAAATCAACCACATAAGCAATTAATTTAAACCACACACCGACAAAAGAATCTAAACCACGGGTATACTCCCTCTACTCTTTCTTTCTTTTGTAAGACACTCTCTCAAAACAACTTTTGTTTTTATTTTAAAAATTGAGTCATTAATACTCTTTAAAAAGCTTTTAACTATTTTAGAGACTTGATACAAGTCATTTTGAACCTTATTACTTTTGAAAAAATTAAAAAAAATTGAACATTGTGCTGTTGATTTTGTTGAGCTCCCTCTATTCTTACATGTATGATTTTTAAAATTGTTTTGTATACATTATAAAATATAATTTTCAGTAGTAAGTAAATTTATATCTCACACAGACATATTTGATACAATTTCAAATATACTCCCTTCTCATAATTTGTTTTCGTTTTCTATTTATTGATATAAGTATAAAATATAAACAATATAATAAAAGTATAATTAAAAGTGAAATGACTATGAACTGACGATATAAAATAATTTTATACTATTGTTGAACGCACATCATTCATCTAGCCATGTATGCATATATATTATAATTTTTTTTTAAAATTATCATTTTTTCTCTATAATTAATGATAAATAGTTAATGTAAGATCACAATTTAAAATTGACAAATAAATAAAAAATTTCTTAAAAATCGACAATTATAAAAGTGCTAGTATAACAAAAAAATCATTGGAACTAATTAAAAAATAATTTCCTCAACTAATATTGTGAGGCTCTTATTTAGTTAAAACTTCAAAGAAAAATCCCCATCTTTAATTGAGATACGAAAATGCCTGAGGCTAATATTCTTTGTTAGAATGATTACTCAAAATTATATTATTGCCTTTAAAAGAGAAGACTTAGCATTGTGGTTCTAATAATTGTCGTTGTTATTCTTTTGTTTATGGTGCTGTTGTTGTCATTCTTTAAGAAAACACAATCAACGTTGACAGGCCGCAAAAACAATTGTTATGGGCAAAGGTCTTAATTAATTACTAATATAATTAAATGTCATGCCAATAAATGTCCGTGGATACAAAAATAAAAAAAATTTATATTAAAAAATAAATACATAATTTTCAGTATAATTTTTTATCTTTAAATATTTAACGAGCGGATAATCATTAAATTGCTATCTAATTAATATTACGGTAACGAGATATTCTATCTCGTATCCTCTCGCTAATTGATTTGGAACTAGAAGCATCTAACGTTTTTCAATATGCAACATGTATACTATTAGTACTAGAATATATGTATGAGTTTCCATGTGAATAGGGGAACATCTTCTGGCATTTCTTAATAAAAGATGGCGTAAGACATTTAAAATTATATTTCATTTGTATCGTGAATTTTTGAGTTGTATTAAATTACATGCAATGTCTCTTTAAATTTAATAATTTTTTTTAATTACTTTATTAAATATTAAGATCTAATTTAAACAGTGTTATAGATTGACTGTCCAACTTATTTTATAAATGGAGAAAATTATTGACATTGATTATGTATATAGACTTTTATTACCAAGTTTTTAAGGTTATATATATATATATGTCTAGATGATTGTAAAAAGAATCAAGAAATGTAGGCTATTTATAATGTTTGATGGATTTTTTTTGAAGGATTAATATAAAAATACATTATTGCAGCATTTAGTATAATTTATAATGATTAAATATTTTCAATTGCGCTAGTTGTTGTTGAAAGTAGGACAAATGACTAAGATAAATTGTGAATAATAGATATATTTTGATTGATTGGTCACATAGACCTAATGTTGAGACCTAAATCCTATATGTCACTATTCATGACCAAATAAAGATTGTATTTTAACTGCTTTAATCGACTATCTCCACGTGATTGTGTTTGAGATTATGGATTGTGCTTACTTGAGCTGCAATACTCACATTCACACGACTCATATTATTGTTGCGTGCATTATTCTTCCTTACCTAATCATAGATCATAAATAGCCTCCACTTCATTGTCACCCGATGTTTTCTACCAAAATAAGAAATTGGTTGCAACCAGATCAAATTATCCATCTACACGAGTTTTGAAATAAATTTGATTTATAGAATCAAACAATACTTGAAGTAATTGGACAAGACTCAATTTCTTTGCTCTGAGTTAACTCTTAATTGCTCCGTAATTGTTTCAACTGCTCCTAATTCATCTTATATTATGCTCAGCTCACCTACCATTTTTTACTACAATTCAAAATATATATTTAGGAGTCAACAAGCTAAAAGCATCTAATAATTTTTATTAAAAGCCATATAAAACAGTTTTTACTTTTATAGACATGATTTTAAAATTTAAATGTAACAAGTTATAGGACAATGAATTGTATACCAATTTTATTATTTTAATTTTCACCACTCCTTTTAACACTAAACATTACAATGATGCAAAATACATCATATTTTGAAACGAAAATATCATTCTACATATCTGAGACAATTTAAAGATTTTTTATATGAATAGAAATCAAACTCAATAACCCACTATTTAAAACATTCATACATATTGACATTGCACTCCAATTACTTGCGGTACTATTTTGAGGGTTTATTTTATAAAAATATTTATTTTGTTATAAAATGTTAGTCTTTTTTTATCCAAACTACAAAAAGTTTTTAAATCCGCCGCCACCGAAGATCATTTAAAAAATGGGTTTTTTTTTGTTTTGAATATAGTGGCTCAAGACCTTTCATTTATAGTAATAGCTTCAATATAAAGAGAAGTCTGAATTAGATAAAAAAAAGGTACTATAGTGGTCCATAGACCCTGTTGGTTGTTCTATACCTCAAGGTCCTCAACATTGTTATCACAATGAACACGGGACATTGTATTTCCTTAAACTGCAACTGCCACCGCGTAGGAAAGCTGGCACCTTCAGCGACCAAATCCTGTTCCAGTCACCTGACACATGAAAACAACTAGACTCACCAAAATCTTCCATAGATAAATTGGTAGCCAAAGCAGATAGAACACACATGAGGATTGGGAGACCAAAGCAGTTGTGAAAATCACCACTGGAGAAATATTTAGCTTTATATTAGTACATCTTTGAGAATGGATAGTTACAAAATAATAAATTTCAATGTGACGTGTAAATATTTTTATTAGTGAGTATTTACCATTTTTTACCAACTGAGAAAAAACCAACATTTTACCAATAGAATAGACAGTTAAAAGTTAATTGATTTTTATATACACTTTTTCTTCATGTTAGTTAAAAATAAAATTTTAAATACTTCATATATTTTATTTTATATATAAAATATGTATGTGTATAAAATTGAAAATAATCTTGTATGCACAGTACTATGTTTTGTATTTTTTGGGTGACTTTGTCCCATACAATTTAGGAAGCTTCTTTACCAATCCCTTAAGTCATTTTAAAAGTACATACTCAAAAACAAAAATATAGTTTTCTTTTATACTACTTTCTTATGCATATATGACTTTTCTAGAAACGTGACGCAAGAAAGAAACTCTCAATTTAATTTGTGTCACTTCTCACGGAACCAAAACAATGGTATAGCCCAAATAGCTCTCTCCAATTTTAACAATGGTATATCCCAAGTAGCCCTCTCCGATTTTAAAATATTAAAGGAACGAATACATTGTGAGATTCGCCGCTAATTCTTTAAGAAAAAACACATATACTCCCTTAAAATTAATAAAAGCAAAAATATTTTTAAAAATTAATATATTTTATTAAAATTTTAATTTAAATATATTAATTTTATAATTATAATTATTTCAGTCCCGATTCAGATCCTAAACCTTAGTTTAATCTAACATATATTGTTTTTTTATAACATTTTTGTATTAATCTTTTAAGGATGTCGAACTAAAAAAAAAAATTATTTTTATGAATTTTTCGTAATAGAATAACTGTCACTACATCATAGAAGATACTCGGTAAAAGAGGCCATTTACTTTTTTCCTCTCATTTCTCTAATTTTTACTGGCTTGGAAATGAGAGTAATTGTAGATAATATTATATAATTATTCAACATAAAAATATGAGTTTGGTTTCATTAGTAGTGGAAATATAAACACACGCGTATACACAATCGTTCCTTGCACTCTTTACTCTTAAAAAACCCACTACTTTCAACGTGTCACCCTCTTGTTTTGCATGGCACTTTGTTTTCAACAACCGAATCAATTCTTGAACAAGCCCCCTAGCTGCTCTTATTTTTATTTATAGAATCACTGCTTCTGGCTATGGCGGTTGATAGCAAAAAGATGTGTTCCAACAACGTTGTATCATCATGGCCGTTGATTTTATTGTTGCTGAGTTTTCACGGTACAGCAGCAAGGCCTAACCGTTTTGAGTGGGATTCGGTGATAAGATTACCGACGGAGCCGGTTGATGGTGACTCGGATGAAGGGGGAACACGATGGGCGGTTCTTGTGGCTGGTTCAAGCGGTTACGGCAATTACAGACACCAAGTGGGTTTATGTTTCTAATTTAATTATGTTTTCCCCCTTTCCTTAATTACTTTCTAAAATTAACATTTAATCGGTTAATTTAATTGCAGGCAGATGTGTGTCATGCATACCAGTTGCTGGTGGAAGGGGGGGTAAAAGAAGAAAACATAGTGGTGTTTATGTACGATGATATAGCTAAAAATGAGTTGAATCCTAGGCCTGGAGTCATCATCAACCATCCACAGGGACCCGATGTTTATGCTGGCGTACCTAAGGTACCTTTTAATTTATTTCTTATTTTCTATTCAATAATAATATAAAAATAGTTAATTACGAGGATATTTACGTCTCTTCCAAAATATATATATAAAAAAGAAATTAAACAAGCTGTCACTAAAATAAATAAATAAATCAAATTAATATGGTTCGTTAAAAACTGTGTATGTGTAATCTATCATACCACTTGTCCAATTGTGTACTTGGTCAAACTTTTGCTTTTTCTATCCTTTTTACTCCCTGGTTGCTTTTTTTAATTGCTATTTTATGACTTTCCACACATGTTAAGACCTTCTTAACAAAAAGTTTGTCCTTTATATAATTTCTTTTTTAAATTTCTAAATGCATTTATTGTTTCTTTTTTCAAATAAATTCTTAATTAATATAACTAAGTATTTTAGAATATGAAAATGCAAAATTAATTATATACAAAAGATTTAACTCATATATATAGGTGTAAATTTTTTTACACTGTACAACCGTTAAATCATTTTAGATGTACCTCTAAAGTCAAACTATGAATAATTTTAGTGTGTCGATAGTGTAAATTTTATGATACCAACAATACATGATAATTAAACTCATGAACAAATACAAAGATTATTTTAGATATTTTTATACATAAAATGGACAATTTTACTACACAATCAATTTTTATTGAAATATGCACTGGGTCCTTAAATTTATATTTAGGAATGAAGAGAGTATGATTTTTCTTTTTCATATAATACCCACCCTCAATAATTTGTTATCTCATTTTATATATCTCTTTGTAATAAATAACTAAGAGTATAATTGACAAATCAATAGTTAGTATTGCATTAAATTTTGAAAACGACAATTAAATAAGAACATAATTTTCTTACAAATTTGATAATTAAAAAGAAATTGAGGGAGTAATAGTTTTCTCTTGCTCTCTATAATCTTTTCTGTAAGAAATATACGGTATGACAAAAATATATATACCACCTGGATATTATTTAGATTTGAAAGGGTAATTATTTTTGCTTTAAAAGAGAAGTGAGATTTTTTTTAATCAAATAGTTTAATGACCGATTCGCACATTTTAAGTGTAAAAAATGGAAAATTTGGATTTTGAACTCATACTCTTACATATCAATATCTTTTATCTTTGCAGTAACAATTGAGCTTTTAAAACATAAACGAAAAGTTATTTGGGTACGCACATATGTTATATCTTTTATGATTAATTTTTCTTGTTTTAATGGTGGGGCTCGTATTTAATATATGAGAGATATAGTAGCGGTGTCTATTAGACACTCATTATTGGAGTGACTAATAATTTTATCTTTTAAAGACAAAATTTATATTTCTTGATTCCTTAAGTTATTATTGGCCGGTGCATTTGATAAGTAGTAGAATTTCTCTTTGCTTGAAAGGTACGTTGATATTTGCACTCCACTAGCCAATTACTGCCTTTTGGTTAATTAAAAATAATAATATACTGTATGGAGCTTTTTGGTGTTGGCGATGGAATTAATTGGAGCTCTTCATAAATCTGTCATAATTTACTTGAGTAACTTAATCTTATGTTTAATTGTGTGTTTAGTTGAGCGGTAGACAACTTACCGCTATTAATTTGGTGGTCTTCTACTATAATTTTTAAAAATATCAATGTCTAACTTCTAGTCCACTGTGTTTCGGTGGTTTTGAAACACACAAAATTGGATTGATGAGGCAATTATTGGGTTGTTCCATATTTTCTTACTAAATATTTCCTTTGGACTCATTTATAAGATAAGCAAAAATAACTATTTCACATTTATTAAAGATGGTAATTAAATACATTTAATTTTTTTGAATTTATGTAAGAATGTATATACATTTACTTTTTCTTTTGATTGAAAAAGTAAATACAATTACAAACCTATCCTAATTATAATGATCATCTTCTCACAAAACAAGAAATTAATGTAAGGGTATTTTTGGAATAATAATATTAACTATGAATAAAGTAATTGGCATTTGTTTATATTTAAACTCTATGATTCTAGACACTTATTTTGTTTATAATTAAGTCTGAAGGAAGTAGTAAGGTTTTATGTAGTGTTTCTTAATTTGCAAGCTAGCTAGTTTCATGGGGGTATAAACAGATTGGTCATTGTAGAAAAAAGGGGATGTAACTTGTTACAAGAGAATCCCTTTCTCTGCACAATTTCACTCTATGTGATGCTTTATTCTCTAACTGCAGGATTACACTGGTGACAGCGTGACGGCTGAGAACTTATATGCTGTTATTCTTGGGGACAAGAGTAAAGTAAAGGGTGGAAGTGGCAAGGTGATTAATAGCAAAGCTGAGGATAGGATATTTATCTATTACTCCGATCATGGAGGCCCGGGAGTTCTTGGTAAGTTAAGCACTTAAGCAAGAATTTTAATCTTGCTTTATAGTTACCAATTTGTTAATGTCATGGAAAAATTGCAGGTTTTACAATTTCTGGACTAATACACACTTTGCACTTAAATTTTTTTCTAAATATACATTTGATCATGTGATATAGTAATGGATTGTAGATAGTAAGTTTTACTTATGAGAATGATGAAATCAGAACTAGGTTTATCTTAGTGTATGTTTGGATTAACAGTAAGATTGACAAAATTGCGGTAAGTCACTGCAATGAGCTTCAACAAAATCACAGTGTTACTGAGATTTTTCCAAACTCACCATCAATCCAAATATAGACAGAAATTACAGCTCCATGATTCCCTTTTTTATTGTAGGAATGCCAAATATGCCGTATCTATACGCAATGGATTTTATCAATGTTTTGAAGAAGAAACATGCATCTAGAGGTTACAAAAAGATGGTAAGATTTCATTTCTCAGGTAGATGATGATTGGAAATGATGTAACTTTATGTTATAAGTCATGGAGGGGTTATTTTGTGGTTGTATAGGTAATATATGTGGAAGCTTGTGAAAGTGGTAGCATTTTTGAGGGTATAATGCCAAATGATTTGAATATTTATGTGACAACTGCATCCAATGCACAAGAGAATAGTTGGGGAACTTACTGTCCTGGGGTGGATCCTGCTCCACCTCCTGAGTTCATCACTTGCCTTGGGGATTTGTATAGTGTTGCTTGGATGGAAGACAGGTATTTTTTCGCCTTTGCTATTTGATATTAAAGTAATGTTTTATGTTAGTATATTAGTTGTTATATTAGTTTTTTTTTTCTGGTCTTTTAACTCAACCAAGTCATTCAACTCTTATAGTTCAAACTAGTTGAGCTGAGTGAAACTTGTTTGAACTATTTAAAAGTGAAAATAGGTTGATTGATCATTCATTTAAAACATTTCCTCTGTTTTGAATGATGCAGTGAGACACACAATCTAAAAAAGGAAACGGTGAAAGAACAATACAAGTCGGTAAGATTTTATTTTTTTTAAAATGTTATAGCAATGTTGCCTTTGAGTATTAGCATTAAGTGAATGAAACAATTTATGTTTTTCATCTTGTGTAGGTGAAGGAAAGGACTTCAAATTCCAACAACTATGCATTAGGTTCTCATGTGATGCAATATGGTGACACCAACATTACAGATGAAAAGCTTTATTTATACCATGGTTTTAATCCTGCCACTGTGAATTTTCCTCCACACAATGGCAGATTAGAAACTAAAATGGAAGTTGTAAACCAAAGAGATGCAGAGCTTTTCTTCATGTGGCAATTGGTATGTATTTTCTATTGTCCTCAACCTCAAATTATTATCAAGCAAATATCTGTTCAAATAATTGTGTTGTATCTAAGATCTATGAATTGCTGGTTTTTGTAACAGTACAAGAGATTAGACCATGAAGCAGAAAAGAAGAGAGACATCCTTGAGAAGATTGCGGAGACAGTGAAACATAGGAATCATTTAGATGGTAGCGTGGAATTAGTTGGAGTTTTATTGTTTGGTCCAGAAAAAGGTTCTTCAGTTCTACAATCTGTGAGAGCACCTGGTCTACCTCTTGTTGATGATTGGGAATGCTTAAAATCAAGGGTAAACATAAATAACTGATTTATTTATTACTATAATAACATTGTAAACAACAAAGCAAAGAACACCTTGAAACCAATTATAATTTGAAAAATAGAACTAATTGAGTGTAATTACACGTGTCAGTGTCATGTTAATGTGGAATACTAGACACATCTTCAAACTACACATATTGTAAATTTGTTATTATAACATGTTTTTATTGATGTTGAACTTGGTTTGTAGGTTCGGGTGTTTGAAACTCATTGTGGGTCACTGACCCAATATGGCATGAAACATATGCGGTCATTTGCCAACATTTGCAACAATGAAATTTCTGAGGCTTCTTTTGAGGAGGCATGTATGAAAGCTTGCGGTGGGTATGATGTAGGGTTATTACATCCATCAAATGGAGGTTATAGTGCTTGATTTTGGGTGGTTTACACTACCTACAGTTGTAGCACAAATTGTAAACACACTGGTTTCTGTTTCTTGTGTAAAACATGTTTTCTCAACATAATGTGTACTGTTTTGTTTTGGATTATGAAAGAGTAAGCAGGGAACAAAATGGGCCAGCTCAGCCCAAGATGTATATGTGGATAGTGTTATTTTCTTTTCAGAGAGTACTGGTTAGGAGAGGATGAATGTTTAAGTATTGGTAATGTATATGTGTGTCATACTTTTTCTAATAAAATAACACAAATTAGTTTAGGATATTAGCCTATTCTGGTCCCTTCTTTCTATAATTATTTTATTTTATTGGAGGTCTCTCTTCCCTCTTAAGCTAAAGAGAGACTGCTCTTAGTTTCATACTGTCATTTACTTTGATGAATTTGATAATTACTATCTTTGTCTATATATAATTTTGTGTGCATTTATTGAAACTGTATGAATAGTTAATTTTGTTGGAGAATTGAACTCTAGATATCTTTATCACTCCAATTTCTTCATACCATCACCATCAAATTATATTTAATACTTCTTATACTACTGAGTAGGCTTGGCAATAAACCAAAGCCCAATTCTTTTATGACAGATTGTTAATCAAGCCATGCATCCCCTAGATTTTGGGCCTAAACTTTTGCGTAAATTGCTTGGCTCGATGGGGTCCATCCTTCTTATGTTTTCATTAAATTTTATCTCATACACATGAAATTATACCCCTGTTCCTACCTTTTAATAAAAATCTAATTGGCTTAAATATAATTTTAATTCTTTATCTTTTATCTATTATTTATTTATTTTGGTTTTTTATTTTTTATAAATAATGTATTTTAGTCTTTTAACTGTATAATTATTTTTATAAACTATTGAGATTAAATATTGGATCAGTTGTAAATTTAAGTGTACAATCTTAATAAAAATAAAGGAAAATAAAGGAGAATTACAGTGAGCAACTCACTTTAGGTAAGTGATATCAACTATTAAATAACAAATCAAAGATAGATATTATAGATACATCATAATCAATCATGTCTTTGATTTTTTTACTTTACATTTTATTCATTTATAGGACCTAAATATGTTTCAAAGAGTTCAGGTATGTTTTAAAATATGTAAGAACAATTTTTTTTTTTAAGTGTAAGTCTATTGTTGAGTTAAATGAATATTTTTCTGAACAATATTATACTCGACACATATTAACAATTATTAGAAGTGATTTCAATAACTAAATGTTATAACTTTTATTGTGATTATGACAATGACTAAAATACACAAGTTATAAAAGATAAAAGAATAAAATACATTAAAATAAAATATCAAAATGAATATTAGATAAACGATAAAAGACCAAAATTATATTTAAATCAATCTAATTTTATCTTCTTTTATTTTTTGTAAAAAAACTTAACTTTAAATGTTTTTTTTAAACATATTTTTTCAACAAATTTTCTTTTAGTGGAAGACAAAATTTAAAATTTTCAAAACTTGTGTTTTGAATTTAAAAATAAAAAATTTCTAAAATATAAAGTTTCAATTTTCAAAAACAAATTTTTGCTTCAATTTTATTTGTTTTTATTTTTTTTAGAACACAAACTTGAATTTGGTGGAGCAACAAAATAGTTGGTAGAGTAGGGAAAAATACTTGAACAAAAGAAAAATATTAAATGAGTAGATTAAGTAAAATATGAAGTAGGGGGTACAATTTGATAAGTAAAGGTTAAAAATTTATGTGTTTCATAATGCAAAATTTCACTAATTTTTAATTTTTTTCTTCTTTCGTTTTGTAACAATTGTTTGAATGACAACCGATGTTTTGGGGTTGGAGATGTACTGGTTACTTTTTTGTCATTTAATTTATTTATCGGTTAACGGATAGAAGACAAAGAAAGTTTATCTAGTTTGATTTGAAAAAGAATAATAATATCAACCAAATCAAAAGGTTGTCATGGACTTGGTTCATCATGGAAAAATTAGAAATACAAATTTTATTTTTTTAGATCGGTGGAATAGTCTATTTTCGTATTTAAATGATATTTGAATTGTTACTTTTGTGAAATTCGTATAACTAAGACTTTTTGTAAAAATTTGAAGTACCCCTTGTACTTAAGATTAATACAACTTTACTTATAAAAAAACAAATGTTTTTTGAAGACATTTGCCTTTTGGTATTACTTTTGCAAACGGTGATTGGTATTACAATGTGCAAGGTTATTAATTCAATGTATGTAGGTGTGAAGTTGTTGGCTATCAAATTTTTTTGGGTACAATGTTGACTATCTGTTGCTGATTATAAATATCTGTTCCTAATTATAAATATCCGTTAAGAAAACAATTTTTTTATAATTATGAATATTTTTCAAATTACTAGACACATTTAATATTATTTTTTCAAATATATTTTTATTAATTCTACAATTTTATCCTAAAAATGAAAATATAAGATTGAATATATTTATGTACAAAGGATATATTTAAGAATATTTAAATATAAAATAAATACGTTAAATTTACTCTCTACATACTTTTCTTAATAAGAACGAACAATATAAAAGATATTTATAAACAATACTCGAACTTAAAATATAATGTTTAACCTAATCATATAAATATTTTTATTGTTTAAACTAAGTCTTAAAAGAATTAGGAATGGAGGTAGTACTTTAATTACAGTATATTCAAATACATACGAAGCAACCCTCATTATACTTGGTTAGCTCTATTGGCCGCTGCAGGACCACCTAAATTAGTCTGATGGATACCCCATACTCATGTTACATTTTTTGGAGATGCTGGTTGGCATGTGATTGTAAATTTTAATGTGTAAGGATAAAACAGAGTGAGAGGGTAATCATTCCTAATTGCACTCTTCCAATTTCTGTTTGTTCTCATTTCTTATAATCATTGATTTAATTGGAAATACTATTTTGAAGGGGGCATATAAAACAAATATCATCATGCATCTATGATCTATATATATAAACACCATATATAGATTTCTAGTTCCTTCTGCCAATTTTTTTTCTTGCAAAAAGAAAACAAGATTTATTCATTCAAATCCATAAAATATATTACATAAAATCCAAATTCAACATCACTAAAAACAAAAAGAATGAATCTACGAACATATTCACATCATCCAAGTTAATAGCATAAAACGGTGCAATGTCTACAAATAATTTGACAAAATTAAACTAACCGGAATACCTATGCATACTGATTTGTAACATTGATGACATAATCATTGGTTGAATTAGTAATTGATCGAAGTTTGATCTATCAATCTAAATCAAATAAACACTGCAATAAGACGAGAAATCAAACAAACACTGCACCAAGACGAAAAATCAAACAACGTCAATTTCCAACGACGAAATAATGAAGGAAAAACTTAATTTGTGTGAAAACTATTTATTTATATTAAATCAGAAAAATAAAAAAAAAAGAAGTAGATGAGTGATTCCGGGTCAAAAAATGACCTAAAATCACCGTCTTTTTGAGGAATTTCCTCTTGCCAACTATATATATATTTTTTTGTCAACTGAAATTCATATAATTCTTAATTCTCTTCATTTTCAACTAATATTTAGGATTTAAAAAAAAAAATTTAAACGAGATAATTGTAGAATACCAAGATGCACCATATGTGGGAGAGCACAAATTTCTTGCTAGTTTGACATTAAAAATACAACGCTCCCTGTGTCTCACAACGAATATCTCATTTGTAAGAAAATGGTCCCAAATGAATTATTCTTTCAACTTTTAAAACATTATTATTTGTTTTCAAATTGTACCATTTTAATAATACTATTTATATCACTTTCAAGTTAAAATCAAAGTATCCACTTTGCATTAATAATAATAGTGGATTAATTAATAATTAATAAGGATAATTTAATAAAAATATTATTCTTTCTCTTCTATTTATTTACTTTTTTTTAATGAGTGAAATACTCAAATGATTTACTCATTATAGAACGAAGGAGTACAATTTAATAAATTTTAACTTACGTCTTATATAAAATCTGAAAAGTTAGTTATACTTAACTGAAATTTTTAATAATCGTAAAACTAAAAATAGTATTTTTTAGTTATTAATAAAGATATAAAAAAAAATAAAAAAATTATTAATTTTTAATTTAATTAACAAATATTAATATTATTAAAACATCGTATCTAAATTTTGGATGGGACATTCATTCTCCCCTCTAAAATACAAAAAGGAAAGTAAAACTTTTAGTATATGAAAATTAATCACATTTTTATTTTCATAGAGCACTCTTTTGAGGAATGAGGAGTTGCCCATTCTCAATTGAACGTGGGGAACCGAAACAATAATGTGTCTATATCAGCAATCATTATCTATGATCTTCCACTCTTCACCTCTGGTGGCTTTCAACTTTGCTCTTCCCATTACTTTCGGGTAAATCTCATTTGATTTACGGCAAAATAATATATAATACAATAATTTTGTTTATATTAATCTAATTGCTCCAAAATAACTTCTAGTCGTAAACAATAATATTCAATTTTTAAAATAATATAACTATTTAATTTTTAATGATTAACGTGATTTCTTAAACCTAGTAGCTACTCTACACTCAACGTATTCCGAAATTTTCTACCACAACAAATGTACAATACTTTTTAATATTTTGGGATTAATGAATGAATCTTATAGAGCCATGGTGGGGATAAGATGACACTTGGATCACGTATGAGACTTTTGCTTCACTACTTGTTTGCTTGTTTCAACTTTCAATCAAACCATTTTGCACTGTAAACTCATTTACTTTTAGCTTTTATCATAACCTTTTCTTTAGTCCTCTATATATATTTCCCTGTTTTCTCTCGACCTTAGTAGCCGTAGAACAATGGCTTGGCGTACGGGCATGAACAATCACCAAACATTTTGTTACACGTGTCTTTTTCTCTATGGTTTAACTTTTCATTGCTACGATCCACAAAACATTACTATAATGCTATGGTTATGGATATAACACTATTTTAATATCTGAAAATGTAATATGAAGTTATTTTAATTTTTAATTTAGTCAAAAATTTAAATTAATTATCGATTTATTAAAATATTTATTAGTTTAGTTTTTGACATTAAGTAGATTGTTAACTCTGTTAATTTGTTGACATAGATGTTTATCTAACATCTGATATGTTGCTCTCTTACTACTATATGCATAATTAGATTAAGATCAAAATGATATTACCTCTAATTTTTTATTTTAATAAATCATAAAATTTGAATCAAGTTTTCCTTTTTACTACCCATTTTCTTCATCTTCATTCTTAAATTTAACCTAAAATTTCTTCTTACCCCAATTTCTTCTTCTCTCTTTCTTCTTCAGCTTCTTCCTATAATTCATTTGACATCAAGAGCACAACTCGAGTGATTTCATACAGATGATAGTACAAATTTTGGATGAACTATAATACTAAACTAAAATTTTGGTTAAATCTAACTCAATCCTACAAAATAATACGTGGAAAATGTCTTCCCTAATAAACACATTTTTCAAACCTTATTCAATATAAATTTTTTAACACATTAAGTCTCATATTGAAGCGAGACAAGGTTGAAGAAAGATTATAAAGAGTGATACTTTCACTTTAGAAGTCGATTTTTTTTGGGTACATAGAAGCTGATTTGGTAATGATGTTTTAGACTCAGTATAAAAAAATGTAATATCTCGAAAGGTAGGTTAAGCCTAACTCGTTTTTACGAAATCGATTTCTAAGATAAGAGATCTTTCTTGTGTGTGCGTGTGTGTATGTGTGTGTTGTATCTCATTTAATATGGATATCTCACTACACTCCTCGTGTTCAGGTCAAACATTTAGAGTGTGATCCGAATGTCGAAATAATAACTCTTCATATTAATAATGACTCTCTAGTTTATTCATCTTTACACTAATAATCAATATGAATTAAATCTTTCATTAAAACGGTTTTCTATGGCAGAGTTTCTTAAAGTCATATGGGTGACCTTCAAAACACTACAAGAATAACATTTTATACGTACTCTGGGTCATTCAAAAGTCTTAGAAAAATAGTTACGACCTTTAAACTCTTTCAGAATGTCATTGTAGTTTTTAGATTTTTTTAAAATAAATTTCTTAATATTTCGAAATGTCAATTTACACTCGATCCATCACATCTCTAATGAGCAATAAAATTTGTGTCGAATTAAACCAAATACTTAATGATTTGGCTCAAATTTGTAACAAAATGTTTGAAAAAACCCAACCAAATTGACTATATTTTTTTGTTTAAATCTATTCCCATAAAAAAAATGAACCTAGACAATTGTTTACATATTCTTGATTCTGAAATTTGTGGAAACTGTGAGTCTAATTGTCTTATAAAGTTTTTGTTGAAAAGAATAAAAAAAAAATAGAAGCTAAATCCCTGACTATGAATTGAGAGTCACTAAACTACTGAGGCTAATGACGAGGGGCTAGGCCACGCCGGACCATGAGTCGTCACGTGTATGAAGCTGGCGATGACATAATCAAATAAAATTTGTTGGAGTAGTAAACAAAAAGAACACTAACATAATATACAGAGAGAATGTCATATTTTATTTTATCTCAACACTCAGGAGCCCAGGAGTGTATTTGGAGAGGTGTCTCTATCGTATTGCTTCAGGTCGGTATGCGGGCCCACCTCGTGCAACCTTTTTCGGTGACTCGTGCACCCTATTTCATTTATTTTATTTAATAATCAAAATATAGAAAGGCTAAATAAATATATTGCGTCAGATAATAATAAATTTCCTCAACAAAGATAATAAAGAAAATTATATTGCTGGCCAAACAACCAGAGCTCGCGTGCCGTTACTGCAACTATATCATAATAATAATAATAATAATAATAATAATAATAATAATAATAATAATAATAATAATAATAATAATAATAATAATAATAATAATAATAATAATATACTATTTTTAATTTTTTTTAACTATTTAAAACCTTAAAATGACTTAATAAAAAAAATCTCAATATGTTAAGTTAAATCTCAACTCACAAATATCAATATTATTGAGTTGAACATTATATCTTAATTTCGAACTAAGAGAATTGTGTGTGAGTTTATGGTAATATATATTATCTCGTCTACAATCCAAAAAAAAAAATCTCAATATAGTCTTTAAATTCTAACTCAATTGATAAATATCGACATTGTTAGATTGAATATTATATTATGGGTTCGAACCCGAAACTTCGCAATTGTGTGAGTTTTTGGTGGTAGTTGTAGTTATACCTTCTTAGAGAAAAAAGAAACCTCAATGTATGTGGACACCCCATATATGAGACACCCACTTAACACCACACCATTGGTGGTGGTTGTTGGTGGTCGGTCGGCTAGAGAACTTTGACAATCTATGATGGTTGGCGGAAGAGCTATGGTAGCCCTGCGGTAGTCGACGACAGAACTCTGGAGTGCAGTGGTCAGTGGCCTCGCACCACAATTGATATTATTAATGTTGTGTAGCAAATGTGACATAAAGATTCCACATTACTTAGAAAAGAGGAGGTTGAACAATATATAAATGAGATAATTCATAAATTCAATGTCTCAAGAGTTTGAGTGAAGATATAATATTCAACTCACTTATGGGGTTGTTTTTGACTCAACGCGATAATCCCCGAGCTCTCCTCATGACTCAATATGATATCAAAACCAATGGTTGACAAGAGTTTGGACGACTTCTTGTATCGAAAGTTTTTATGACCAAAAGTGTTCGTATGACGTGTCTCGTCAATTATGTGATTGTTGTTGGTCCAATATGACTATCCCATATTTTCTTAATGACCCAACAATTAATTTACAAATACATAATTTTTTACATAATAAATTAAATTATTTTAATAAATTAAATCTTTTTTAAGATGTCAATTTGTTGTCCCCATACATGGAATGTCCACCAAAGATTACTCTACTCTTTTATTTGCACCTTTTGGAACCCCTAACACTTTTGCAAATGAATGTTTCATTTTTGTTTGAATGGCCCAAATGAATGTTTAATTAACTAACAGTTTACACAATGAAACTCCTCCATTGTTTTTTGGAAAAAAGATGAAACTCCTCCATTTGAGTATTTAAATGAGTTTCAAATATACACATTATTTATTTTATTATTTTCTTAATAATATTTAATAAATATCAAATCTCTTCAATTTAGCACCTAGACTATATTTATTAAATAAATTTCACTAATAATTTCATATCATTAGTTGATTATATATATATATATATATATATATATATATATATATATATATTTCAACAACACTATTTTCTTTTAATACACTTTGAGTGCATGGTAAAAACATTCATCACTTTAAACACATGAGGTGTATAAATGGTTTGAAACAATATTAATGACTAAATAAAAAGAAGTATTTCATGTTTTCTGTCTTTAAATTTTTCTTGCTAGTTCATATTTTTTTTAATAGTGATTGTCAATGTAAATTTTTGTATCTCCGATTGGATGTGTTGCCATAAATTTAATGAGTTACAAAATACAAGATTATTTTTCACAATCATTGATGTACAAGATATATTTTTTTAATATAAATTGAATAATATCTGCGCACGAACATTGAGACTAATCATTCGATCTATATTCTATTCATAGCTTGGACTATATTCAAACCCAAAACTTAGAAGAGACTCAAATTATCGATTGAATACATACGTGAAATATTTTTACACTCACATTATATATAAATTAGTAAAATATATTTATAAAACTAAATGCAACTGTATAATTAACAAGAATTATATAATTAACAAGAAGTATATATTAATTAACTACTAAGGTAAACAAACTTAAGTATTAAGTATGTTTGTAGTCTTAATAAAATAAACTTAAATTTAGTCCTTTTTGAATTTTATTGTAATTTTAGTTTTTCAAATATTTGTTGTTTAAACCATTAGTCTCTAACGTTCAATATTTGCTGATTTGGCTAATAGAAGTCCTTGTCAGCACTTCCATTTGAACATTTTAACTTACAAGAAGTCTAAATAAGCCCCATTTTATTATTATTTTAATTTTTATTAATAATTAAAATAGATTTGTTTTTTTTTTAATTTAAAACTCTTATTTTTTCAACCCAAAAAATGTCAAGGACGAATTATTTTAGAGAGTTCAAGTTGAGCTCTAACTAAAAGAATCATTGATTATGTTTTATTTATCTTCTACTTGTCCTTAGATTACTAGATTATTTTCCCCGAGAACCAAAAAGTTAAGAAAAATAAATACAACACTAACATATACACATTTTTGTTTTACAAATTTCAAATAAATAGTTTATGAATTGACTGAAACATAATTAAGAAATGCCAATATTTGACCCATTAACTTATTTAAACTTATCATTTAATCAAAAAATAATTTAAATTTATTTACATATATATTTAAATTTATGATATCATAAGTTTGTTTTCAGTTTATTTCTATAAGATCTCTAAAATAATTTATAACTTAATTATATAATAAAAATAACTTTTATAAGCTATAAACATTTAATTATACCCGGTAGCTTATGATATATGAATCCAACTAAACTTATGTGATATATATTCACATGATGCATTTGTAAAGTAGTTAGATAAAAGAATGAATAAAAAGAATGTTATAGAAATAGTGTATTGTGGCACTATAGTATAAGTGTAAGAAAAAAGTGAAAATAATGGGATTAAGAGGTGCAACTTTTGGCGGGAGGGGGATGTTATAATTTATAATAACCCCTATGAAAAAAGAATACAGAAAAAAAACTTCATCGATTACTATCATGATTGTCATTATTAAGTGTTTGTTCATTCATATATTTCACTATCCACATTCTTTTTTTAAGAACCTCTGCTCCTTCTTTCTCACGGTTTGATCATCTTTTGTTTCCATTCTCTCTTTCTTTGGCCCCAAACATCATTCTTTCTCAGTCTCCATCAGTTGCTGGTGGGTGGACTTAGAAGTTGACATATCTCTCTCTCTCTCTCTCTCAAACCATTTTAGCGCCACCATTTGATGGCCTCGATCAGCTTTTCCTGAAATCTAGCTCCATCTCAACAACAGATAAGGAGAGAGAATAATATTCATGATTTATTAGGGCTATATTTTCCATCGTTTCATTTCATCAACTTTGCTCTCTTCTCTTTTTCATTACTCCTCGGGATCTGATCTCTCTCTCTCTCTCTCTCTCTCGAGGAAGGAGAGGTTTTCAGTTTTCAGTTCAATTCCCGAGGATAACAATTTAACTTTCCACTTTTCATTTCTTGTCTGTTTTGTCCCCCTTCTATCTTTTAGTGCTCTTTTTTTGTCTGTTTCTGTTGGATTTGACCAACCTATCTACTACTACAAATTAACGATTGTGGATCAAAGACCTACAGCTTAATAATATACTTCATAATATCAAGATCCATCCACACTTGAAGATCTTACATCCTCAGCTACTATATAAATCAAGGTTGTTCTTTTTCTTTTATAGCTAGCTACTTCAAATTTTATATTTATATGATGCTTGATCTACTATATTTACACGGTGTTATAATATATTATCATTAATTCATAATCATATGAATGGTGGATAACTAAAGGACAAACAAATATGCCTTATAGTCAACAGATAATTAATTAAATGTCACTTCTTATGTGAGGCACAAAATCTTTGACATGACTTTGATCTATGTTTGGTTGGTGTTTTTTTAACATGATCTCATCAACAGACACCATTTTCGATCAACATCATGTTTTAACCTTTCCACCGCTTTTTTTTTTTTTTTTCATTAAAATTTGTATATACAATCTGCACTTTTTTTACACATGATGATATTTTTCTTAAATCGTTAGCAGTTAGAACAAGTAGCTTCTAAGTCATGTTAATATGCCTTTCCATATTTAATATATTTAATTTTTTTTATGTAAACGTGCTTTATCAACCTCTTTTGTAGGCTTAAAAAGCTGAATGTTTGGTGCTATATGATCATGTAGCATCATTCACTACTCCTCCTTCCACATAATTATTACATTGTAAAAAGTGTGCCACCTCTATTGTGTGTTGAAACCTAGTTTAGTTCTACTCCTTTAAGGAAATATGAGTCAATATTGTTTCACAAGGTAAAGTTATAGATATGTGAAGCAATATATAACTTCAACCGTCTCTCTTCCTATTTCTATTGTGTTTTCACCATATTTTATTCAATGTGTGAGTTAATTTAGACAAAAGATATTAATTGTGTTAAATTTTATTTTTTGTAAGCGCAGGTTTTAATTGTTGTGGGGTGGATATGAACACATTTTCACATGTACCTCCGGGGTTTCGTTTTCATCCAACTGATGAAGAACTTGTTGATTACTACCTGCGGAAGAAGGTTTCGTCTAAAAAAATTGATTTAGATGTCATCAAAGACGTGGATCTCTATAAAATTGAACCATGGGATCTTCAAGGTATTGATTCTATCAATCAATAGCTAGTATTTTTTTTTTATAAACAAATATGTATTAGATGCGAATTACAAAACGTACTCCAACCCTAATAGAGTAAAGTCACCTCATGTTTGATGATTTGAAACAATAACAACACATATGCATAAATATATATACAAGAATAACACATGCAATATTTGGTATTGTTGATGTAAACACAGAATTATGCAAAATAGGAAGCAATGAACAAAGTGACTGGTATTTCTTTAGTCATAAAGATAAGAAGTACCCAACAGGAACAAGAACAAATAGAGCAACAAAAGCAGGATTCTGGAAAGCAACAGGAAGAGATAAGGCAATATACTCAAAACATTTCCTAGTTGGAATGAGAAAGACTCTTGTGTTTTACAAAGGACGCGCCCCAAATGGACAAAAATCTGATTGGATCATGCATGAGTATCGCCTTGAAACTAATGAAAATGGAATTGCTCAGGTCAAATTTAACACCTCTTTCATTCTTCATATTCTTCTTTTATTTTTTTAATTCAAAAAACAAAGACAAATTATTTTTTTGTTCAATAAAATTTGCACAATTTTCGCCACAACTTTTTAAATGGTTATCGCAAATTAAACATATATTAATTACATTCAATAAATGATTACAAAGTATACCAATTCATGTTGAAGCTAATAAACTAACTTCATTAACATGAATTTGAATGTGGTTAATCATAATCTCTAATTGTTTAAGTGCAAGGATTTGAAATTTTTGATTAATCAAGTCAAAATACTTATTTTTGTTTAACGACAATAGTAAATGAGTTTTTATATTTGATATATTCATTAGTCTAGTCGTCTATTAAACATAATTCACTATATATTTAATATGTATTACCACTTAGTTTATTGTTGCAAAAGTTGTTCAATTTTAATTGTTTAAATAAGACAACAGAGAAATTATTTATAGTAAATATATTTTGTTTGGTTATGGTTTTTACGTATTTTATAAAAAAGTTATTAAAGTAATTGCTTTATTTTCAAATTTTTGAATTCCTGTTTCTTTTTATTGATAAGGTGTTAATTACTTTCTAGTTTTTGTGGCATTTTAACTTATAACTTTTAGGATCCATCTGATATGATGGACCTCTAAAAAGAGTCCAAAGATATACACTTATTATTTTTAATAAATTTTAACAAACTATTACATTTCCTTTCTCACTTTTTATTACTATAAAAATTTATTTTTTTTATAAAAATGGTATTTGTTCAAAATGTGGAGTCTTGTTGAAAAATAAAAGCGCGGTCAAATTATATGTCATATAAATGATACAATAAGATCATTGAAGTAGAAGTTAAAAAAAAATTTATAAGGACCAAAATATAAATATAATGCTGTTTAATATATCTAAAAATTGATCTCGCTATTTCTGAAGTTTTTAATTAAATATTATATTTATTTTCATTTTTTATTATTATAAAATCCATTCTGTTACCGAAAATAGTAAAGATCTACGTTTAAAACATTTTTGTAATTTATAGTGGACAAAAATCTCACATAAAAATTTAATTATACCATTTTCTAGCCCTTCATTGTACTTGATTAAGTCTTTTAATATGATGGGTTTGATCTAATTTTATGGAAGAGATAAAATAAAATAAAAATATCCGTTTAGACAATTTTTTAAATATATATTTCATAAAATCTGAACTAAATCAATCCGGTGAAGAAACAATTGTTTCAATTAAATTCAATTAGATAAACAATTTTTCAAAATTAAGAAAATTATTTTAACGAATATGAAGATTTTAGAATTTTTATGAACACTTGGGATTCAATATTATATATGCTATCAAAATAAACACATAAAATACAATAGAAAGAAGTAATGATAATCATAAAATAAAATAAAAAGACGTAATGATACAAATACATTTAAATAGTACAAGTTGGACTACAGCATGAAAAATAATTCAATCAATTTAATTGATCTGAATCGGAATTTTTTTTATAACGGAATCGATTTCTTTTGTTTGGTTCATGGAATTGTATAGGTTAATAGAAGAAATTAAAGTTTATACATGACTTCTATGTATTAATTTGAGTTAAAGGGAGATGTACCGCCATCTAATAATAATTTATTATTTGGTCACTTCATACAATTTATTTTAAAATACACTTATAATAATAGGATATAACTTTTTTAAGCCAATAATATTAAGAGAGGTACAAATGGTACCCTAAACATTTACAAGAGGGGATTGTTAACCCCTTTGAAGACAACTCAAAATATTATAATATCAAAGAACAAAGTTAAAACAAGAATTGATTCTAAAAAGGAACAGATCCAAATTATTTAATTGGTCTACAACCCCCCTTATATAATATGCTAATAGAATTATATTATTTTTTTAAATATCATAATATTAATTTTATATAATCTTTATAAATAAATAAATTCTGATCCTCGTTCTATTTAATTTCTGAATTCGTTTTTTATTCTAAGTTTGATCACAAACCAACATCAAAAAATATATCTGTTAAATTTTAAGTTCTAACCACGTAATTTCAGAATTGCATTAGGATATTTGATTGGATGAGTGCATTAAAAAATAAAATAACTAAACCAATTTAATTGATTTAAATCAGATTTTTTGGTTTCATCAAGTTGTTTATTTAATTTGAGTTAAATGGACATACACCACAGTCTAATAAGAATTTATTATTTTATCACTTTATAAAATTTATTTCAAAATATACTTATACAAATTGTATTTCAAAATACACTTATAAAAATAGGATGACAAAGAAAAATAACAAGTTTTAATTGAATGTCAATATATACTTAATTTTAAAGTTATCTATGTATATTTGTTACCTGAGTTATTTTGTATTTAGAATATGTTTTAGG
>JBBPBQ010000002.1:10816373-10843535 GCA_037974755.1 Cicer yamashitae
TATTATTTTATTTTTAGTCTTTATTAATATTTTGTCATCTTTTAATTCATTAAAATATTTTCATTTTTATTTTTCGTCTATGATTTTAAATCAACTTTTGTGTGTCTTCTAATGGGACTAAAAGTTGATAAAAATACCCAAGAGTTGATAAAAAAACAATAACCAAAATAAAAATGAAAAAATTTAGGAGACTAAAAATTGATAATTTTTTTTATAAAGACTAAAAAAATAGTAAGATTTTATAGGAATTAAAAGCTTATTTATCTTCTACTTTTTTCTTTCGTCCCAAATTAATTGACTCATTTGATCATTTTACATATATTAATTAAAGTGTATAAATAAAATAGATATACTACTTTTATCAAATTATCTTTATTATGTATTAATGCATTATCAATGTCGTAAATACACAGTAAAATATATTGTATTGAAAATAATGTAAATAATATTAATTAAATTGTATAACTAAAAATAAAAAAATGTTCATTAGAAATTAAAATGATTTTTTACTAATAGATTAATTATGTTGGGAAGGAGGAATTATGTTTTATATAGTCTTTATGTGGATCCTATCTTAGTTGGTATTTAATTTAGAAAAACTTGTACAACAGGAAGAAGGGTGGGTTGTATGCAGGGTATTCAAGAAAAGAATGACAACAGTACAAAAAATGAATGAGTATGATCAATCACCATCATGTTGGTATGATGATCAAGTTTCTTTCATGCCATCTGATCTTGAATCTCCAACTCCAACTCCAACTCCTAATTATCCATCATCATATTGCAAACCAGAGATAGATCAATTAATGCAATATAACAACAACAACATTCACCACTCCCAAAATCATAATAATGCTTTTCTCCAACTTCCACACCTAATTGAATCCCCCAAACTCACTACTCAATCACAACCCTCAACTTTGACTTACAACAACAATGCACAATACATGCAATATTTTCATCAATACCATCAACAACAACAACAACAACAACAACAACAGAGTCTTCACTCACTTTATGGTGGTGGAAGCAGCACTAGCAATGATGAACAAGTTACAGATTGGAGAGTTCTTGACAAATTTGTTGCTTCTCAGCTTAGTCAAGATCAAGATCATGTTTCTAAACAAACTATTCTTCATGTGGCTGAACAGATTACTCTTCTTGCAAACAAAAAGCCTGAAATGTCTGAGGAACATGCTTCAACTAATTCAACCTCAAGTTGTCACAATATGGAACTATGGAAGTGAACATTACATTACATATAGTTACTACTACTACTGCTACCACTTCATGATGCATACTAATATATAGTATTTGCAAGAAGAAGAAGAAAAAATATTTGAGTATTGTTCTGAGTTGGTGTACATAATTAATAAACTCTATCACATATATTTTATATCCTTAGCACTGTTGATATGAATTAACTCCGGAGTGTGGAGTATATATAGACCAAATGTATCCTATAATATTAGGCAATCCATTATTAGTTGCCTACATATATGAATTACTATGACAATAAAATTAGTACTTCAATGTCAAAATAGGATTTGTTCATTATTACTGTTTAATTTTTTAGATAAGTCCTATTGTCTAATTATAATATGCTTAATTAGCTATATTGTTTTCTTTTTGTATATGGGATGGATTAAGTCATTCTATTTTTTATTTTTGTTTTCTTGTAAAAAGAGTGTTATTTGAATCTAACTGTTCATGCAAAAATGGAGGCAAAAATTAAAGAATCTAAACCAAATGCATTTGATATAAATGTTACTCAAATTCTGCTAATTAATATTGTTGAGTTCTACATCTGTTTTTATCCAATTATTGAACCCTAAACATATTTGTTTAGTCAAAGATAGAAAACTTTTAGCTACTTAAATCACAAAGAGTAATTCATTGTGGTCACAATCTTAATCCAAATTATTTAGACACATAATTTAGAATACAAATTATTTAACTTTTTCAATAATAATGATCATATAAATTGTTCTTTCTCCACTACTTTTTTTTATTTGTGGGTGTCTAAATGATTTAGATTTATGGTTGTGACGACACAAATATTTCTCTTTAAACCACACTTTGTTGATAATGAGTTTTGTCTATGAGGAGAACTTAACTCAAAAGACTAGTCTATTAAATAAAAGAGTTTCGCAACTTAAGTGTTATATTGAACCTTTTTATCTATTGAACATGGGACTCTTAACCCTCGTTCGTCGACCATGCACTAGTGCAAAATTCAAATTAAAATACTATCGATTTAAATTAATTACAGAAAAAAAAAAAGTTTAAAACATATATCTAAAGACATTTTTGCGGTTAAGTTTAAACCAGTTATTTATAAGAACTGATTTAAAAGGTGTTTCAAAGCTTTTTTTTTTTTTCCCTCTATATTTCTGTCTTCTCTTGCGAACGAAACACTAGCCATTGTCCCCATTCATCTCTCTGGTTGTCTCCCTCTTAAGGAGTGGAAATATGCCATATTTGCTAACAAATACAAGGTGGATTAAAGAGGTATTTAATCTACAAAGTTGAACATTAAATTTTCTACCAATAGTGAATAAATAAATAAATATGTGATATACGTATAAGATTTTGACATAATTATATATTGCTATCTGCTTAGGACCAAATGAACTTGTTATTGTAAATAAAATAATAACATTTTGGTAGGTTGCCAACAAAAACCAATTATAAAGATGTCTCAAAATGTGTTTTACACAACCTTTTAAGGCGATTAATTATGAAACAATTGGTTTAAAAAAGTTATTTTCAGTCGGTTATACAACCGACTTAAAATGCATCTCACACGCTAAGTTGAAAATTTAAGTCTCTTTAAAAACAACTTGAAATTTTCCTTGAAAAGATAGTTAAAAAGTCTTTTCTGCAACTGTGATATTCCGGTGATATGGTTTCTTGTTAGGGTGAAAGACTATACTTGTATTTTTTATGAGAGGAAGGTGGACCTGGTGTATTGTATTATGTTGCAGAGGGGAGATAACTATTTTGAAAAATAACTAAGAACACCAAAATTCATGGTATATAGGTATAGTAAAACTAATAATATGAAGATACTTAAATGAAATTTTCTTATATGGACCACATTGAATTACAAGTTTATGGTCATATTTTAAAGTTAAAATTTTAAGTGTGACTTTATTTTGTGTTAAATTAGGCCCAAAATAAATTGCTTAATGGACCTTACAGTTTCAAAAAAATTTATTTATGTCCCCCTCAAAATCTCAGTTTTTTATCGGATCAATTATATATGGTAGTGTAAAATTTTAATTCCTAAATAAAAATGAGATTAATAATGTTATTAGAAATTCTAACTAATAGTATTTTTTATATATATATTTTGAGTTAAACTGAATGTAAACGAATATCAGAACTTATGATCGTTAGACTCACTTGTTTTTATGTGAATATACTTAGACTCAATTGAATAGTTGAATTATAGTAAATCCTTTAGATGCAACTATTTTATTCAAAGGTGAGACTTCTATTCTTTCATTTTCAAGGTGGAACTTTGATGAAAAAGGAATAATGCAAAAGTGTGTTTTTCAAGATGATCTCTTGTGGACATTTTATTACTTGGTCTAAAGGGAATGCAATGCATAAGTTGTTCGGTCTTTCTATATGTGTAGTGGCCAAAATAAAGATTCTAAACAATAGACAATGTTTGATACATAAATACCTATAATTTTCATACACTTATTCAACATTTCATTTTCTTTCTATCTCTCTTTTCCCATCACATCATCAACATATCATATTTTCTACTTCGGTTTCTCACAAGTAGTTGATGGGGTGTATACAAATTATTTTTCTAAATAGAGATAGTACCAAACTTGTACGAAATTATTCATCAAAATTCATTGGATAATAAAATTTGAAGCATACCTGTGTAGTGTATGAAGATATATGGATTCTCAGCTAGCTATACTCTGCTGCTCTAAAACATTCCTCTGTTACCACATATAGATACCATTCAAAGTGTCAACGAGTGACGTGTGTTTTCACAATTTAGTTAATGTTGTTTATATACTAACAAAGAAAATCTCGAGCGACCAATCATAGATGAGAAAAACTTATTAATTTATGTGGATGCATGTCAGTCATTAAAAAACATTGACGAGGAAACATGAAATTCTTGTGTCGGGCAGAGTCAACATTAAGAACTGAAGTTGTTTTCTTTCTTTCAAGTAATGACACGACGCAATGATTAGGCGTGCAATTGCTCCAATAAACAATAATCATGATGCTTGTTTGTTTCAACTCATAGTTAGAGAGGCATGTTCATCACTTGCACACAAAGGGAGGAGTATACTGTTTGCTACATGTGAAAGAGATATAGATATAGCATGCTTCAGAACAGAAGGATTTTCATATGATCGTGAAATGAAAAGGGAAAATAATATTTTTCATTGCAATGCCACCTTTGACTTGTATAGCGCCAACACTCTACTTTTCTTCTTTGCCGTGATGATGTTAAATGGATGTTTGGCTGGTCACCAAATATTTTTTTTTTTAAAACAAATTGGTACATATGAAGTTGGATTTCTAGTTTCTTTATGAAAAATGTTTGGCGGACGCTCATAAAGGGTATACACATCGAATTGATAAAGAGAGTCTTGTAATTAATGTGATATGATAGGGAGAGCTGTCGATTAAGGCATTGGTACATGGTGGTCACAGCCTTCAATTAGGGAGGATCTCAATTTTTTTTTATAATGTATCTTAACATTTACATTGATATTTTTAGTTTTGTACATTCAACCCTTTAAAATTTTATATTTACATTGTATGTCTAAAATAAATAGTCAATTTTCCACCACTATGTGATAGCGGCTGCAGTCTACTAGGGGACACCGTCCATCATCAAATGTTAGAATTTTGAAAATCTTAATGTTAAGGTTTTGTGATTTTGAGAACTCAATTTTTAGATTCGAACATGACCTCCAAAAACATTAAGACAACCTTGACGATAGGAATAGAGAAATATATCTAAAATAAAATGTTAAATATGGCTATGAAAATTTGAAATATATGTAAATCATTTGTTGTTTTTTTATTGTATTTTATTTTTTGATAAAATAAAATATTATTAAAAGAGTATAAGAGATATTCCAATTATTACTGCAAATATATACATCTACCCACCTAATTGAAACCCTCTGTTAGTTCAAACCGCAGGTGTGTATTTTTGTTCTATCATGCTCCCAGTTCAAATCATTGACAAATAACAAGGCATATACATATGTTATATCAGATGTAAGCTAGTACGTAGAAAGTACGAATACTGAAAATCTGAAAACAATTTTATCTATGAAACTCATCATACCAAATGATAATACAGAGAGAATACAACTTTTTGTGAGGTGACCAGACCAACCATCAAGTCCTAGCTAGGCAAATCATCGGATCAGGATTTACTACACTGCAATTAAGGCCATTGAGAGATTAAGATTGGTCAACCCAGATTTTAAATAAGTTTTTTAAAAAATAATTAAATTTAAATCCAAAATTTGAATCGTCAAATTTTAATTGGACGAAACTTAATCCAAATTCCAAATCATCATGGATAAGGGTTAGACTACTTATCTTCGATACATAATGCACTTGCACCGTCAAATAATAATCAACTTATTTGATTATTTTAACATAGATAAAAGATTAAAATGAGAAAATAATTATTTTATTAAATCAAACTTGCTAATAATATCTTAGGTCATGCGATGTTGTAGCAAAATTCAGGTGAGAAACCACGTTAACATAGAAACTTAGTTTTGCTGCTTTTGAATATCCACACTTGAATAACATAGGGACGTGAGAAAATCCGGCCAAAAAATATGTTGAGTATTGATGTATTTTCTTCTATCACAAGTATAAACAAAAATTAAGATGTATTTGATTTAAAATTTAAATTAAATATAATTATACTTTTGTTTATGTACAATACTATGCATCAAATACTTTAACAAAAATATATTAAATTGAAAACTATGCATCAAATACTATTAATTAAAGAGTACACACAATCGAAAAAATATAATCAATATCACCTTAAAAATTAAAAATGACAATTATTTTAAAACAATTTTTTATTGTAAATAGTAATACAACCTCCTATACTATATATATGATAAAATTGAATTAACAAAAATTAATATATTTAACAAAAAAAATTAAATATATTAATTTTTGTTAATTCAGTTTCCTCTTAAGCAAAATACATTATATATAAACAGGAAAACCATGAGCAAAAGGCATTGTAATGCAAAAGGGGCACATTCCTTGTATGACATGTTTGGGGAAACGACCGCAAAAGGAGACAAGCAATTCTGTGCTTATATTATTGATGTCTCACCTTTTATGTTAGTTTGTAAATCCACTTGTGAAAAGGGAAGAGAAATCCGAGAAAATGTAAATGTCAAGAAACATGATTGATTCCTCAAGTAAGTTGTTCAGATTTCGGCTTGCAAGATTAGGGTAGGCCCTTAGCTACTGATTGTGTCGTTGTGGTCTTCCTTTAAATTTTGGCTCGATTCTATATGGGCTTTTGCGACTGGACTTCCTTCAAAGCTGGGTTTAGCGTCTAAGCCCTTTTCTATCATCCTAAATTCATTTTGTCCTAAAAGAGTGAAACAAAAAACACAATTTTTTTATAACGAAAGATACTTAACCTAGAGAATTTATATTTCTATAATAAAATTTATTAGTTCATAAATTGTTTGATATAATTTTTAAAAAAATATTGGTAAAAGTTATATTGAGAAGTTAGAATATTTTTTGAAAGAGAAAAGAAATATGTTTTTTTTACACCCACACACCTAGTTAATATGTTGAAAGAAAAAATAAAAACGATATCATAGATGTAATATATTAGTGATGTGATCGAAAAAAATAAAGAGAAAAATAAGGTGTTAAATAAATGTTGAGTAGTTATTTGCGTCCAAATATAGAATGGTTATATATATATATATATATATATCAAAGAGAGAGAGAACTAAATTACAAAGGCTTTATTTTGTCCTATCAAAAATATAAACAACGACTCATTTTGGATGACTAAATTCTCAAATTCAATTTTAGAACAAACTTTGTGTGATATTAAAGAGCATGCATAATAAGTGTAAATCAATTTTACTTTAATATTTAATAAGAATATATTACTTTATCGCTTCGAATTATTAATTTAAAATTCAGTTACCATTATATGATCACATGTGAAAACAAATTTTCATTGGATGTATGTGTAAATTTTAGTTTATATTTGTTTTATATTGATTGTGCATCCCTTTAAACTTTAACTATTATGCATTAATAGTGTAATTTTTTCCCCAAGCATCCAATTAAATAGCTTTATTATGCTATTTCTAAAATACATCTACATATAATGAGATGTGATTGGATATATGTTTAAAAAAGGTTTACTTCGGCAATGTTGCATAAGAATTAACTTTTTTTTTAATTAGTATTGGAATTGGTGTTTTTTTGTTAGAAAATCAAGAGATACATTTTAAAACAATTTTTAAAATTATTCTCAAAAGCGAAAATTATTTATTATCATGAATCACACACACATACAATTTCATATGAGATTTATGAGTTTACCTCTTGAAGTGTACAAATCACTAACACCATGATATTGTAGTGTTTCTACTCAATCCACGTGAGTGGTTGCCTCAAAATGCACTAGCTGACGACTACAATAAAAATCATTCTAGCGTTAAGTTAAGAGGAGATACAATATATTAATATTCTTTTCTACTTTGTCCTTTGAAATTGTCTCATTAGGATCCAACTTAAATTCATAAACCCATTTAACACAAATTTGATGTTGATTTCTTGGTAATTAGGCCGAGTACCAAGTTTGATTTTTCTTTATGGCTTTCACTTCTTCTATCGCTACATCTTTCCATGTCTTCTTTTGAATTGTTTCGTCAAAAATCAATAGTTCTTTATCATCAAATAAAGCAAAATGTACCAAGTTTCCATTGTTGGTTATTTGATCATAAACATATACTTTGCAACTCATCAATCTACTTTTGGCTTCTCCTTTCAATTGGCTCTTCAAGATTTGTCTTTACCAATTTCACAATTATCAAATACTATGGAATCAATACGCGGATTTCTTCTTTTATTACTACTTCTTTGATCCCATTTCCCTTCTTCATTTTCAGTAAATATCACATATTTGCTAATGAAACCTTGGCTTTGATTGAATGCATACAGTGAGCACCAGCTGAATGATAACCTATCAATATCATGGATTCACTCCTCACACTTGAGAGAGATGAAAGAATATTAAGTAAAGATGAGAAAGTTCTCGAGCATTATTCATTGTATTTTTTAAATCACTTATTTATACAAAAATTTGTAAATGGGTTGTACCAATTTATAATTAAATGAGATATTTGTTGATAGTTAGAATAAAATACAACTACTTGACAAATACTACTTGGTTCTTTTTTATAAAATATATTATAGCTATAATTTTTTAAGCGTTTTAGTCTATAAATATGTATCAAATACATCAACTTTTGTTGACTTAATTGTAACTCACAATGGTGTCGAAATACTTTTTTAAGTTAGTTAAAAATGACTTGTTAAGTCGATTTCGCGTCAAACTTAAAAAAATCATTCATTATTAAATCGGTTAAACCTCAACCGACTTAAAAATTTTATTTTATTTTTAAAAAAAATATATGTTTTTCCTCCCTATATATTTAATACCAACCAAAATTTCGTGCACAATAATAATTTTATACAAAACTTGGTTAGTATAGAGTATACAAACTCAAATATATGTATAGAAATTAGAGTAAACAGATGCAAAATACACCACTTAAATAATATACACCGCAAAAATCAACATACACTTCTTTTCAACGTTGAAGAAACGCCTACTCTTCAAATTATGTTGTGCTAGTCTTTAGAACTTCTCATCTCTTCTCTTTTCGTCATCACACTTATGTAAAGTCTGTGACACGTTTTAAAATCACATAACCAAACAAACACATACTTAACATTACACAATTAAAGGCATCAAGACATGACCAACTCCATATTCTAAAAACGTCAAGATATAGAATTAGACTAAAATAGAGGAAAACATCATTGTTTTTAGGCCAACTAAGTAATAAAAGTAACTATAAAATGCATTAGAAGATAGATAAATTACCGGAAACATGTACATGTAGTCAAATGCCAAAGAATTTAAATGAATTAAAAATGTATGTTTAGCTATAGTAATAATTAAATTGTTAATAAGTAGTATATATTATATCACCTCAAAACATGGTGAATGCTTACAATTGACCATGACAATAACATCCTCCTCATCATCCTATTTCAAAAAGAAAAATCAACAAATAAATAACTTTGCCAGTATGGAATCGTAAACATTTTTCAAAGTTCTCTAAAACCCCAAAAGTTAAAAAAAAAAATAATAATAAAAAAATAAAAAATAATAAAAAGTAACTTGATCATCATCCAAAGAAAAATACTAATATTATTTTCTCCATTGAATTGGTCAATTCACTAGTACAAATTTACTTTTTTTTCTCTTACACTTCTTTTGAATTTGGACTTGAGTATTAATTAGAATCATTTTTTCTCTATTTATTACAACTAATTTAATTTAACATGTATCATAAAAATTCACTATTTTTTATTGTTCATGTATTAAATATAACTTTTAAAGTCATATATATATGTGAAAATGACTATTATATATACGTTAAAAGTACAAAGTGATTATAAATTTTAAACATAATACATTTATATATTATGTATTTATTATTTTAAAGTGGTTAACTAGGAAATATGTGTAAAAAACACATTGCTACTTGGAGTTGCATGTACCATTTATTTATTTTTTTGTTGTCAATAAAGACTTAAAATGAACTACTTAAAAAGAAGGAAAAAAAGAATATTTCAAGGTAATTAACGAGCACTCATTAATTGTAACATTGAGCAGAACATTAACATTATAATACTATTTTTTCAAACTTATATCAATTTTTCTTGTTTATTGTCTTTGTTATCTCTTATTGCACTCCACTATTTTCATATACATCCTCAATCATAAATTTTATACTAGACATATTATTGTCTTTATTATCTTCGCTTAGAGTCCACTATTTTCGTATACATTCTCAACTATTTTATATTATACACAGTAGAAATTCTTTTGCAGTTCAAAGTAAATTCATTGTTTTTCTATTCTCAACCATATAGCTAACCTACAGATTCATTGTTTTTAATAGCTATGAACTATATAGCAGAATACTACCGTAACTTATAAGTAATGGATTGCAACTAGATACATATATCAACTCCAATAACCATATAAAACCTCTTACTAACTTTTTTTCCCCTTTATTTTGTAAATGTAATCACTATAGCTGAAATATAATTAGAAGAATGAAATTATAAAATAAATTTAAACATGTTAAGATTAAATATTCTCTTCATTTTCTAATTCGAGAGACACGTATTCGAATTAATTCGCTATATTAAAAGTACAATTTTATATGAACATCAATTTATCTATTGAAATGGAGAGAGTATATTTTAATTTAAATATAACAATATAAACATTATTGTTAATTTAAATCTAAAACTATAAAACATTATAGTTAAGAAATGAAATAACAATAAAAATCAATAAATTAATAAATTATTTAAAAAAAAAAAAAGTCAAACGTGTAACTAGTAATAGTGCTAGAAATAGAGTAATTAAGGAACTAAAGATAAAGTAAATAAGAAACACTGGTTAGCTCGGTGGTAATGATAACCTTGACAAAGGTGCAATATTAACTTGAACTTATTTTTGTTACAAGTACAGTTTGTTCCTGTTGGCTTAGGAGTGAAGACTTGAGCACTATTAATTAACACAGCTATATATGTAGCTTCTATTGATCTACATAATAAAAACATAACCCAACTGGCATATATGGCCTGCAGTGCGTGCCTCTAAAACATGTGTACTTTTGCTCTACTCTTTAATTACTCACTCCCGGTTTAACGAGTTACACGCTTCTATGCTACCCAACTACACATTACACCTTTTACCAATTGTGCAATTCGTATCCACCCCTCAATAACACTGTTTTTTTATTTGATATAAGTTTAGTTCCATTTTTAGAAAATTAAGATTCATTTTTTAATTGTATAATTCATTTTTGACATATTTTTAATTGTAACTTTTTTTAACTGTACCGTTTAATTAGTAATAATTTGTACATTACTTTAATTTATTATATTTTACTTTATATTTATGAAAGTGGTGAATATCAATACTTAATATATAATGATAGTTAAGTAAAATTATTGTTATATTTCTTTTGTTTATAATTTTTTTTAATACGTATGAACTAGAAAATGTGATGCTCATTGTGGTCAATCCAAAAATTAGAAAATGGATTTGTGCCGATCCCTCAATATGAATCACCACAAGAAAGTACCTTTACGTGGACAATAATCTCATTACGATCAACAATCTCTCCTTAAAACACAGCTCGGTTCCTAGATATAACTATAATACCAAATAGTTACACATCAAACTTATCTTTTGCCTCGACCTCTTATCTTTGAATAGCAAACCAAACTTAAGAAAATTACTTCAATTTTTGAGTAACCTAACTGGAAAAAAACGCAACAACTTTAATTAAAATATATTTTTGAAAAATAAATATATATGTTTTTATTGGTGTAAGATGGTCAAATTATATGTTTTTATTTAGAAACCAAGGCAATATAAGAAATACAACATAATCAAATGACAAAGTAGTAGTTGTGATTTCTCTTATAAATGTTAACAGTGAGGATGTTAACAGTGAGGATGAAATTCAATCCGACATGTTTTGGTTATAAATGTTGTGAAATAATTACTTTTTGCTAGTTGAAAGACCTAAAAGATAATCAAATTTATTCTATTATTACTTTTTGCTAGTTGTGAAATAATCAAATAAAACTCTTTGTCTTTAAAAAAAAATGCACAAACTAGCAAACAAAGCTGTGTCCATAATATCACTTGCACTTAATTTTAAAGAAAATGAAATAGTCGCATGTTTTGGTCCTCTCATCGGCCTTTGGCATGCTTTAGTAATGTGTTTGATGAAGAGGCAACAAGAATTAATGACTTGTTCATTAATGCAAACATCCCGAATGTTGACAAAACATGCTAGTATTGTACTACAAATTTGACATAGACTAGCGGAGCTATTGCCAACAGTTATTAGTTATCACCGCGAGTGCTAACAGTCACATTCATAGATTCCAAAGATTAGTAAACGCAAAAATAACTTTGTTATTTTATCGTTTTATATCTATTAAAAAAATTATATAAAATATTTATTTGTAATAGGTTTAGAGTACTTCTTGTACACTGTTTAATATATTTTAATTATAAAAAAATGTTATAAATGATTTGTGTAAGATATTATATTAAAAATAATATTAATTAAAAAAATATATTAAAATTAAGAGAATCATTTATTTAAATTTTTTTTGTGGCAAATAAACCGTTTAATGTGGGACGACAGAGGGAGAATGATAAATTAATTCACCACACCAAACAAGTACACTTGAAAGATTTACCTGATCTCAATTAAATTATGAGCTTCGTTTGATGCTTACAAATATCTTAACAAGTAATTCGTATTTTTCAATTTTTTATAAGAAAAAAGTTAATTAAAAGAAGGATGACATTTTACCACAAGAAGTGTGAAGGGAATTCATATTTTTTCAAACTCAATTTCTGGCGCTAGTCATCTATACTATGCAACATATAAGACTAACACCGTGGAACTGGAAGAGTTCATTACTTCATCGCAAACACCACAAAATATGCAATATGGTTTATTCGAAGGTACAACATTTGTGAACATGCATGCACGCGGTTCTGTCCACTTGTTAATGTAGATTTTGGCCACACGCATCTTTCATATTCATTTGGAGGTAGGACTTTTCTTTTTCTTTTTTATAGAACATTGTGAATAATTAGTAATATATGTACAGAGGAGAGGAAATATCGGTACCGTAGATTGAAGTCTAGATCTCCTGCATATAATTTGATCGATATAATTTGATCGATGTCCCTAATCAAACCACTAAGAGTATATTAAAATAAAAAAAGAGTAATTTTATAATTGTTATGATTTTTTCACAAATAAGCTTATTATTATTATTACTAATAATTAAAAAAGACGAGATCTAAGTTACATTTGAAAAATTATGATTAGTTGACCCACAGTCAATTAAAATCAGCTACATATATTCAAATAATTTGTAGGATCTAAAATTTTAAAATCAAAATTATTTGAGTAAAAATGACTGATTTTAATTGATTGTAAATAATTTATTCACAATTTTTCAAAGTAACATAAAATTTACTACTAAAAAAGCTAACAATAATAAGTAATATGTTAATTTGGGTTTGGTTTATTAATTAGGAAGGTTGAGGGAAGAATTTAGTTTTTCAGTACCTCTTGTAATTTGTTTAATAAATTTTATATATTAATTTGAAGTTTTCTGATTGATTTATCAATCTAATAAATTGTTTGTGATCTTCGTAATCATGATTAATACATCATGTTTAATATTGGGTAATCTCATAAACTCCACACCACTTAAAAAAGTTAATTTATACAATTTTATTAAATACAAAACCATAAAACTTTATGACTAAGATAAAAATCGAACAATACTTTTGAAATGTGGTTTAAAGTCATAATAAATTAATATACCATTTATAAAAAAGAGAAATATAAATGTTGTTTATAAATAGTATTTTAGTACTCTTGATTTTTAAACAATATAAAATTATTTTACTGGATCGGAGTAATAGGGTTTCGATTATGGAAAATAATATCTTGAGGGTATGTAATTGTAACTAAGGAATATTGAAAGCTTACAAGTTCCTCTCTATTAGGTACACATTTAATAATGAATCTTATCATACATTGAAGAAAGTTGAACCATATTATAAAAAATGAAGAAAATGAATGATGAGAATATTGTTTGAGTTTTTTGGGATGAGAGAATGAATCTTGGAAGGTAGCTTACATGAGCATAGAGAGATGGTGTCTGAGATCGGATCTCCATGAAGATCAAATCAATATATGAATGATAAAAAGAGTTGACAAGCATGAATTTCACCAAAAATAAAAAAAATGAAAAGATTCGATGTAATTTGAAGTAGTAAGTAGTAAGACACCTCAATTAGCAAAGATATATTAAAAGTGAAAAGAAAAATAGAAATATAGTAAAGGACAAAGGTGGTAAGCAGCAAGAGAGGAAAGTCTGCACACTGAGATGTTTTTTACTGACTTAAATGCGTATCAGAACTGTGTTAGGGCAGCGAGAGGGTGTTGTCAAATCACCAAAAGTAAACTTGCATGTTTATCTCTTTTTCATAAATAATAATATTATATTGTAATTATTATTATTATTATGGAGTTTCTCTAGTTGCACTGACTGTTGAATCATTCAGGGTTGAGGGAGGAGCCCTAAGGAGACGGAAGAGAGAGAGAGAGGGGAGAGTAGTAATTGTATTATTTAGGGTTTCTGTGTGTAGTGGGGTTTTGGTTTGTTCCTTTGTTCGGAAATTTAGGAAAATAAAATTGAAAAAAGGTATTTGGAGACCACACCACAAGACAAGACCCTCTTTAACTATTGAAAACAACAGGTGAGTGTGTGAAAGCTATCACCCCATGCACACGTCCCTTTCTAGTTCCTCTCCCCCACATCTGCCGCCTCTCTCTCTCTCTCTCACATTGGAATACCAACCACATATATATATGTTCCTATATATGTTTATTAATTCATATAATATAACTTCGCCATGTACATGTACTACAATTAACAATTTTCCATCTATCTATACATATGCTAGCTATCATGATGATGGATGTCAATACATGCCATTCATTATTGATATACAATTTCATTATTTTCTAAATCGATATATTTTCTTGTAATTGAAGAACCTAATTTTAAATAAATAAGTATTTAATTTTGTCTTTGAAATAATAAGAGTGGTTTAATTTAATTTTTTAAATTAAAAAATATCAATTAATTTTTATTTTCAAATTTTATACCACAATTTAAAATGTTGAATCAGGCTTGTTTTGATATAAGACTATTTAATTAATATGTTTATTTTTTTATATAAACGAATATTAGTGGTCAATTTATTAGTGGAGAGAGAAAATGTTAATAGTAGAAATCGAACTTTTTATCTCCTTTTCAACATTTCTAATTAATACTAGAAAAATATTTTGAAAGAGACACTAAGTTAATTGATATCTCTTAATTTAGGGGCTTAATTAATTTGCTACTTCGTAAATTTGATAAACCAATTTGTTTTTACACGCAAATGTTAGTAAATTAGTAATTATGTTAATTTTTTAGAGATTAAATTTATAATCTCTTTTATTATAACTCATTTGGCGTCCCTTAATTCACCAATCAAACCACCTACGCAAAATTTATAAAACTAAATTGATGAGTAGTTACAATTTAAAAGACTAAAATAATCTATCTACCCAACTATATTTTCTTACAACAAATGAGATTTATTCAAAGAATTAACTTTCTCTAAAACATAATTTTCTATACAACAAAGCACTCTCTACAAATCAAGATTATGTAATAATTTTGTTAAGAAGCTAATTGAGATACATGAGCTAAAATGACATGCATATATGAATCCATGTGAATGAGTGTATCTATAAACAAAAAGAGAAAGGGAAGGGTTGTGTTCCGTGGCTTTGGTTCCCTCTCTTTATTAGTATTTATATATATCCCACACACACACACAATTTGTTTGTATGATTTGTCTCTCTGCACCTACCTCTCATTCACAAGTGATAATCAAAAAAAGCATATATCCAAGGTGTGGTTGTTAACCTGTCCATCTATCAATCAATCAGTCAATCAAAAGACCAATCATCAAACCGAATATAATATATCATCATCATCATGTCTTGCTCTAACTCTTCCACAACATTATCACTGGACCACCTCCCTCCATCCGAACAACTTTGTTATGTTCATTGCAATATTTGTGACACCATCCTTGCTGTATGCATCCCATTCCAACTCTCTCTACCTAATAATATACAAATTATTAAATTACATTATATTTTATTTTAATTATCTCCTTCAATAATAAATTTCAGGTGAGTGTTCCCTGCACAAGCTTGTTCAAGACAGTTACTGTACGATGTGGTCATTGCACTAACCTCCTTCCAGTCAACATGCGTGCATTGCTTCTCCCATCTCCAAATCAATTTCATTTGGGACATTCTCTCTTCTCCCCAACTCATAACCTTCTTGTACTTTTAATTTTCTTCTTTACTAATTTCACTCTTAATTTATTGCCTCTTTCAAAAATTATTTGTGTATGCATATTTATTTACTTAATTTTTTGTTTGCAGCAGGAGGAGATGCCAAACCCAACTCCAAATTTTCTGATGAACCACACAAATATTACACCAAATTTCAATGACTTCTCTATGCCTCCTAGGACTGTTGTTGATGAGCTTCCACGACCACCAATTATAAATAGACGTGAGATTTTTTTTTATTATCTATAATATTCTATTATTTGACATACATTCTTTAACCGTTGAAGACTTGGAGTAACTAATTAAATAGGTTTCCCTTGGTCAAAACAATGGTCCCCTTTTTCTGTTCATCTTCAATATTATTTAGTTGAAAGCAACGTTAGCTTAGTAAAATATATAAGCTACCAGGTACAAATTATAAGAAAAGGTAATTAGTTTGAATATATTTTAGTTTTTTCAACAAAAAAAAAAAACATTGCTTTATATGGTTGCAAATATTGACAGTATATTTGAGGTACCCTTTGTATTTGGTTCGGTTCTTTTTGGTAAAAGGAAGAAGGTCTTTTATGGCCTCATCTTGACATTACCTTAAACCCTTCCATCTTTTAAAGTGTGCATGCCCTAAAAAATATTTTGTTTATAAACAATAATATTATTAATGAGAGTATAAAAGGTATTTTAACTAAATCAAAAGTACAAGATCTGAACTCAACATCATAGCAGAAAAAATTTATCCACCTTCTTGAAGGTTATATAGACCGTATATTATAACTATATATAAAGATATAATATCTTCACCATGATTTACTAGCTTACAAAAATTATATAGAGGATTATTTATAAATGAACAGTTTGTAAAACAAAAACATATTTCTTGAGTTTGGCTAGGGCCTAGGGCAGCGTCCTTTTTTCACAAGACTGTGTTTTTCTTTGTTAAATCATATTTTAATTTAATGCCATTTTAATTTTTGGTTACACTTACAAGCACAAAAATATTGAGATGAAGAAAAAATATTAGGCACTTTTTTTTCCCCCGGAATTGTAGTTGTATAAAACTTATAACACACAGTCTAAGTATCATGAAGCATAGATAGCAGACAGAGTTTAAAATAGACAAGTTATTAAATTGAAAGGTGAAATTAATGAAAGTCAATGGAAGTGATTTTGATGTATATGAATATGAGTATGTTGTGTCAATATCCAGCTCCTGAGAAAAGACAGAGAGTTCCCTCAGCATACAACCGCTTCATCAAGTGAGTACTTGAACTTCATATTCAATTTCAAATATATATTTAAATTAGTATTAAATATGTGTTATTAAATTGTGAAGTAAATCTGAATAGTCATCCAATGTATAAATATATTTGCAGGGACGAGATCCAACGCATCAAGTCTGTCAATCCTGATATAACTCACAGGGAAGCCTTCAGTGCAGCTGCCAAGAATGTATCATCCTATCCTCCTTAACTTAATACAAATAAATTATTATATTACATTATATTAAATAAATAACCATTGGGGGTTCTTACACAATCATAGACAATACCATTTATCAATAGAGGTTGGTGCATATAGTTGGATTTCCTCCCACATTGTTTGTGACTTAAATTCAAATCCTAAATTTTCTATTCTTCATAGATTAAATGTAAATTTTATTATAAATTTCGATGAAGATGATGTTCTAAGTTTGGGTCACAATTTAGATGTCCAGTTTTAATATGAGAGAGTGTGTTAAGAGTTTCACATTAGATGAGATATGGTAAGAATTAATTAAGTTCAATATAAAAAATAATAATTTATATTTTTACAAAAAAAAAAAAAATATATATATATATATATATAATAGGATAATAAAATAACTAATCAGTTTTTTATTTCTCTAAATTTTGCTTGCATGGAAACTAATTATATATAATAATGTTGAGTGTTGACATTTTTCACAAAGAAAAAGAATGCATTTATTTGAAGTTATGTGAGTATAGAGGCACTAGAAACCATATTTTGAAAAGTCCATTATGGTATTTCCCTGCCCTGTTTCCAGAAATCAAAATGAATAATATGGTTTTGTAGTTGATTTTGGACTTTATTATCTTTTGATATGTGACATGCTTTTTATGTATGACAGTGGGCCCACTTCCCACACATTCACTTTGGTCTCATGCCTGATCAGACTATGAAGAAGACAAATGTGTGCCAGCAGGTAAATTGATCATGCACTCTATTCTCGCTAAATGTTTCAGACAAATAATGCATATATCCCCTCTGACTTTTTTATTTTATTTTGCATTGTGTCATTCTTTTTTGTCTAGGAAGGAGATGAGGTTCTGATGAAAGATGGGTTTTTTGCTTCAGCTAATGTTGGTGTTTCACCCTACTAATTCAGCACCATTATGTTTTTATGCATCAATCTCAATCTACATGGTTGGAGAATGTTATGTTGATAATAACTAATTAAGGACTACTACTTTATCACTAGTTAGCTTTTTGCAATTTCGCATGCATGTAGTTTGCTTCTTTACCTTAATTATGAACTTTTCATGTTCTTGAATTTCCTCAGTACTCCACCTCATTACTTATCTCATCAATAATTAGCCTTGCTTTCTAGTCATAAAGTTTGCTCTTTTTTAAACCAACATATTTTATTAGATTTAATTTAGATACATTGTTAGTTGTCATGTAAAAAAAGTTTCACGTTATCAGTCAATCACAACTATTAGAACATTAGAAATGTTTAAATTATATTATAACAACATCTAAAGTTATGTTCATAATGGTTCTAATGTGCTTACCATATAAACTTTTTTACAAATACATTTATAATAATATGTTGATTTTTATTTTTACGAAGAAAGCAAAATTTTATAAAACACTACACAACATAAGAAAGGTTCTACTAAATTAGTTAAGATTCTCGTAAGATTGTTAGGATGTGGAGAAAATGAAAGAAAATGGATAAGTGAAATTCTATTACCTGTTATTAAAGTGAAGACTTTTATTTGAATAAAGATAAAAAGATATGATAAAATTTGAATAATTCTAATCAACATATCATATCAATATATTTATCAAGTTCTTAATAAAGTCACTAATAAGATGAAATAATGACGGAATTAAAGATTTAAAAAAAGGAAAATTTTGTTTATAGTTCTATCGTTAAGTGTTAGAGTTTGAAACCAACCATTTTTTATGTTCTCTAATATTTGTCGCTGTCTCAATTTTTTTTAATAGTGAGTATTGAAGATCATATATTATTAAACTTCAACTGTGTTGTTAAGGAAAGATGAGTGGTAGGAAGAACATGCCTTAATTAAAATAAGAAATATGAATGAAATATAAGGAAAAAAGTATATGGAAAATTAATGTATTTAGTCTTAGTTTTTAATATAATATATTAATTTTTTAAATATCATTTTTGTTATTAATATGATATATTAATTTTTCAAATATTATTTTTATTTATATTTCAATTCAAAATGAGTAGCTTACAAAGCTACATTGTAAGGTTATTTGGACAGAAGCTTTTGGTGGAAAAGGCGGGTTTGTGGATTAACGTTGAAAAAAAAGATTATTCTTCCCCAACCTATAACGCTACTCTAGATTTGAGGTATTTTTACGGTTGCTAATTTAGAATGTGTTGAGGAAAAAATAATTAAGGTTTCTAATTTGGTTATTTAGGATGATGGTTGTTGGGTTTCAAAATTTGACCGAGGAGAAGGGACCATTTTATTGGAAGGAAGGTTTTTTAACTGATTTTAATTATTTGTTGTGATGATTTATCAAATGTTGAGGAGTATTGGTTAAGGAAATTTCACGGTTCTTATAAGTATACAAAATCAAAATATGATTTATTGATCGGTGATTTCTTTTCTTACTTTCATATTTTTTAAATATATATTTAAATTGACTAATTTAGACGTATAAATCTATAGTTTTATTATTTTGAAAAAAAAAATGAGCACTTTCAAACAGTCGAGTTGAGTCCACACCAAAAAGAAAAGAAAGAAGTGTATATGTTTTGAGCCCAAGCCCATGTGTCACTTAGAAAGGGATTTAATACTTATCATTTGCATTTGTAGCAAATGCGGAGAATAAAAAGAAGAGAATCATTCTTAGTGGACTGGTGACGTTAGTAGAAGAAAAAAAACTAGACTTTTAGTTTTGGTGGTGGAAGTATAATGGTACAAGATTTCCATTTTTCTAGTTTTAATATGTTGTTCTTGTTATTGAGCTATGTATTTTTATACTTTATTTATGGTTTTGCCTTCTACAGTGTTGTTTGAACCGGGTTGCACAGAATAACTACGCTGTAATAATAACATCAATTTGATTCCAACTTAAAAAAGATTTTGCTTCGAAAAATACTTTCACAAATTATAGATTAAAATAACACTCATAAATATTAAAATTTAAATTAGTTGTTATTAGTGGCCGAAAAAATCCTCACAGATCAAAAATATTTTTTTGACGTATTATAACTTTTGTGACGCCAAAAACGGTCATTAAATTGTTGGAGGAAAAAGTTACTTGAAGTTTTGGCTATCGACACCCTCACAACGGGGAAATATATATCAGCAAAACTTTGTGGCGGCATATATCGTCACAAAATTTAAACAATTGCAGTATAATGACGGCATAAACTGCCACAAATTTTTTCTGACTGCCACAAAATCAATAGATCTGTTGTAATTTTGTGGCCGTTTGGAAGCTCCACAGATGCTCTCCTTTCTCACTATGTATATCATTTTACAATTTTTCTCTCATTTCTAACTTCTATCTTATCTCTAAAATTTCTCTCTACCATCTCGTTACAAATATTTTTCCTCAATTTTCATTTTATAGTTTGTATGATATAATTTATTAATTTTGAAATATTTTATTTTTTATGGTAATGATAATATAATTAATTCTTGACAATTTAATTAATATTAAAATTATATTTTTGTTTTTATATATATTATTTTATTTAGAATTATATTTTCATTTTTTAAATTATATTAATATTAATTTATATATATATTATATTTTTTTAATATTAATTTCGAATTTTATAAAATTATTTTTTTTTAATAAAATTACCGATTTGTGGTAGCTTAAACAACCACAAACTGTGATTTTTTTCAACAAAGTTTCTCTCTTTGTAGCGGTCTGTTCAGAATTTTTTAGCTGTCTTTTGTGTCACAACGGCTTAAACATTGGTATTCTTGTAGTCCTATTTTTTCAGCTAAACTAAATTTATATTCATAACCGATTTTAAAAAATCGAATATATAAATTATAGTTTTTAACTAATTCATATACTTCGGATATGATTATCTATTTTCATAACAGATTGTTAATTTGGATATATATATAATAAATTTAAACCATGTCTATTTATCTATCACGAGAAAAATAAATTTACAATTTTTAAAATTTTTTTGGAAAAAATTTATTATTTGTATCTTTTTAGATCAAAATTTCCAAAAATAAAAATAGAGTTTTATTTTTTTTTCCCAGATGATTTTTGATAAAAAAAAAAAGAATCTCAATTGTTTTAGAAAAAAAATTCTATAAAAATATTAATTTTTTTTTTCAAACTAATTTTTATAAAAAATTTCAAAAACAAAAATCTTGACAAATATCTGTCGTAAAATTGGTTATGAATATAACTAGTCTTATAAATAATTTTGTAAAATCAAATTTAATTATATACATGAATTGATTACAAAAACCAATTATAATAAATAGTTTTTATATAAATGTAGATTGATTACATGGATATCGTGATGATTTGGATGCTTCTAATTTCTACAAGGATAAGAAGGACCGTTGAATTGGATGTACTTTTTTTTTTAAATACTGGAGGTTTATGTTAGATTAGGTCCTGTTCTATTCATTCACATTGAGAACATTTTTTCATGTTTAAAATCTGTGGTATAATTAATTACCTTGGGGTGAACAGTGGAAGCTAATGCAAGTTGTGTGCAATGTGACACCGAAAAAATCAAAGTATGCCCTCTTATAAAAAGAGGTAATATGGAGGATATGTTTTATGTGAACAAAATTTACCAATTTGTATTTGTTTAAGCGAAACTAAATGATAAAACAGGTGATGAGTAGACCTAACTATATATATGTATATATAATTTTTTCAGTTAGTTAATGACATGTTAATCACATTAGTGGGTAGAAAGATGCTAAAACACTATGGATTAAACTCAAGCATTTGTGCGAAGGTACATGTAATTTAATTCGACTATCGTTAATTTTTTCTTTTTTAAATTTAAGATATATCAAATAGTCTATGACAATCTACAACCCTAAATTAACACGAGATTTGCAAAGGCAAAATACTTAAACTAGTCTGCATTGAGATGTGTTAAATAATTTATAACGGTCTATGGTCTATAGTCTCTGGTCTTTAAGTGTGAGATGTTTAAGAGTTGAACTAGTTTAATCCGAGACGTTTCAAATATTTTATGATAGTCCACAATTCCAAACATAAAACATACAAGGAGATATATTTAAGAGTTGAACTAGTGCAATCCTTAATGTATAGAATAAATTAAACTTACAAAATAACCGAGTGGGTTTTTTCAAGAAAAAACTTATTATTCACTCCAAATTGGTCCGACAACTCAAGGCTGTGATATAGTACATATAGAACTGTTTCTGTTATTTGTTTCTTACAAAAACCGTCAAAAGGCAGTACTGATATGAAACTGTATGCCACGAGCTTGCTGGTGGTAGGGTGTCAGCACTCAATTTAGTGGGTGCCAATTTAAAAACTGCTAGTTAAAATAATGTTCCAAATCAAAAAATGTGAAATGAGAGGAAGGGAACTATTACCTCATTTTAATTGGGGCTCCAATATGATGATTTTTGTTGTTGTTGCATTTGGCCGACATGTAGAAAAACAATTTGCATAGTGCAGATAGTAATAATTGTATACAAGAGAAGGCACACACATATATTGATTGCCCCACCCACATTCCACAAATTATGTGTTCCAACAGTATTAGGTGCTCCATTGTAGTACTACTTTACTCTCATTCATTAATTCACCCCCCAAAAGCAAACATATTACATTTCTTAGCGCTCCAAATGTTGACACGCTCAACTGTGTGCGCATGCAACCCAGGCTTTTTTGTGGGAAAAGCGTGTGCATATATATAAAAACAACACACCACATATAGTTATTAAATTTCTGTCTAAGTTAATTCCAACATGCATTTAAACCATGTTAGAACATTGATGATATCATTGGTCATGTTTGTAAATAGTCTCTACGTCTCATTTTATATGTTTTGTGGTCATTTTTTTTTTCTCAAATTATTTAGTTATTTTACAATAATAATATAGTATTAATTACTTTTTTTCATCAATATATTTTTATTTGTTATATTTTAATTCATTAAATTTTTCAACTAATTGTAATTAATAAAAGTATTTAAGTAAATAAAATTTATTTTATAATTAAAATTGACAAAATTAATTATTTTTTTAAAAATCGCGAACAATTTAAAGGAAACAATTAAATTAAAATGAGACAAGGTATACCTAGTTGGAAAAAATAGTGTTGTAGCATATATATGCTATGTTGACTGAGATAATGAGACAAACAATTGGCCATCATTTGCATGATACTAGTTGGAAAAAAAGTGGCGAACACCCAAATATCTCATTGATATCTAGAGTGAGAAAGAAATAGAGAGTCATATGATCTGTTGAATAGATTTATGAAAGTTATCGGTACAAATATCATTATTGATACTTCCTTCGTTTTAAAATAACTAAGGCATTTAATTATTTCACACATTTTAAGAAAAATATATAAATTAAATAGAGAGAATATTACTTTTATCAAATTATTATGATTATGTATTGGTGCATTATCAATGTCATAAATATATAGTAAAAAATATTTCTCAAGCGCTAAATAATTTAAGGAGGAATCTACTTGGTATTCCTTTAGTTAGTCCTCACACCCTACAATTAATTTAAGTTCCATTTTTGCCCTCTTTTAATTTCACAGTAAATATTTTTGAATTCTTTTATTTGAATGTGAAATAATCGGAACAAACAATAAATATAAAAATTAGGTTTAAATATGTCTTTGGTCCTTGCAATTATAACTTTTTTTTATTTTAGTCATCGTAATTTTTTTTGCTTGGTTAACATCCCTGCAAATATAGTTTCATTTTAAAATAACTTTTCCATCCAATTTCTATTACAAAAACTGTAACACGGTTAAAACATAATCATTTTTTAACAAAAAAAAATCCAAATATAATTAAATTATAAAAAAAAAAAAAGCTAATATTAACTCCAAATGTTTCAGTCTTCTTCCCTAAAAAAACTTAAATTGTGCCTTCTTCGTCGTCGTTTTAGTCATCTTTCCGTTGTAGAATTTCTCATGTTGTGTCGCAATTCATAAAATATAACAGTTTGGAAAAGCAGAATTAATTTGATTAAAGATTCAACCATGTCACAATGACGAATTCTTTCATCACCCCCTTACCACTACTAGGACTAGGACTTGGACTTTCTTCTTTGCCCCTCCTCCCTCTACAACCAAATTCTACTCCCACTTTTGGATTTTTCCGTATACTCCCCTAAAATCTCTTATTCTCCACGCCAAGAAGAAAAACTTTGATTCAGAGCTAATTCTAGAACCCATCATTGTCCAACAAGTACCACCAGACAAAGAAAAAGATTATAGTAACGATGAATTTGAATTTGAATACGATGATGAATCTCAAACGGATGAAGTTATTGGTGACAGTGATGAGAATGATGATAAGGAAGAAGATTAGAACGATGAAGAAGAAGAAGACGCAATTTAGGTTTTTTTAGAGAAGAAGATTGAAACATTTAGGATTAATTTTATGTTCAAAAATGTCATAATTTAATTATATTTGAATTTTTTGTTAAAAAATAGTTATGTTTTTTAACAGTGTTACAATTTTTATAACGGAAATTAGATGGAAAGACTATTTTAAAATGAAACTATATTTGCAGAGATGTTAACAAAAAAAAAAAACTTACGAGTATCAAAATCAAAAAATATTATATTTGCAAAAAACCAAAAACATATTTAAACTTAAAAATTATTTAAAATCTGCATAAATGTTATGAAGATTTAAAAATAAAAATATTCATTATTCAAAATTTTTAATTTTTTAAATTCAGAATATGAATAATACTTCAGATATTTTAAATTTCAAATATCCATAATACCGAATTTTTTAGTTTTAAAATTTCCGAATCAAAAAAAAAAAAAAACTTAAAAAAGAATGCACCGACACGTGCTGAAATATCTGAAAGTTTTACACAATCAAATGGTTCCCATTTTTTAGACTAAAAAAATTCGATACTTTTAATAACAAAATAGGCAGAAAAGTTACAAAATGAGTTCCGAAATTCTTATGATTGAAAATTCTGGAATTTAAAAATTCTTGAAAAAAATTAAATTTTATATTTTTATAAATATTCGATATAGTTATAAGCTTCGAATATTTTACCTATAAAATATCTGAAATAAAAAATGTGATTCTAAAGTTTCACTCAAATAAAACCCGGTAGACAAAAAAGTAGGAAAAAACTTTTTTTTTTTTTTGTAAATTTGAAGGTTCAAAAAGATATTTTAATATTTTTATCAAAAGTATAGAGGTGTAAGGACTAAATATAAGGGTGTCAAGTATATATATCTGATTGTAGACCATGTTATTAGAACATTGATTTAAGCTCGGCCCAATGAATTGAAAAGGGATAAATTAGGGCCTGTTTGACAATAGTTGGAGTAGGCTTGATGAACATTAAATGTACTCCACCTAGAAAATTGATTTTCTGTTTTTTGGGTAATTTACCGGATCCTCCCTTCTGGAAATGTTAATTTAAGTGAAATACATTACTATTTTAGATATGTGAGCAAAAATAAAGAGTTAGATGATCCACTCTGAAAGGCTGAAGAAATTAACTAACAATTAGCACCAATCAACTATACCTCCAATAGGACCACTTGACCTTGCATTAGCGTGGATCCCCACTAATTCAATCTACCTCTCATTCACCTCATTCAACAAATTGACTTTAGTGTTGGAGTATTTCTTAAAACTAACCTTTCTCTCCTCTCATTCTATCAAGTACTCTATTAAATCAAATATAAATAAATAAAAAAGCAGTTAAAAAATTGATTTAATTGGATTAAATTTTTAAATAAATAGATCAACTTTTTAATTACCACTTTTATTTATATTTCATTTTTATAAGGAGTATAAATTTTTTTTGATCAACTATAAGTCTATGAGAAATTAGAAGAGACCCAAGAGTAACGCGTGAACATCGATGATAATAAATTTGAATCACCTCAATATTTATTTTCCTTCGTATTTTGATTGATGGATTATAATAAGTATTATGATTATTTGAACAAAAATTAGTAATACGTTAATTTCATAGTGAATACTTTTATAATTATATATTTTCTCTTATGTAAGAATAAAATAAAGTTTGATCACTTAGTTAAATAGGTAATTTTACAATAGTTAATTAAATAAACTTTAGGATTAATTGTTAAGAAAATGTTTGTCGGATAAATGTCAAGTTAAATCTTAAATAGAATTTAATTTCAATGATTTATTAATTTGTTAGTTTATTTAAAAGTATGTTTAATTAGTTATTGAATATTTTTAAATTAAATAAACTTTTAAGTATGTTAACAAATTATACAAGACATTCAATTTTAAAAAGTATGATTTTTTTAATCTTTAAAAAAGTATTAGTCCACATTTAATTTTGAAAGAGTTAATAATTTCTTTCAAATC
>JBBPBQ010000002.1:10854687-10903635 GCA_037974755.1 Cicer yamashitae
TGTTTTCAGGAAAAAAAAAAAAAACAGCTACACGCTTGCATAAATATAATTTTTTTGTTATCATTTTATATGCACACGGCAATTATTAATAACGTTTTTTTTTTACAAATCAATTATTAATAATGTATGATTAATTTAATAATATCATATTTAACAATTGAATTAAGACTTAAACACATTTTAACTTCTTTTTATCTTTTGTAATATGACATTTACAATGAAAGGGTTCGGTGATGATTTAATCACACCAAAAATATAGAAATTATTGCAAAATGCATTTCCTTGCGAATAGAAAGATTAAGTGCAAATGCAAGAATTACAAATTAAATTTATGTACCAGCTAATTGTACGTTCAAATGGTTATTGGTTATCGAACTTAGAACATAGATTGGAAGAATTCGAATTTTAATCAAAATAACTCTTAATCGGACTTTATTAACTCTTAATTGAATTTTGAATTTTCAAGACTTGCTCTCTTATAAACTTGAGGTTTAAGATCAGAAAAAATATACAGTACTAACTTTTGTGTGGTTACTATTTATTGCGTTTAAAAACCTACTTCATTCAGAATAAAAATATAAGTACTTGTTAAAAAATTGATATTTGGTCTAAAATACTCATGTTTCGTTCAAGAATCTGTAGGACTTGAGAGTTAATTTGGTGGTTTGGAGAGTTGGACTATTGGAGTGACAAGTAGTTCATGAATTCAACTCATCCTTCTTATAAAATTAACAACTAACTATTAATATTACTAATATTGACTATTTAAAAAAAAGTGCATAAATTATTACGACCACTGGGTTGTACATGTGACTTGCTGGGCCTGAGAATTGATGGTCACATTGCTAAATGCTATACCACCTATTGCCGATAATTGGGCTTTTAAGTTAATAAAATACAAATTTGGGCCTTAATAATAGCAAACTTACTTATGACCAACAAATGTATGGACATTTCCCCTCCAATAAACATTAATGAACGAGGATGGAGCCTAATGTAATAGCCTTAGAAAAATTGTACAATGTACTAGGGGTGGACAACGGGTCGGGTTGGGCGGGTTCGGGCTCAAAATCACCCACCGGCCCAATCCGCAGATGCTATTTAAACACCCACTTCCGTCCATGTCAAAGTTTGGTTTGGTCAGTTCTCGGATATTCGGTTTAAGCGGGTTGTCGGTTCGGTTAATTCGGGTTAACTAGGTCATCCTTAATTTTTTGACTTAATTGAACCTTTTTGTCAGGTTAATTTTTGTTCAATTATTCATATATCTTAAAAAAAATTTAAATAAATCTGCTGGCTCAACAAATTTGTTTGGCCATTATGTTAATTTTTATTATGCTTTAGTATGCAATTATTTTTAGTATCCTTCCCATGTTTTTATTATATATTTTTTTTGTAAAGACTAATTAACTTTTTTATATATCTTTTTTCATAAACTTTTTTCCAGCAATCCAAAAATTAAAGGATTTTGCCTTTATAATTATCTACCAGTTGAGTGTTGAGTGTTCCACCCTCGAAGCATAAATAAATATAAATTATTACAATACCAAATAATCATTTTAATTAAAATAAAAATAAAACAATACAACACTATGAATGGTGCTCAATAAGTCTTTGATAAAAATTGGTACTCAATAAGTGATGCTCAATAAGTCTTTAATAGTTGTATTCAAGACGAAGATTGTTGCATCCGCACATGGAAAACAATACAACAATTATAATACGTAAACTAATATAAGAAAAAACAAAAACAAGATAATCGTTAACATGCAAACTGTTAAAATGAATAGAAACAGTATAGTATAATTCTAAATAGAAAGTAGAATAAAAGAATAACAATAGATATTAGAATCATATATAAAATCATAAAATGTAACAATCAAAAACATAATATATAGAATTTAGTTTAATCAAATAACAAACAAACAAACATGTGACTATTTTTAGGTTCATTTGATATATATATATATATATATATATATATATATATATATATATATATAATGAAATAAAAATATATATATATAAAACCCTAACCTTGTTCTTTTTATCTGAGATCCTCTGATTTTGAGCTTCCAACAAAGAAAGTATGGTACGATCCATGGCTTCACAAGATAGACACACATGTTAGTCAAATCACAGATTAAGAAATAAAAATGCCGAACATAAATTAAAAAAAAATCATAACAAAAATCATAACCTTTCAAAGAATACTTTTTATTAGTGAGATGAGATAAAGAAGAAAATAAAATAACAAAATCTGAGAATAGATGATGAGATCAAAATATTGGAAGCCTAAGATATGTGAGGAAGAAGAAAGGATGAATCCTAAGGTTTGAGAGGAAGAAGATGGTAACCGGATGAGAGGAAGAAGAAAGATGAAGCCTAAGGTTCGAGAGGAAGAAGATGGTAACCGGATTCGGCGGCTAGGGCTTGTTAGGGTTCATTGTATCAATGCTATTTATAGTGAAAATAAATGTTTGGGGCCAGTCTCCTCTCATTTGTAATGGATTTGGGCCAGATAAAGGTTCGGGCAGGTTCAGTTACCGACGACCCATAATATTTCACCTGCACCCGCCTGCGCCATATCCGTATGAATCTGTTGACTTTTTCCGTCAAACCCGTTGACCCGATTTCACCTGCCCATTTGCACGCGGGCCATGCGGATCGGGCAGTTTTGGGCCGATTTGGATTTTTTGTCCAGGCCTACCATGTACCTTCAATTCTACCTACACTATCACAAACTTTTAAAAATACTAAATTTATCATTGAGTTTTTTTTTTTTTTACTATTTTACCAACTCAAATTCACTTTTTATTTACCATTCAAAGATTTTCGAACAAAGCAATTGAAGTTTTTCGGTACGTAAAATTTTTTCGGAAGATCAAAACCATTAAAGATGGTTTAGGATAGACAGTTAAAGTAATTTGTGGAGTTGACAACCATTAATTATCTGATATTTTGGAGGGACATGCATTTGTTGGATGCTTAGAAGAAGAAGACAAAAAACATGTTCATGACTTAACAAAATATAATGTTGCATCAAGGCACATATTACTCTCCTTGCAAGACTGAGATATGAATAATGTTACTCAGATCTCATAAATATATAAACAGATGAGTATGATACGATTGCACGTGAGAGGTAATAGAACAGAGATGCAACATTAATTCAAGTTAATTGAAGATACAAAATATGTGTGTTGGAATAGAAAGCGCGAAGACTCACATTTTATGAGAGATATTTTTTGGGCCAATTCAAATTCAGTGAAGTTGTTGAACTTGTTTCCTATCGTGTTGATTATGGACGACACCTACAAAACCAATAAATACATAATGCCATTACTTGAAATTGTTGGTATGACATCAATAGAGATGACATTTGTAGTTGGATTTGCTTATTTGGAACGTGAGCACGAAGAAAACTTATGTTGAGCATTAGAGAGGTTAAGAGAACTGTTTGTTACACAAAATAAATTTGTTCACGTAATTGTGACTAACAGAGATTTTACTTTAATGAAAGCAGTAAGTATTGTAACTTCACATGCTGTTAATATGTTTTGTCGATTTCATATCGACAAAAATGTTGGAGCAAAATGCAAGCAATATGTCTTAAATGATAGACAAAAGTTAATATTGAATATGTGGAAAGACATGATGTATTGCAGTGATGAAAAAGAGTATAACATGCACTTGCACGTGTTTGATCAATCATGTGTCGATAATATAGTGTTTGTTGATTATGTGAAAGAAACTTGGTTGACTCCTCGTAAGCAAAGGTTTGTTGAAGTATTGACAAATCAAGTGATGCATTGGGGAACACAACGACTAATAGGTATTTCATGTCACTACAAAACTTCAAATTGGTAATTTTACTATATATTGTTGGATTGCTCTATGGTGACAATTTACATGTAATGATAGGGTTGAGTTAGCTCATTGAAAACTAAAGTTAATGTTGGAACACAACATGAGTGACATGTGTAAATGTTGGAGGCTATGAACAACATGATAAGGTTGCAACTTAAAAAATCAGGGGCTCGTTTTAGAAAAGTTTCTATGATAAAGCGCATGAACACAACAATCAATTGTATTTGAGTTTGAATACAATCAATTTCTTTCCATTAGCAAATATTTTCAGCATTGGCCGCTCTTGCATACAAATAAAATACATGACATTAAAATTAAATAGAGAACAAAAATAATAATTAATTTAAATATTTTTAATGTACAATAAATAATAATTAATTTAACTTACTTGACCAAACCATAGTCTTCCAGAAACATGATGTCGGTATCGTGTAAGGACAGACAGATCATATAGTCCTCTAGAATACCATGTCAGCTCATCCTCCTGCTGTATAGGTCCCTCTTGCATATGCTCCTCATGTACTACAATATTCTCCTCCTTTTCCTCGTGTACTACAACCTACTCTTGCTCCTCATGTATATTAATATCAGCCTCCGGGATAGATACATGACCCTGCTCTCCCTCGTCATCATCTTCCACTATAATTCATTGTCTCCTCCGCGATGTTGTCGGTCCAATCCTTTTCGAAGCATCCATAGATGATGAAGTTTCAACGTCACGTGTTGTTCGTAATATCTTGCCGTCTCTTCCTCTAGCACCGAAACCCATTGAAAAAAAAATGAGTTAAAATAAATGTGTAGTACCTCAATTTTGTCCGATTAACTAAAAATGACTCTAAAAATATGCTCAATAATTATTTTACAATTATTATCAAAAATCTAAAAAAATCATCATTTGTAATAAATAATAAAACAAATAAGTTACAACAATCCTTTTATTTTTATTGTCTTTGGTCTGGAACAATGCCCTGTCAACACAGGGCAGACACATCAACACCCCATCAACCTCTGCCAATAGCCAGCCAACTCGCATCCACTTCTGCCAGGCAAAACAACACAGTAACACGCTTTGCTTCTTCCTGAAAAGGACAGGAACACTTCTATTTTCAAAATCACAAACATACTACAAACCAGTTTCTTGCCTAATCTGATTTATTTTTTAGCCTAATAAGGTATTACTTGTAACATTTGTGTGCACTCAATGAAAAAGTAGAAGACACTTTTTCCTTAATTATACATTGCTTAAAATTTGTTACAAAAACAATACAAAATCCAGTTAAAATTTATTGTAAAACAATGTAAAATCCAGTGCTCAAATTTATCTACTGTTCAGAAACATTCATCATTTTACTTATAAATTGAGACAAAAAATCAAGAAGGAGGGGAGGAGATTTGAAAAATAGGTGTGAGACAGCAACTCAAAGAGGCAGTAAAATTGTAAAATTGTTAAAGAAGCAGTAAAATTGTTGATAACCTAAATCCATACAAAAACAAACAAACACAAGTAAAAACCTCATCAAAACATCAACAAGCAGAAGAAGTAAGGTACTTTTTTATTTTTCCTCCATTTAATCTTTTTGTTATTCTAAAAAAAAGATGTAAATTTGGGATTACTATATGTGAAAATAAAGATAAAAATTGTGATAATGCAAATGTTAGCATTCTGATAAAATAAAAATAGGGATTAGGCAAATGTACCATTTGAGATGAGTTGAAAGAATAAAATTTGTTTGTTACCGTCGCCGGAGTGATGGCCATTTTTTAGCCACGCCATGCTTGACCTCTTGATCTCTTCCCTTCCTTCTCGATCCCACTCCTTTTTTTTTCTCCTGCTTCTGCGTTTCCCTGCGTTTTTCTTCTTTCTTTGATTCCGTATTTTTCCTCCTCGCAAACAGCAGCCGCGGTGCCTCTTCTACTGATATTAGGGTTTCTAAGCTTGTTAAGCTTGTGTGGTTGCTATTTATATTTTTCACTTTTTTTTTCTTACTTTGTTTTCGTTTTTTTTAATTATGTATAAAAAATTTCGTTTCTTTTTAAAAAAACTTTGGTTTTGCATATGTTTCTTTTTAATATGTTTTTTTTCTTAAAAGAAAAAGACCTTCCTTTTATTCCTCTACTTTGTCTTGTATTTTCATTATATATTAAAAATCTTTTTTTTTAGATACCTTAAGCTTTACGTAGTTTTCTTTTAAACATTTTTGTTTTTTTATAAAAAAGAGAACAAATCATTTTCTTATATACACATTAATTTTAATTAGTTCCTAATAAATATTCAAAAAAAGAAATATTTTATTAAATATTAATTAAATGTATCATCTTTTAATCTTTTGATTATCAAGATACAAGTTGTATAACTTAATAATTTTAAAATTCGTTTTTTATAAATAAATTAATTTAAATTTTTATTTATTTAAAAAAATTTGATTAATTAGATGCGACATCTTTTTATCTTTGAGTTGTTAAAATACAAGTTGTATAACTTAATAATTCTAAAACTCGTTTTATAAGTAAATTAATTTAATTTTTTTTGATTTATTTAAAAATCTGATTAATTAGATGCGACATCTTTTAATCTTTGAGTTGTTAAGACACAAGTTGTACTACTTGACAATTTTAAAACTTAATATTTAAAATAAAAAATGATAAAATATTCTTAAAAGGATTAAATTAGATGTGACATCTTTTTACTCCTTAAATTTTCTGAGACACAAGTTGTACTACTTGACAATTTTAAAACTTAATATTTAAAATAAAAAATGATAAAATATTCTTAAAAGGATTAAATTAGATGTAACATCTTTTTACTCCTTAAATTTTTTGAGACACAAGTTGTACTACTTGACAGTTTTAAATATTCTTAAAATGATTAAATTAGATGTGACATCTTTTTACTCCTTAAATTTTTCGAGACACGAGCTGTACGACTAGATAATCTTAAAACTTTAATTTTAAAATATTATTCGAATCAAACCAATTCTTTTTTCAAAACAATTTTTTGTGTCAACAACAAAACAAATCTTCTTTAAAAATAATCAACACATCCGTAATTTTTACCAAGAACTACATAGCTTTGATTTCTCCATCGCACCGGGAGATACGTAGGAGTAAGATCGCACTCTTGTCAAGCATAATAACGAATTTTTTTTTCTTCTCTCTATATTTTAAATGTACTTTTATCATTAGATTATTTTCGTAAAAATATTATATTTGCATTTTAAAAAGGAGAAATAAATATATTTAAATTAGTATTAATTTTGCACAATTAATTATAGGTAAGCGTTTTTTTTACGGATGTCGTAGGGTGCTAATACATTCCCTATGCATAATCGACTCCCGAACTCAAAATTTGGTTTCAAAGACCATTTTTTATTTTTATTTTTATTTTTAAGGGTTTTCCAACATTTTCCCTATTTTAAAATAAACTTTGGTGGCGACTCCATTGAATTCGAGAAATACTCGAAATTTTAGGCCGCGATAAAATGAATTTAGTAAATAATAATGGAATAAAAAATTCAAAAAAAATACAAAAAGTAAATAAATAAATAGAAATTAAAATAACTTCCAAAAAACTAAAAAAAAGTATTTCAGTATTGTGTTGAGTTTCAGAAAAGTTGAAATAAGTTTTCCAGTAGTTCTGGAAAACTTCAAATAATATTGAAATTAAGATTTTCGGAAATTAACTTTTGTATCGAAAAATTTAAAAAATTGGTGTTCACTTATGTACCAGCAAACTGAAATGATGGAAAAGTGAAAAATAACAAATTTTAATATTTATATGAAGGCATATATGTCATTTCATTCAATTTGTGGGATTACAGAGTAAATTTGTGGGTACAGGAAATAATTTTCTAGCCTTAGTTGCCTTACCTTAAAAAAGGCCCAATACATAAAAAACAGAAAGAGACAACTAACTTGAATACATTTTAATTAAAAAATCAAGATTACAACTTCATCCAAGTTTTCTCTCTATTAGGACTTGGATTGGAGGGGTCTTGAACAAATAAGTTGTTTTCTTCATAATCTAGCTCATGAAAGTGTTGCTGACAATGATTAATTGTATCGATTTTATTCTATTAAACACACATTTGAAGGTCTAAACAACAACTTAATAAGCATCACAACCAAAAATTGTTATCATTGCTGCACTACATTCTAATTTCTAACATTAATTTTTATAACAAAATTAATTCAAAATTCAAATTTTACATTAAATGAAATAAAAAATGTCTAATTCAAAAATATATAAACGAAGAAGTAAATAATAAAAATTTAACAAAATTAATTACATGCCCCTTAGGATTCGAAATTAAAAATTTAAACTAATTAAAATAAGATTTATAATTTATAAAAAATAGACTAATTGATGATGACCCATTTGAACACAAAATATAATCGACCTAATTTGACCAATGATCGTATATTAACCATCAACTTAGAGATTTTTATTAGACACATGGAGAACATTAACATCATATTTCTCTAATGAACAGATCGATCTCTTCCAACATGTGCTGTTGCAAAAAAAAATAAAAATAAAAAATTCACATGTGGGGCGATCAAATTACAATGAAATATTCTCAAAATAAAGGGACAAAAATTGGGGAATGGATATAGTACAAAAGCCCACAATGTTGAATGGATTGGTGATTCATTAAAGTTGTTGGGTACAACTTGCCAACCAAATAATTTCCCTTTATTTTGTATTTTTGATTATGTGTCTTTAATCTCCAATTTAATTTATTTAGCTCTTGTGATCAGGGTGAAATGGGTGTATAAATGCAGAATTCATCTGCCAAATCTTAAGAGAGGCTGTAACTGTGGCCTCAGTAGCATTGTTGAATAAGAACAATCGAGCAGCTCCATAAATTGCCCTTGTTGGATAAACTCTTGATGTCACACATGTCCTTCCACCTTGAGCAAAGCTTTCAACAATTGAATGGTCCACCTAAATTATAGTAACAAACAAATATTAAACATAGATTTCAACAATTAATGTGCATAGGATATATACTCCTTTGGACAAGGCTCAACTTACCAATATTCTTAAGGACAATTTTTCTCCTTTAAGTACTGGAACTACACTCCCAAATATTTGCTTATGGACATCATTTGCTTGAGAAGACCTACAAAATTAGTTTAACTAAATCAATATTGAATTTATAACACCAAAATAGATAATAGATAATAATAATTTTATTTCTTGAACTAATTTATTAGTCAGCATAATTTCAAGTTCAAAAAAATCATATAATTAAATACCTTGATTGATCAGAGCAGAAAGAAGTCTTAAGGTTTCCATTACTTCCTTTAACAACGTAAAAGTACACAGGAGTATACTCAGTAAGACCATCATCTGCCAAAACCAAAAGACCAAAAGGTCCTAAGGCACCACGTTGGGAAGCTCCACCACTGATGCTGCACTCATAGTCTAAATTGGTATGAGCCGTTTTCTCCAAAGCTTCTTTGTCTATCTCAAATTCAGCTAGAATGTCCAACTGTTGTAATCATATATACATTGTTAAAGGTCATGTAATTAAAGATTGTGTTTGGTTATGTTTATCTAAATTGACAATATTGTGAGCACAAACCTGTGTGGCAGTTTCAATATCTAGTGACACCACTGTTCCTGGCTTGGCCTTCAAATTTTTAAATTCATTGCTTTTTAATCTCAAACTTTCCACTTCAGCAACAGGCCATTGAAGTAAATTGCTACCGGTCTTCTTATCAAGCTTCACAATTCGTGGAATGCTCTATACAATTTAAAATTTAATAGTGTCGTTATTGGCTTAGAGAATTAGAAATTGGATATCCACACATTAAACCCAAAAAAGATCAATTTTGAATAATTATTTTAAAAAGTAAGAATCTAAAAAACATATTTTCAAATGAGAAACCATTTTCAGTAGTAGTTTTTCATAATAGATAATTTTTTTTAAAAAATAATTATCATTACAGTAAATAAACATAAAATAGATTCCATTTTTCATAGTCAAAATCACTTATTTTTTAATTTATAAACAAACAGGTCTATCAATCCATTCTTTTATTATTTATGATAATGATAGTAAAATAAATAATTTAATTTATATATATTATTAATATTAAATAATTTTTTTAGACGTCCAATTAGATCTTGTTAATTTAATGTTTAATTTAAAATGTTATTTTCTTAAATACATATGTAAATATTTAAATAATGATAACGATTTCATTATTTAAATAAAATAAAATTCTAAAATAATATAGATTAAACATACCTGAACAGAAGCCCAACCTTTGGCCACATCAGCATATTCACTATCAGATTCTCCGATCCAACCCCACAACACTCTCCTATGCTTTTTCTGATCATAAAATGTCTTGGAAGCATAAAATATGCCATAATCATACCTTAGTCCAATACCAACATCATTTTTCAAATCATCTGCTACAAACTTAACCTTCTTCTCATCATAAATCCCCAATGCATAATAATCATGTCTATCATCATCCAAGCTCACTTTCATCACATGTTTAACCTCATCCCCATTAAAAGAAGTATCCAACCCATTTTCAGATTTCTTAGAAACAGGAAAAAAGTCCACACACTCCCACATACCTGTTCCAGGAACAGCATTAAGCAAACCCTCTTTACGCTCATAGGTCTTGAAGTCCACCGTGTCATAAACCAAAGCAACACCAGTTTTGTTAATCTTGGAGCCTATGGTTATGCGCCATTTACCTTCAGAAGTAAGCCAAGCCGTTGTTGGATCGCGAAAATCCTTAGAAAGGATACCTGGTGGAGGGAAGAGAACCGGATTGGAAGGGTATTTGATCCAATCTATAAGGAGAGGGTCAGAGGGATCAGCAGGGTATGCAAGATTTTGAACTTGAACGGATTCGTTAGTGGAACCGGTGTATAACATGACGATTTTACCGTCAGGTAAGATGGTAGCAGAGCCTGTCCAAACACCGTTCATGTCATACCATTCATCAGCAACCATTGCTAGTGGAAGGTGAAGCCAGTGAATCATGTCTCTTGACACAGCGTGTCCCCAAACTATGTCTCCCCAAACGGCACCGTTTGGATTATATTGGTAGAAAAAGTGGTACCATCCCTTGTAGTACATAGGACCTGAAATGTAAATTTTTCTATACATGTTAACAAGTTGATGATTGCTAGATTGTTATTATTCTAAACAATGCTAAAATAGGTACAAATATGGCATAACTATATTGTTGTCGTGAGTTCTAAAACATGATTCAACGCTAAGGAAAAACATATTGTCACCTAGTCAGGGATCTCAATCGTTGGATGAAGATTAAACCACTTGTAGTTTAGCTTTATTAAATTGACTTTAAAATACAATTCAAAATATCAATGGTTAGATCTTCATTCAACTGTGGAATTCGCGGTTCGCGATAATGTGATAGTGATGAGAATCTAAATTCTCTCCCATCAATAGATGATACTCATAATAGTTTATTCATACTTTTTAGCCTTTTCTCATTGTGGTATTATTGGATCTTGCTCTCCTACAATTGTGGCATCTCGCATTCACACATTCAAGACATTGATGTTGATCAAGATCGGACAATTTAAATTCAAGTTTGGTATTTTCATTTCTAAAATAAAAATCTTCAATTTTTTAAGAGATTCAATGGTTTTAGAACTTCTAGCAATGTCTCAAATACGTGAATGCATAGTAACCAAAATATAGCAATTCGAATTGGGTAAGACGGTGAATTTCCTCACTTTCTCTGTCATAGTTTTTGTTCTCTTCTTTAATTATTTTTGCGTTCCAAAAAAATCGTATTCCAAAATCTGATGGTGTGTGCAATTTATAAAACTGGACTTTTCTAGTTAAACAAAGATTGTGGTGACTGGTGAGTGATTAAAAATAATAATAATAAATAAGACAACTAGATAAGTGATGTGATTAGAAAGACAAAATTTTAAAACACATAATAAAACAAGTGTGAAAAATGTATAAAACACGTGAAAATAAAGATTGATTCTGGTCCTCTCCTTTTTTTGGATAAGTGATGCTGATTCTGCCCTTAAACTTTGGTAGATACAAAATTGTTGAATTTATGCTTTGGCTTATTAACTTTGTGAGGTGACATAATTTATGGTGTTTTATTACCAAAACACATTTCATGAAGTCTCAAAATCAAAGGGGTTGTTGTGGACCCCGATCAGCTGTATATGGGTCCTACCATTTGAATGCTACCAGTATTATTTCTTACAGGCTTACAGCAATCAGTTCAACCCCACGAATGACCAAATTAAACAAAAAAAATACTAATGAATGGATTAAACGAATTAAACCTAGTTAGGCAAAAGTTAAAAGGAGAAAAATCAAAAGTGTCGTTTACCGTTAGGATCTGAAATAGAGAAAAGTAGCCAACCAGGTTCCCCCATTAGTCCAAGCCAACAGCATCAACCAAACAAAAAAAATAAGGAAAAAAATAATCAGCTGGAGATCAAAGAGAAATTGAATTACTAGTAATACCACTACTTGTCAATTGTCGCGAAAATTCAAAACTAGTCACAAATTTTATTTTAATTACAATTACAGTTTCAATTGAAACAAACCATTCCATTAAGACAGTTTCTGATTCTATATAAAGTTCATTCTTCAATAATTAAATAAAATATGATAAAACCAAACGAACAATTTCTTTTCGCCAAAAGTGCTAAACTATGTAAATTACAAATGTCATCTTCATCTCTTTTCACTATTTTCCTTTCTGTTGATTATAAATCCTTTTCGTTCTACATAACAACGGAATTTCAATCCATGATGCTTGGAAAGGAACACATATTTTACGTGAAAAAGAAAAAGTACCTTTTAATCTAATTTTAAATTTAAAATGAAATATCCTAAATCAATATTATTTTCTTAATCACATATCTAAAAAATACTTTGTCCAATCACAAATATAAACAAAAATAAAGTAACATAGTTTAAATTTTGAATCAACATCAATTTTTTTTAATTATATTTTCACTTATATTTAAGATCGGACTAGCAATTAATATAAACATGTGTTGTACTTTATAGATTAATTAAATTAAACCAACTTAATCAACCAAGAAAACAATAAAATTGTGGGATTATCATAATTTTACAAAAGCTGCATTGTGCTCTAGTGATTTTGTGATTTCAAAGATGGACTAAAACAACAGATCTAGTTACCGTTCATCCAATTCTTCTCTGGCTGAAAATGAAAAGCCGTTCTCTGCCACGACAGCATAGTATTGTTCCAAGGAAACGAATCTGTTTCTCCAACCTTATTACCGGCGGCGGAGAGAAACATATTTGACTTCTCCGACACACCGGCGGAAACACCGCGCGACGAAGCAGCAGGCACCGTGTTAGGTTTCGTTGTTTCATCAGATATTGTGGATGACGATGACACGTCAGCATGAGGGACACTTACGTTGGAGGCTCGGTAGCCGCTAAAGGCGATTAACGAAGCGAGTAAAAGTAAGCCGGTAAGGATGAGAAGAAGGTCCTTACGGTTTCCACGGTTATTGTGGGCCCCATTGAGAAGAGGAGTGTAGGGAGAGTTGTTTGACATGGTGTTGTTGGGTGTGAAGTAGAAAATGCGTGAGAAATGAAAAAAAAAAAAAAAAAGATAAATTGAAGATGTGATTAGGCAAGTTTATGACAATGTATGTATTTATATACATATATTGAGGAAAATAATTACAAAGCCTGTCACAGAGTCCCACAGACTGGATATATCGATGAAAGTGAAGGACGTCTTCACATGAAGCATGAGGAACAAACATCAACCAACCAATGCGAGGGACCGCTAAGGGGGTCAGGAAAAAGTTACATCTTAATTAATTATTTTTTTTAATTTTGACACATCATTATTATCATTGTATTTATTAAAATTGACTAAATTAAAATTTTTATTATATTTATTTATTTAATTTATATTTTAATAATTAAATAAATCATTTTATAATTGAAAAATTTACTTTTAATTAAAATTATAGCAAAAATTTTAATTTTAAAAATTTAATAATGTTAAATTTAAAATCTAAACAAACTCATTTATAAATAATATATTATTTTTTATTATTAATTATTTAACTTAATGATACTAGTACATATTAATTGTTAAATATACTTGAGAATTCCTTATTGTAATAGACGGCCCTACGGTTTTCTAACACAATCATTTCTGATGACTCTGGTTATTGTTTTTTTTGCTGTCCAAACTGCTGTTTTATTGGTTTTAATAATATATGAGGAGCTACTAAACTAAATCCCTTGTTGCCATTGCTCTTCGGTTTCTACTGAACTCAATCTCGATTTCATCTAGGGGTGTATAAAGGATATAATATATTGAATTTGGTGTGTTTTTTATTCAGTTTTAATATTTGATTGGATCAAATTTTAGATCTCAACCTCTTCTTTAATCCAACTAAATTAGATAAGATGCAGATTCATTAAGGACGAGACAAAATAAAGACGATATTGGATTAATTTCAAGACGAGACGTCAAATAGTAATTTTTAAACTTTTTTTTTAAAAAAAATAACTATACATAAATAAACTTTTTTGTAGAGAAAGTGAATCAATAATTACATAAAATAATAAAAAAAATAGTTATTTATCTTTAAAATAATTTGGAACGAGACGAATAATTCGAGAGTAACTCCGGTCATTTTTCTACTTTGTCTTTATCTTGTTTTTATTTTTTTGATATCGGATCAGACCCATCCCACTTATGGGCCAAGACAGATTCGTAGGATAAATCGAATCTTGTATACCCCTAATTTTACCGTAAGTCTAACTACATTATTCATCCAAATCAAAAAGTAGTTGTCTAATCTCTAGATCGAGGTAATAATGACTGTGAATTCGGGAGTATAAAATTTACATTTTAAAAGGTATTAAAATATTAATTTAATCATAATATTATTTTTAATAGTAAAAATATAATTTAGATACAATATTAATGAGTAAAAAATTAAATATTAAATAAATTAAATATTTCTTTTTAAATTATTCTTACATCAATATTTTTTTTTAAATTATTTTATTAAATAATGCTTAGTTGAGAAATGTAATTATAAACTTAATTACAGTTTTAGTCGTCTTATTTTTTTCGATTTGCGCAATCAGTAATATTTTAAAACTCTACAGTTTTGATCCTCTCTCATATTTTCTAACTAAAATATGATAATTTAAGATATTTTAAATGATGTGACATATGATATCATAATGTAGAACTATCTAGATGTATTAATTATTTATATATTCTTAATTAAACTACAAAAATAAATAATTTTAGAAATTGAAACTAAAGTTTTTAGATAGTTTTATTGCAATTTTCATGAGTATTAATCACTCAACATTATCTTATCATATACCACAACGTTTAAAATATGTTACGTTACAATTTTTAAGTTAAAAAATTTGATGGATGAGCTAAAACGTTAAAATTTTAAAATAGGAGGATCAATTTCACAAATTGAGAAAAATAAAAGAATCAAAATTGCAATTAAGTCTATAAAATATATAGTTAAATAAATTTTTTAGATATACTGAATTATTATTTTTATTTATTTTTATATTACTTACTTCATTGACAGTACTTTTTTTAATTAATAAATTACTACGATTAATTTTGATTTCGTTTGATTTAATACAAACTTGTAATGCATATGTGTTTTAACATGAACTGGGACATATAGTTTTTTTTTAAAAAATATACAGCCGAGTCATTAGACTCAAGTAGTTGGTGAAGTTTGAATAAGACCGAATCAATTAGAAGAATCAAGAGATTAAGGCAAAAAATATATTTATTTTTTAATTTAAAGAATACAAACCCAAAATTTAATATATTAACTTAAATACAAAAAATTTCATAAATATATTTTAAGTAGTCTAGATTATTTTCTAATTTTAAATAGGTATACTATTTACACAGTTTTTTTTTAGCGAAGAAACGAATTTTTATTAATAATTGTAACATTAATATTTATTTTTATAATTGTCTAAAATGAGATTTGAACTATATCATTAGAAGTTACAAAATTATATCCTTTTCTCCGTGAGGAAACCTCGTGGATTACTATTTACACAATTACACAGTTGAAAAATAGGTGAAGTATTTTTTAATAAAAATATAGAATATCTCCATATGCAATATCGTGATTAATTATTTGAGGTGTGTGACAAAACTATGGCTGACAATGAACCATATGAACTAAAACATCATGACTCGAATATGGTTTATTAACTAAATAGTTGAATTTGAACTGAAATATGAATTTAATAAATAAATAATTGATTAAGCTGAACTTGAGTTATATATATATATTGACATTGAAATTTGAATCCGTTGCATACGGATACAAGATTTGTCTTTTTTTTTTTTACAGAAATACTTTAAAGATAATAATAGTTTTAATGTTTTGTATAAACTGTACTGATTGCCTAAAAAAGAAAAGAAAGTGAACAGATATTCATGAATAAAAACATTTTTTTGTATTCTAATTTAAATTAAAAGACATATATACACATGTGTCCTATCAATTACCAAATAAATGTTCTTATTCATAAATATCAGTCAAGTTTCTTTTCTTCTTTAGGCCATCACTGCAGTTTTTATAAAACATTAAAACTATTATTATCTTTAATTAATGAGTCTGTCAAAATTGATTAGTTTAAATAATTGTTATATAAAATTCAAAAACTCATTCATGAACCTGCAGAAAAGAACTTACCATTTCTCAGACAGTAATCTTATCCAACTATATTTCTCTTTAATTGTGATTAAAATAATGAAGAAAAAAAATAGTACACTTTGAACTATGAATTAATTTTAATATATTCTTTAACTGTTTCAAAAATGAAGAAAAAAATGATCAGTTTTAATTTTCTTGATTTAAATATCAAACTAAAAAATTTGGTCGGATTTTAACCATTTTTGGTTGAGGACCTAATTATAAACAATTGACAAGTTTAAGTATCCATTTAAAAAATTTTCAAATAGATCAAGGACCCTCCATAGTACTTAAACCATAGAATAATTCCATTGATATAACAACTTATCAATTAATTCGGGTGTTCCAAATTTATTATAAATTAATTTTATTTGTCAAATTTTATTTATCTCTCACAAAACTTGGAAATACTATAATTCCTTTCCTTCAATAATCAAAAGTTAAAAAAAAAAATTAATTTCTTATAATTCCACTTTTATATTTAGTATTCATTTAACAAAATTGTGGATGGCGCTGATCCTTGTCCCCTGTAAGTTTTACCAACACATGCGTATGTAACACTACATTGTCGATTGATTGTCTCTCTCTAAGATTTTGTTTGCGAGTTTGAAGTGGAATGGAAGAGATGGTTTTGAAAAAAGGAAGTAAGAAATAAAAAAAATGAAGAGTTTTAGGATGAGATGAGGTTAAATTCTTAGTGATGGTTGAGTTTTATCAAAATTACCTCAAAAGTCATTATTGTGACTGTGTAAATGTTTTTTATCTTAATAATGCAAAAACAATTAAATTCTTAGTCGGATTTTTTGGTTCAATTTTTTTTATTTATTATTTGAGACACTTACGAAAAGGTTGGGTAAAGTTTTCCAAACAATATGTCATCAATTAGGGCTGGTCTGAGCAACAGGACTCAAAGGTGATATTATATAAGACTCTAAATTTTTAAAAGTACGCTTCTTTTTGTATAATATATACATATATATACTTAACAAATTACTTTTTAGGCTAAGTATTTTGAAAAATTTATATCGTTGTATTAAAATAATTTTAAATTCAGAAATTTATTTTACTACTTTTTTACAAAATTTATTTCATTATCCTGTAGTATAGTATATTTCATGTTCTCGCCTAAATTAAACTTTTAGCCTTTTTTAATCCGCTATTAATTTTTAATTAAAATTTTAGACATTCTAAAAAAAGAAAACCTAAAAAAAAACAAAAGCATCAATTGATCATCATTTATTGGCAATAAACAAAACTCTTATTTACTTTTAGTGGTAAATCACTTTGAATAGACACAATTAATAATTGAGTCTACGAGAGAGTCTTTACCATTTATGTTGAAGACTATCTGAAGTAGCAATATCAATCACAAGAAATGAGATTTAAATTGTGATCCATTTTTAAAATGTTAATTCCTACTTTTAATTTAAATTAATTCAAGATTGATACTGGTTACAAATAAAAATCCAGAACGTTATGGGTAAGTTAAAACTCAATAAAACTAATTATTTCTAGGTGATATGCGATAGTGAGTGAGAAATAATTAAGAATATCACACAGATGTATCCTGGTCCACTCAAGATGGGTTACATCCAGTTCTCACAATCTGAGTTTTTTCACTAATGTGCTTGGCACAAGAACGTTCTTTCTTTTACACTATCTTTCTTGATCTCTTTTGATCAGTTACAAAGTTCACCTTTCAACATTACAAGGATTTTTACAGTTATTTTTCAGTCCAGAAATATTTTTTACAAGTTACCTTTTAATCACTAAAAGGATTTTTACAAAATACTCAAACTATCTTAAGAGATAAGCTTGAGTTTCAAATGATGTGTATGATAAAAGGTTTTAGGATCAAAATCTACTTAACACTTGTTTAAGATTGATTGTCAGCAATAACTCAATAAAGAAATTCTTGAATATAGTAAGAGAAAGATGGAGTTTTTCTTGATTGAAGAGTTTTGTTTGCTTGAGTATGATTGTTTAAGTATTGGAATAATTGCACTGAAAACTCTTGTTATTGTCTTCATCATGATGTTCTTTTTATAGGCATGGAGAAAGTTAGAAGAGACTCATTATAGTCGTTACTAATCTTGAGGAAAACGTCTGTTTAGATTGAGATATAATATGCATGTGTGCTATTCAATCCAAAACGTTCTTGGTTATGTGTTGTATGGAAAACGTGGATAAGTGATTTAGTAGTTGTCTAGTGTCAGTCATTTGTCTCAAAGGCATGTTGAACTTTCTACAAAAAATGCAGCATCATTGTCCTTTCGTCCTTGTTGTCCTTGCTCACAATTCATCAATCTAGAGATCGATTTGGTTATTGATCTGGAGACTGTTTTGTTTCTTTGGGCATTCAGCTTGAATTTTGGACTTGATTATAATTTTGAGTAGTCTTGATATTCTTTTCATCTCGAGGTTTGAACTATGGATAATGATCTATTTTGACGTTGTCCTTAAAACGAAATGACCAGAATGATCCTTTGGTATACCAGAATGATCATTTTGATAAACAAGAATGATTTTTTTAATAAATCAGAATGATCTTGATAAATCAAAATGACCTTGTAATCAATTTCCACCTCAATTAAGGCATGATGTTCTTTAATTTATTTCATGGTGAGATCGTTGATTATTTTATGAATGTATTTGATCACTTATCTTTGAATAACTTACTCAAAAATACAAGTTAAATAGCAACATAATCGTAATCATGGTTAGAGATTAATTAACTTTTTTGTTTATTGTCATAACACTTGATTTAGGATTTTGATCCAAAAGTAGATGTATTTGATCCAAAATTTAAATAAAAAAAATCACTTTCTGTTGACCCAAAGTTGTTTATATTTAAAGTCGACACTTCATAAAAAATTACTAACTGGAATTCACTAATAAACTTACATCATTATTAAAATAAAGAAATATAATTCACTAACACATATTCTATCTTTTATTATTTTTTCTTTTTTTAACAGTGGAGCTCACTTGTCATATAAGAGAGATAGAGTAACTATATAAGCATCAATGTCTATTAGACATTTTCTTTTGTTCTTTATCTAATAAGGGTTGCTAATAAGTTAGGTCTATATTAGCTAAAATAACCCACATTGAAGATGCTCTAAGTGCATATTGGACGATAGAGGTTCTCACGGGAACCAAAGTATATGGAGCAATGATGTACGAACACCTCTTATTTTTCAACATCATGTATTAATACTTTATTTTTTCTCTATATCTATTTATATCATATTATCAACATATCACAAATATTACCTTACTCTCTTTATTCCGTTCTCTCTCAAAATGTTATTTGGGTGCATGGATGTTCATAAAATACTTTCCAAACATTGAGTGGAAAAACTTTATACTTTCAATCGTAAAAAGATAGTATCGTTAGTTTAAACATACATCTCACAAGAGACATTACTACATGAGTTGAAAATCTAGTCTAGATATATAGTGACAGAACCAGGAATTATTTTATTCTGGGGACCATGATCAAAACATCAATATTTATATAAAAGTAAATAATCATTTTAGTTTCTTAAATGTGTGAGGTGCGACTACTATATTCTTGAATGTATCGAAGTTAAACACATCGTATAATTCTTTTTTTAAGTAATTTTATAAACTAAATTGACTAATATTAGACACATTTGATAACTAAACTAACTAATGACTAACAAAATACACATTTAACTATATTTTTGTGTATTGCTTAATAAATTACTTAATAAAGGGCCATATAATAATTGATGATGTATATCTCAAATGAATCTATGAAATTTGGGGTACCATGGCACATGCCTTTCCCCCTTCTCCATCCGCCCTTGTGTATATAAGCAATAATTAATTAACAAATTTGATTCTTCTAAAGTAAATAATTTATTTTAGGAAGTAAAATGAGCTATATCAACCATCAACTTAAAAATAGATATTATAAATACATTATAACAAATTACAAGTTCTTAAAATATTAACAAAATTAATTTTATCATTTTAATAGTTCACACTTTACTCATTTTATAAGGAATTAGATCTCCTACCTTTAATCTTGGATAACTTTAATAACTTTGATGTATTTAAAAAAAATGATGATTAAAATCAATAAATAAAAATATTTAAATAAAGAGAAAATTCAATCAAAAGAAAAATAAGAACAAAATCATTAAAAAAAAAAATTAAAAGAGAGAAAATCTTTACCTACTTTAAAGAATCTATATCCTTAATTAACAATGGTCCACATAGGTACTAGGGTCAATTCAGACATCCTTCTGTTCATTCGATGATCTCTGTTTTCGTCAGGTCGAATAAAATATTTTGATGACAAATGTACGCACTCATAATTCACTGCTGACTCAGACGGTCCTTTCATTTCCGCCACCTGCTAGTTTTCAAGTTTCAACTACCTTCAATAATTTCTTTTTTGACAATAATTGCCTTCAATAATATGAGTGTAGTATTTGGTTATTTTTTTGGTATAATATTTTTGTTTATATTATAAAATAATAATTTTACTAAATTAATCTAAGTTAATATTGACGTATTTTTTATACTAAATAAATAATATTTATTTATTTAAATTGATAGAAATTATATTAATTAAAAACATTATAATTTAAAGTTGTTAAAACGAAAAATGATAAATTTGCGAATAAATTCACAACATTTAAATTAATAGCACAAATCATAAAATATTTATAAATGAGACAAGATCTGTAAATATGACAAAATTGAGCGGTTCGAAACAATGATGCGTTTAAAGTTGTAACATTTACGACGGTGAATCATTAATTAAATTTGCATTTGATCGAAACATATCTATCAATCTTAACCAAAGAACACCACAATCAAATTGAAAACTAGAACGTCACACTAAGACAATAAAAAAATACAATGCCCACAAAGACAACAATAAAATATGTGTAAAAATCATTTATTTATATAAAAGAGAATAAAAATGATTTAGAATGATAATTTCAGATAAAAAATTGACCTTAAACCACAACTCTTTTGTGAAAAATGAGTACTACTAAAAATACTAAAAAAAGGAGAGGAGAACAAACATATGACCCAAATTTAGTGTTATAATCAACAACAATGTCATATAATATGGATTAAAATTAAAATGTTAAGTTAAAAACTAACCACACACTAAGATAGTGGATTAAAATAATCAAATCAATTAAAAAACAACTCATATGATTTTTTTGCCTTTTGTTACTGTTTTTCATTGTAACATTTACTATTTTTCAATAATCAAATTGAGTGTGGTTTTTAAAATGTTGTAAATTAATTCACTTAAAATAATACTGATGTATTTATTATCACTCTTAAGTGTAAATTTAAGGATAATAACTTAAAATAATTTATATAATATTAATTAAATTATACAATTAAAAAATAATATTATATTAAAAATTAAATGTAACACTCATCCTAAAATAAAATTATTATTTTTAAATACAACATTTATAATGAGAAAAGTGAAATAATCAATAATAAGAATGATAATGAGGTAGGTTAAAGGAAAGTTTTGTCTCTATCACTCTACCTCCAACTCTTTGAAAAATATTTGAGTCTATCTCCATTTATTATTGAGATTGATTTTAAGTCCTCAATTCCGATAGATTAGATTACCCCACTGTGTTCCGCCCCATATTATATATATAAAATAAATTTAAAATTTTATTTATTATAATCAATATAATGTTAATTAAATCATACAATTAAAAATACTATTAATTTTACAAATAGATAAGTTCGAGGGCAGATATTAAACGTTATCAACACCTCAAATCCCACTTCCGTCCGGAAGTTTGAATTTCAAAAAATTCAGAAATCACATGCTTTCTATCAAAGCAAATTTTTTTGTCAAAGCTAAGAGGAGTTAGAGTAGATTATCGTAGTTACGAGTTATAACTTCTATTGGCAATTTGACATGCCTAATCATTAATTCAATCCCCAATGCCAACACACATTGCCGGCTTTTGTATTTTTATTTATCAAAATATTATGCATCACGAGTTTATTACACTATTACCTCAAGTTAATTTAAACAAGACGTGGTCCAAAATTTTCCATTTTTATGTGGCTGGTTTAGGTTCTACCCCACCGCTCCCTCCAATAATTATTGTCTCATATTCATTATTGAAAACGAAACGAAACAAAACAAATCAAACAGAAAGACCTGATCCAGTTCATTACGGTTTGTTTCTCTTGACACATATTTAGTCAAGAATATGATATGATGTTGCCCCTTACCTATCTTAACATAATGCATGTTTCCACATGCATCTCCGAGTGGTGTTAACAAGTTCCACATGCCCCTTATGATATACGACAACCCTATATGATTATTTCTTCAATAATTTTTTTTCATACATCTCTCCTTTTTTATCCGAGCTAGCTAATCATAGCAATTTTATTAGCACATTACTTGTCACCACCCGATTTATTCATTATCCATAAGGAATACTGTCCACAAGGGACACCAGTGACCAATTGTTCATGCGAATTACGAAGCCAGCCAACTAACCACGATCAAACTGCAAAGATTCCGGTAGTATTTAATCAACAAAGAATATATAACAATAGTATGATCGCATCTAAAAAAATTAAACAAAGTGATGGTACTAAAAACCAAGTGAATATTTTATAAATTAAAGTTGATGCACCGTCTTTAGAATAAAATTTAACGCATACATTCAAAATTGTAATTCTTAAAGAGTGAATTGATGAGAATGATAGTTAAATTTTAAACCATTTCTCAGATTTTGGTGCCATTATTCTGAAATGCAAAGAGCTATTTAAAAATAATGTAAAAACTCATAAACAAATTATGAGATTAATTTTTATATATTCGCAGTGTATTTCTTTGTATACATGTATTCAATCAAAACATATCAAATAAGTATTTATAGAGATATTTTATGAATTAATCTAAAAACTTGAGATTATAGAGAGATTTAGTTGGATGAATGTGTAAAAAAAAAATTAAATCATTAATGTAAACAAATTAAATTCAAAAATTATCATGCAAAATTAAACAATGTATTGATCGTATATTTCTAAACTAAGACAAAGACATTTCATGATGCAATTAAATTTTTTATTGAAATTTAGTGTCCATAATATCTCAATAAGATTATCTCTAGTCCAGAATCTTGTGCCAAACCAAAAAGAGATTTTTATTGATAAGCAAAGTATGTGTTCAAGCCTTTATTATTAATAATATGCAGTAAATTTTTCTTTAAAATAAAAACAATCGTATATAAATACATCATAAAGAAGAAATTTTGAACGAGAATGTATGATTCATTATTGGGGCTCTGTAGAACTTTAGTTATCGAGAAATGTCTAAAGTTTTGAGTTCGGACGATTAATGATTTTCATATAAGACCAAATTAATCGAAAATACCAAATTTGGTATTTGGTTGAACCAATCACTACAGATTTCATTTACATCTAGATTCTCCACCAACTCTGAATGGTGGGACGGGAGAACTATGAGCCTACTTGACATTAGTCCCACCATATATGGTTTTCAACTTGATCAATTCATACACTGAGTGTCGTAAGATTTTTTTTTTTTTTTTTTTGGAGATCTCAATTTTACAATGCCAAAAAAAATAGTATATTTTGTAAGTTATAAACTCTATTTAGTAACAGTCATTTATAAATTTATAGTTTATATTATTTTTTATAAGTTAATTTAAATAATTTATAAATAAGTAATTTATTAATTTTTTTTTCAATTTTATTTTTACTATTGTAACTAAAATCATTTTTTACTCTTTATAATTAATTTATTATAATTTAAAATAATAATTAATTTATATAATTTAAAATAATTTTAATAAATAATAATTTATTTATTATAATTTTAAATTATTTATGAATAATTTAAATATTAAAATAATTAATATTTTAATGTAAATAATTTATTTAATTATTTAAATATAAAATAAAAAACAAGATAAATAGATAAGAAATACATCAGATCGATAAATTTTAAATTAATAAAAAAATAAAATTTAAATAACTACTTTAAAAATATTTTAAACATTAATTGATAAAATTTATTTTTAATTCAAAATGTTCTTTTATGTCATTTTACATTTTAAACTATTGGAACTAATAATCTTTTTAAACACTTCAATTAATTTAATAATTATCAAAACTAACCATAATCTAGTAATTCAATTATTCAACTGGATGTCACTAAGATTTTTATGAGGAATTGAACGTTTCAAACTAGTTTTAAAGGATAATAAGATTACATAATAAGAATCATAAAAATTAAATTAAGTAATCATTTAAAGTTTGAAAGGATAAAATTACATAACAAAAATAATTAAACATCAAATGGTAAAATGAAATTTGTTTGAGTGTCTTTGTACATCGACAAAACAACAATCAAAGACATAAAATTTTCCCTCAATGACTTGAAATTTGTAGTTAAATGTTTTTTTAACTGAAGCATAGATCCTTCCTCCCGATTTTAATTTTAGAATAAGCATCAAGTTTGTAAACTAAAACTAACATAAAGAAACAAACTTAAATTAACATAAACATAAACTTACATAATATTAAAAAAGTTCATAACACAGTACTAACATAAAACATTGATCATAATAAACATAAAGATTCAGAAACAAAAAGTCATATAAAAGTTGATCAAAATTATTAAGGAAAAAGTTAAGATAATGTCTATAATAACTTGAATAAGAGATACATAAAACTTAACCTAACACAAAGAAATGCTTTAACTTTAACTTAAAAAACCAAATAAATTGATGCAAAAAATTATACAAAAACATAAAACAATAATAGCTCTCGTGAAGTTTGAAGGGTATAGTAAAAAATAAAACCATAATAGCTCTGATACAAAGAGTACCGTTTTGATTAGAGTGAGATTGAGAGATGTGTTTGAAATTGTATTGTCACCAATTTGGAGTGTTTAGGGAAAAAGATGAAAAAGCTTTAATCTTGAACAAATGAACATGGTACAGGGTGTTGTAAAGTTGAGGGTGTGGTTCATTAATGCAAGAAAGACAAAACCCTAAAATTGCAAGAGTAAGGCATTGCTAAAAAGAGGATGCAAAGACTGAGTCTGAGTCTGTAATCTTTCTTTTCAAGGTTTGGTGATGCACGTAAGAGTAGGGGTGTTCCAAAAAATCAAAAATTGAACCAAACTGTTTTTGAATTGAACTGACTTATAAAAATTGAGAATCAGATTGTTTTTTCAAAAACAGTTTATTAACCGAACTGATTTTTAAAAACTAGAACGGAGCCAGTTTTCAGTTCGAAAAAACTGAACCGAACCGGTTTTCAATTTAAAAAAATTAGAATCAAACCTGTTTTTTAGAAGCAATTAGGGTAACTATATAAAATGTGGCCTATAGGAACAAAAACAAAACCCTATAGAAATAAAACAGTTTGATTCAATTTGATACAAAAGCACTTCGGTTTAGTATCATCCATATTATAACAATTCAGTTTAATTTGAACAAATAAAACCAAGTTAAAACCAATTTAGTTCGGTTCAGAGCAATAAACCGGTTTACCGATTTATAGAACCAATTCAGTTAAAAATTAATTCGATTCAGTTTTTTCAAACTAAAAATCAATTCGGTTCAGTTTTCAAGCAATTTTAATTTAGAATTGAACTTTATCCACCCTTATATAAGAGGAGGCAAAATTAGGGTTTTGGGGAAGGTGGGCAGCGTAAGGTGTGTGTTATATAAACCGGGCCATTCAAAAAATTATGTTTGGCCCTTTGTGTAAGCATGGCTCATGGCTTATGGCTGTTGCATGAATTTTTTATTAATTTATTTATACTTTAAAGGGATAAAAGGTACAATAGCACGTTAGCACTTGTTATATGTGGGTGGTTTAAAAATTGGACACTTCGAAAGTTTTGCGATTTGAGGGCACTCAAGGTGTCTAATATTAAAGATTTCAATACTACAAACATGTTTTAACATGTTTTGTAATAAGGTGTTCAACTAGTAGCAGCTATGTCCTAAAATAATTGAATAATTTGTTTATTTTACATATATTAAAAAAAATGTACAAGTGAAAGAGATAATATTATTTTTAGTAAATTATCGTTGTTAGATGTTAATAAATTATCATTGTCTTAAATGTACGATAGAAGATATTGCATACAAGTAGTATTAATTAAAAGGTACAATTGAAAAAAAAAATTATAGGAAATTGAAAGGTGATTCATTTTGCGACAATTTTTTTTTCGTGAATGAATCAATTATTATGGGAGGAAGAAAGTACAATAAATTATATAGAGAAATACTACTAATTTAAATGATATTTATTCCTCTTAGTGACAAAAGTGATATTCTCATACCTCTTTAATAGGGTAAGATGATAAAAAAAACGAAACTCTTGTACGAAAGTTTTGCTACTTAATAGTCCTATATGATTGAATCAATTTTTGCAGTTTGAAACAATTAATTTATATATAAACAAATATGAGTCATGGTAACAAATGTCTTTAGGCATTTGTTAAAAAAACATAAAAAGAAAATAAAAAATAACTTTTGAATGAAAAATATGATTTTTTACAATTTTAAATATGAATTACATAAATTCCAAGATTTCTTTCTATATTTAGATGTCCAAAGACACTCTTTAGCATTTTCCAAAAATATCGTTAAACGGGTAATTGTTTGAGCCTACTTAAGCTAGCTCAACCTAAACTCTCCGCATTAAAAATTGGATCCATAGGCCTGGTGGCCCAAAAGAAATATGATAATTAAAAGATGGTTTCTACTTCTGCACCTCTATGATCTCAAATGCACTTAAATATACGTTTAGATTAGCCAATTCTACTCATCCATACATGTAAAATCACCTCTAAGTTGGCCGACACAGACAACAATTAGATGCTTTTGAAAAACATGAGAGGAAGAAAAGAAACTCACTAATTAAGATTCAGATTTTGCATCCTTACCTATCGAGTACATTCAAGGTGCCCCTATTTTGCCCCCTTTATTTGCAAGGATGCAAGGGCAAGCGCGGCCGCTAAGACATGTGAACTGCCTCAAGTAGGCCGAAGTAGATTTCTATTATTGCAATGAACCTTTGAAGCTCTTTACTAGGGCAAGTATTGCACTAGTAGGCTAGTAGCAATAGAATAGCGTTCAAAGTACAATAAGTGAGTTGTAATTGTTGGCAGTTAGGTTGCCACAGAAATTTTTAGATGGGCATTAATCCAACACCTAAGATTTAGGCTCAACTGATCAACATTTGATACTTATAAAAAAACTAACTGAATAATCAATTTGTAAACCATTACTTTTTTTTTTTCTCGGCCATGGTCAACACAAGAGAGGAAATGAGAAAGTACGATAGACTAGAGAAAATTATTAAATATGACAATATATGAGATAGAAAAGATGGCTTGCTTCTCTGTCCTTGGCCACAGGCATGCATGTGTTCCAAAGCCATGATCGCCTTGGCCACGATAACATGGCCTTTGTGGACAAGCCGTAATCACACTTGGTGCTTCATTTTTTCTATCATTACTGGGCAAGTTCGGTAAGATTTTTAGGGACGATGACGAGTCCTAGTTTAGGTCTTATACTACTATGCATTTCTACCTGGCATTAAAACGAAGGTGTACCCAAAGACAAACTATAATCTTTCCAAAAATAAGGCCAAGACAACAACAACTGCAACAAAATGATGTATGTAAAGATAATAAATGATGCTTTTAAGGAACCGTGCTTTCCGTGGAAGGAAATCGGAAATGTTCAGGAGCTCAAGGGAGAAATGAAAAACAAACGGAAGATTCCCTTCATCTGCTGTATGATCTGTTTATTCCATCAGGCTTAACATCTATAGAGCAACATAAAGAAGTCAAATTATACATTTGGTGGTGGCCAAATTTTCCCAAATAAATCTTCCACCCGCTTTGCTTGATCGACATAACCATCTAGCCCAGCAGTCAGAAGCTGCACCGCGGCTGGCCCCATGGCATTTGCAAGGCTCATTTGATCCCATTTAATTAGCTGAATATAAGTAAAGCAATACTATGATTTAGCAAATATAACAATCTCCAGAACAAGAATGGTATTCTATTAGTTCTCTGATTGAAGATTGAGGTTAGCAACAAAAGCAGAACAGGCATAAGATTGGCATAACTACTCATCATAAATGGAAAGCAATGCTAAATTGCTAACATGTTCTATTAAATTGTCAATGGTAAAAAATAGAAATTTTAATTTAAGAAAATTTCATATCCATAGAAAGAAGGATCTTATGGTTGACTCGTTTTGAAGTTTGGTTTTGCATAGCTTCTAGATATAGGGAGGCATAAAGTATGTTGTTACTAAAAAAAAGGTCAACTGCATTTATCACCCCATGATTCTTCAAAAATATCAAATAATACCAAGGTGATTGATTGACATCAAAACATTTACTAGACAAAAAGTTACTACCCGAAAAACAGCATGTCTTGAAACTGAATATTTAACTCTGGGTGTTTGAGAAAGAGGTGAAAAAAAAAAAGTTGATAATCCATCAGAATTCAGAAGTGTAGAGAGATTACATTGGTCTGTTCTGTTTTGGGGTAGGGGTAAGTTGGAAACATAGGAATTGCAATGTTAACATGTCATCCTTGAATATAAATAAAACAAAAAGCTCCGTGACGATCAAGAGTTGTGTTTGTCACGAAACAAAGTATCTGACATAGTTCTTGTCCCTGATATAAGTCATGGAAGTAACAGCACAACATGCAAAATGCGTTTTGAAGTTGTTCATCACCTATTTTCCATTATTTAACTTGTAAAGAGCCAAGGGACATGAGATTATGTGGTGCAACTATGACATGGAGATATAATGATACCAACTCTATTTTGCAGGATCAAATATGAAATTCCTACTATATAAAGGGGTATTGCAAATGATACTAGAGGCTGAGACCATACCTCTTCATCACTAAACATGTAGCTCCGAGCAGACTGAGGTGATAGCCTCCTAACAAAAGAGTACTTCTCATCAGGAGAAGCAACAGATTCTTTGAGAGACTGCAACACCTTCAATGGAGCTATGATGTAGTCAACCCTAGACAAGGAGCAATATAAATCAAAAATATTAAAACTTAAATAAGGAATTAAGTTGGCTATGACTGCAGGGAAGCCTTTGCATACCCCAGAAGACTAAATAGGTCCTGCTTGTTGCGGACTGCTGCTGCCATCAACTTTGACTTATGTCCATATTTGTGAATATAGTTGTAAGCCTTTGCGGCCTGAAATAATAAAAATATTAAAAATAATACTCTAAGGTATAGATTTGTTATTAATTAACATAACTTTCTATCCTAGGTTTTGATTCTAGTCTGAACCATGGTGGTTCCACAAGTCATAGTGTCGTACCAACATTGCTCACTTAAACTGGACCCCAAAAATGTATTATCACATCTCTATTTCTATGTTTTCACCAAACTTTATCATTTCATTTTCACAAAAGTAAATCTAAATTCTAAACACAGTAAGAGCATGAATGGAAGAGTCGTTTTCAATAACAGACCAATGCCAATCCAGGATCCTCTCCATTTAGCTTGGCAGATTCTATCTCTTGGTCATCAGAATGATTGCGTGCCCAGTCCTGAAAAATGACACAACGTTCAAATAAGATTCCCTAATATATCTTATAAGACACACATCAATCAAGTATAAATAGAAATTACCCTGACACGACCAACAAAAATTTGAATAACTGAAGCACCAGCTTGAGCAGCAGCAGCAGCTTGGGCAAAGCTGAAGTATAAAACCAGTCCATAAAATGATTAGGAATGGATGAAATGGGGATGGACTCTTTCAAGGTAAAATTTTACATGGCCTTATCACAATTTTTTTTTATCTATCTCTCTCTTCATAAATATTCACAAGCTTTGATAGGATCTCATCTATTCAATGTTCATGAAGAAACAGAGGGCTCAATTCATTTCCTGAACATTACACAAATTGCTTAGATCAAACGGGAATACAGCATTGCACCAGATTCTAGGATAGGAACTTAGATGTTCCGTAAAATTTTAACATTAGTTGTGACGACCCAACCACATGATTTAAATGTACACACTAGATATGACATCCTCAGGTGGTTTCTGTCAAACATTTAGCATATCAACCTGTAAACAAAAGTCAAATGTGTCTGTATGCCCTCAGATTCCAGCAATCTTGCAGCCTCTATTCCCTAGATAAAAATCAAACAAGTCATCATCACACTAAGTGAATCACCAAAAGTTCTGAACTCGTCTGTCACTACCATTCTACTTTTCAAGATTACTCACTTGCCAAGTTGAAGGAATTTTAAATAGAAGACGTTGAGGAGGGACATTACTATCATGGTACAACTTCAACAGGTCATGCACCTGTAAAATTTATAAAGTAGCATCAGATTCCACCAATGGCACAAGACATGTGTGTTTTGTTAAGCATTGAGGATTCAAAAACTGTGAAGCTTGTTTCTAAATAGATTGACAACAACTTGCTGTCAAGAACTTCAAATTTGTGTGCACACTTTAGAATTTACACTAGCACATATGCAGATACTTATCTTCTTAATTTGGGGATTGTTCACATGACAATGACACACAATAAACTTAAAACAATCCTTGCCAAATATCTGGTACCAAAATCATAATGGTTACTCTCTCCGGTTATAAATATAAGCAACAAAAAAATAATTCGCAGTTAATAAGAATAGTAGGTAATTTCATTTAATTTCTTTGATGTAGTAAAAATAATAATTGCATTCTCTAACATGTCTTTCATAAAAAACTTGTTTTATAGGAATAAAATATGTTATTGAAAAATTGGAATCTAATCTAAACTAATCAAGTAAATAGAGTATAACTAATTGAGTTTTGCTTATATTTTAGACCACCAAACTTGAGATTGTGGTTGCTAATATTCGAAATTGGAGGGAGTATCGCGTTAACCGTAGCACTTACTCACAGCCGGGCAAGACAAATATGAACTTTGTAAATCTGAAACATTAGAAGAATTTTGATTTGACAACACTGAGAAAGAAGGCACTGAACCTCCAAAAGACCTCAACATTATAATCTCATGTTCAAGATGCATAGCAATATACTAATTTGATCATGAAGAGTAGCATCATGAAACAGAACCAAGTAAGTACCTTCCTGATAATACCATGTGTGTCATAAGCCAGACGCGCATCCACTTCTGTTGAAACACGACCAGGGACAAGCTTTGCCATGTCACTACCAACATTCACTAAAGCCTACAATTTCAACATCAAATCCACGAAAAATATATTGTAATTGAGACCTATTTGGATAAAGAGCTTAATTAAACATTTATCATATAAATGCTTACATACTAGATAAGTTATTTCTATAACAAAAGATAAAATAAAGTCAAATTATTTTCATATAAGTTATAAATTGATTTCATAAGCTATACTGAAGAGCTTACGAAAATAAGCTGAAAACAATTTATAGACATATCATCAGTTGTTTCTATAAGCTCTCATAAATAGTCTAAATTATTTATGTCATTAGGTATTACCAAAACATGATGATTTAAAAGAAAATTAGGTATTACCAAGTAATAAAACATGAAATGATTGAAAAATGAAATACCTTGGTGGCGAAACAAGATAATCTTGTATTAGGATTTTCAAGTCCATAACATTCAGAATCAGCCAAAGCCATTTCCACAGCATTCTACAAAAAAAATAATAATAATAATAATAATAATTCGGTGGCTGACACATTCAGAATCATAACAAAATGCACATGTTGATTTTTGAAATAAGAAAAAGCTGAACTGACCCTAAAAATAGTATCTGGAAGACCACATATACCCAAAAGAAGCGATGAACTGACAGTAGCAGCAGTTGGAGAAAACCTGTAGAGTAGAATATAGATTAGCTTGATTAGATTAGATCAAATCAAACACTAATTCAAAATTAGTGTAATTAATTACATGCAAAAGAAGTAAGAAAAGCAAGGGTACTTTTGGAAATCATCGAAAATAACGGTATCTGGAACGATCTCGCTGAAGGCGGATACAGCATCCAATTCAGTGATTGCAGTGTCGATATCGGAGGAAGCGTGAATTCGGGGAAAGGAGTTCCGGAAGTTGATGAGAAGAGTTGGTGGCGGTGTTGAACGGAGGGAGAAGGATGTTCTTGTGGGAATGGAAGATGATGCAGCAGGTGAGGAAGAAACAGCTGCATAAAGCGGAGCTTGCAAGGTTAATGCCATTTCTGGATTATTAGATAGAGATAAATATGCTAACTCGGAGACACCACAGACCTGGTTACAAATTCAGAACTTACCATTTATGTATTACTAATATATAGTCAAAATTCTTTCCGAACTAAATTGTCAACTTATTATCAACTAATCTTCACAATTAGTTAAGTTTCTCTTTTTATTTTTATTTTTTTTATTATTATTATTATTTTTTAATTTAACTCTCTATTACTTTATGCATTTCATCTGATAAAATACCGGCGGTATTGAAAATAGAGTGTTTTTTTAAAAGCCGCAAAACACATAATTCATACTACTAGCTTTATAAAAGTTTAATTTTTTTTCTCTTCATTCATCAAATAAAAATAAATTTGTTTAGTATATGTTTTTGAATTTTAAAAGTTACAAAATAAAAAATATCATTAAATATATCAATTTTCTAAAACAACTAAAATTTTAAAAAATAATAAAATATTTAAAAAGATAAAAAAAATCAGAGACCGTTAATAATTTATAAAAAAACGCAACTATTTGTCTCTCATAAAATTAGATCGGAACATGTTATTTGTTTAACCAAAATTCATGATATGAATTGTCTCTTAAATGATTATGTGGACTTTTTAAGTTAATTAAATGGCATTAATAATGTTAGTTATGTATCAATGTGGTATTATAATGAAAATTAAGTGTCATAACAGTGCTTCACAAAATAATAAAATATCATTTTAGTCAAAAACTTAATCAACATAAGATAATTGGAATATCAAATAACTATGAACACTCATAAAATAACATAATACAGCATAAAAGGGTATTTTAAAATAGTAACTTTAAAAGAAATGTCTATCAGAGTTAGGGATAGAGGGAGAGAGTGACAATGATGAACCTTTTCATTAAAAATATATTTATAATTTTAATATATTGAATAATTATAATAACAACGTTTAAAATATTTAGGAAACAATATAGTTGTTTATTCTATATATAATTGTTATTCCTTAATTTAAATATGTACTATTATCTAGGATTAAAAAAAATTGACCCTCAATATAACAAAGTTCTAGATATGTCCCTAATTGAAATTCTTATGCGTGTTTGCAACATACAAATGTATATTAATCACACATTTGCTGTGTAAGATAGCAACACTTGAAAAACTTCCACTCCAACCCATGTCATGTTTGGAAGATGAGAATGAAGTGTTCATCACATTTAAGGCCCCAATATAAAATAGTTGCAATTTTGAACCTTTGATTGTGGAAAAAGAAAGTGAAAAAGAAAAGGAAAAAGATGGAAAAAAATATAATTAAAGTATTTTAAAATACTTTTAGAATTTTTTAGATAGGAACTTCACTCCATCCATCTTAAACTGCAGTAAAAAGACTCACACTTAGTCACCAGCAAAATTAGGAGTCGAACAACGGGTCAACTTACTTCGTTTGGACCGCCCAACCATCAAATCTTCTAAAAATAGAGTAGACAATTTTGATGATTGGGTTGAAATCTCTATCCTTAAATGGTTGCCCCATAAAAAAGTATTTTTTAAAATTCACATATTATATAAAAAAAAAACATCAACTTAACAATTATAATTAAAAAATAGATAATATTCTATTAATAAAGCAACAACAACACAAACAAAAAAACATTCATTCACTGTGACATCAATTAGAACGGTGATAGTTTTTTGTCACAAATATATAGTAATATTTTTTAGTTTTCTCAACAACAAAAAAAAGGGTACTATTTTTAAGTGTATTAATTAAAGAAATTTTATACCCTTACTTGATTATGTAATTTATTTTAATAAAAAAATTTCCTTTTCTCATGTGGATTTATTAATGAGTTAAAAGGTTAATTTTTAAGATTAAATAAATTTTTAATCTTTATAAAATTTCATAATTTCGTTATTAGTTCCCCTAAAAAATTACATTCATGACTCTTTATAAAATTATTCTGCAAACAATTTTAGTCCCTATTAGAGATAAATATGTTTAACTGTGATTTAATTTTAAAATTTTTGAATGAATTTTTGTAAACATTATAAAAAGTTCCTCCACAAAAATTAAATTTTTGTTTTTAACTTAAGATAGATAAAAAATGATTTTTTTAAACACTATAAATTTATGATAAAAGTAATTAAAATATAGACCTAAAAATATTATTGTAAGCTCATTTTTTGTGGAAAACTTTTTATAGTATTGTAAATATTTTTTCAAAAAATTATTCAAAAGTATTTGACAATATTTCAATAAAGACTAAAATTGTTTACTTGATAATTTTATAAAAAAATAAATATTTTTTTAGTAAAATAAATGTATTTTTTTTACGATGACTAAAAACGAAAATAAAATTTAAAAATTTTATAAAGGTTGAAATTTTTTTTATTCTAATATTTAAAAAGTAGTCGTAACAAATCTTGAAGAAGGTTATTTGAACATAGTCGTTACAAATCTTGTCTTTTTATTACAGTCATTTGTTTTATATATATGTAAGAAGAGAGTTTCTAAAGCAACTTTATGTCCTTTTCCCACACTTTTCAACCCAAATTTTGAGTAGATACTCTCCTCCACATCAAAGAAATGAATCTTTCGGTATTTTCTAAAGTTCTACACTTTACACGTCCTTTTCGATCATCTTGTGATATCCGCTGGCTATTTTGTCCCTAGGTTACTGTTCATTTTCTATATATAGATGAAAGATAACGATAAGTTTGGCTCTGAAAAAAAAAATAATATATAGTATGTTTGTATTTAGGATTTTGATTGCTTTTAATTAAAATTAATTTTTTCTCCAAATCTTAATTTACAAGAAATGATGTAACTTACTACATTTATATGTTGAGTTAAAAAAATTACACTATGTAACTGTCTACTTGAGTCAAAACATGTCTACTTGAGTCAAAACACTATACACATAATATTATTATCACTATATTTTGTGTTTTGTTTGTGTGTTAATCTATGCACTATACATTAAGTCTCGTGATCATATAAAATTAACTTTTTAAATAGAAATATTTATATCATTTTATATATTTGGTGTTATAAAAAAATTATAATGTTTTGTTTCCTTTGATTTTCTCTTACGTCAAATAATTTTTTAATTTTAATTCTTTTCGCTTCATAGTTGTTTTTAAGCATTCTTAGTTTTCTTTTCATCATTTCAGGCAATTTTGTAGGTATCAAAAGGGCTAAACTAGGCACAACAAAATTTAAGTTTTCCCTTTTATCAAAAACAATTTTTTGCATATGGAGATGCATTCAAGATATTGAATTAAATTCGTCTAATATAACATTTTTTAATTTTTTCAATGGACTAAAAGAGGCTAGACTATATATTTTTTTAACTGTTTTAGGTTTTTTTTTAAATAGAGTTAAGTTTTTTTTTAAGGCTTAAGTTGTGTTTTATTTGTCAAGACTTAAGTTGTTTTTTTGTGGATAAAAAGGAGTTAGATTTTACCTTTTTAATTTAATAAAAACAAAAAAAAAAAACATGTTTTGAAAAGTGTTATAAAAAAGGCCTGTGATAGCAATAATGTCATAATACAACCTTGCCAAACTTTAGTTACTAATAGTATATAGAACAATAATCCAAAACTCTACAAAATCCAATTGCTTTTATTTATGATAACTTATTATAAATGAAACCGGAGGAAATAATCAATTTAAAAAAACCAATGTGAATAATATATAGCAACAATATGAGGTTTATTTCTTCCGCTTCCTATCTTGCTCCCTCTTCCAATTCACCAAGAGTTGAAGAAATTTCATAACCTACACGTACATAATTATTATAATTGTAATCTTTCTCAATTAACACTTAGAAGAACCACATAAGACAATTATATAGGAAACAACACATGAAGAAAGTGTTGGGATTTATACCTCATTGGTGTCTCGGAGAGAGTAAAAAGCATTGCTTTCTTTTCTGACTGATGAAACCAATATCCCATACCCTCTATTGCTCTCCCGTAACACCTAAATACATTCAAAGAAAATAGTCAACATTTATAGAACAATTATCTCTCTGAAGATTAAATAAAAAAATTAGAAACTTATATTCAATGAATATGTTTGATGGTGAGAAAAAAAATAACAATCCGTAATTTCAGCCAAAAAAATAACACGATCATTTTTTCCTTCTTTTAAAGAATTGACACGTGTGCTTTCATTACATTGGTATACAAAATCTTTTGTGCCATGTTGCATTACTCTAAATTCAATACCTTGAATACATCTTCATCAGTTTTATCATCTCCAATGTAGATGGGAAGCACATCATTCCTATCGGTTAACCCTACACAAAACAATAACAATTTTGCGCATTATGATTATAATATAACATTAAACACCTTTGTTTGTGATATAAGGTAAGGTATGTAATGCATAATAAGAGGAAAAAGTAGAGGTTCTTACCTAGAGATTCAAGTAAAAATTCAACAGCTTTTCCTTTGTTCCAGTCAATTACAGGACGAATTTCTAAAACCTATCACAACAAAACACAGGCAATAAGTTTATGACGTTATTAAAATGAAATTATAAATTAGTAACTCAAATGAAAAGTTACAAAAATTTGTATTTTCTTAAAACAATAAATAGGAATACTATACCTTTCGTCCATGAGTTGAACGTAGACGAGGATACTTTTTTAAGATATCATGGACACGTTGTCCAATAGTTGTCCAATTCTGCAATCAATTCAAGAAAGGTAAATAAAATGAGATTGAAAATAAGAGATCAATAATTGATCAACTTAATATATGATTGCGGCACCAAATTAATCCTTACATTCTCTTCTACATTACGGTAATGTACAGAAACGCAAAACTTGTGATTTTCAACTTTTGCGCCCTTTATATCTTTAGTTATCTCGACGAGGGTTCTAAAAACCTGGATTACAACATTCCATCAACAAATTCTTTTACATTCAAGAAAAAAATAATATTAATTAATCATTGATTAATGGAGATAGCATTTGTACCTCATCAATCATAGGAAGGAACTCTCTTGCCGGTTGAAAGAGAGTTATCTCCTTTCCCTGTCACATTCAAATAATAACTTGTGAATATCACGACGTTTAGATGGTAAAGAATTTGTGTAGTATCTTTATAAATTTTTGTTGTCAAGTATCCATGATTGCTTTGTTATTTATTGTTACATACCCGACGGTCAGTAGACTTAACACAATTTGGATGGTTATTGGACAAAGTGTCACAAACAGGGCCAATTATGTCCATTCCATGACTACCGGCATAGTAGAGTTCTGTTAGTTTAACTAAATCAAATACCTGAAAATAAAGTAACCACATATTTTAAACTTATAAATATTTGATAAATAAAATATAAATTAGTACTCGAAGATTGAACAACATCAAAGTACCTTGTCACGACTTCTTCCACTAATAATTGCTGTAGGAAAATATCTGGCCACTCTTCTCACAGTTGTTCGCATCTGAAAATTTGGCCGTTGTAAAAAGATACATATTTTTAACTAAATAATAATTAATATATAGTATGAAGTAATTCAATATGCATTACTTACAGGTTCAGACATAAAAGCACGGTCTGGATCATCTACTATAGGTGAAAGTGTGCCATCATAATCTAGAAACATTGCAATCTTCTTGTCCTTTGCACGCTCAATGATTTTCTCAAAAGATTCTAGTGCTGAAGGATATCCTAGCTGGAAAAATAAACAATGTGTATTAATGATGACAAGTTAGGATTTTTTTTATAAATATACGACGAGTGAATAGCGAATTGAAATAAACTCTGATGCCGGCCGTAAATTATTAGAATAAGAAATTTATTTTCTTAATCTAATAGCTTACAACTGACTACATCATAATGTCGGCTAAAGAGAATTCAAGTCCTAGAACAGGTTTAGTTATCAATTTATCGTACCATCCATAAATTATAGTCTTCGATGTCATAGTCAACTGAAGCAACCTGAGCGCTCGAACCTTTATGTATCGTCTTCTTTCTTGGAGGCGAAGAAGCCTTCATAGCATCCAACCAACCATTAGACCTAACATCATCAAGACCTCCCATATTTTTCTTTGAATTGGATTTTGAGTATTTCCCTGGAGAGAGTGATGAATCTTGTTGGGAATAAGCTAATAAACTAGAATGGATTCCAAGCCGTGACTTGTTTACAGGATCAATAAGAATAGGGGAAGAGGCATGAGAAGGCTTCAAATCCATTTTACCTAACTAAACTACTTTGATGAGATATGAACAGAGGAACACAAAAAAAAAAATTGTTTGTGTTTAATGTACGAATCTTTAGCTTAACCAACTCTTTTGTCTATGAAAAACCAACGCTTTAATGTTTTTTTGTCACTGCTATTGTGTGAGCAGTCCATCAAGCACGAATTTCCCTGAAAATTGAAGAGAAAGCAAATTGGATTGTCATGAAAACAATAATCAGTGGCTTTAATTACGGCAAATAAAATAAACAATAATCAATGGCTTTAATTTAACTAATACCTTATCATATATTGCATTGCATTTTGTACCAAGTGATAGTATTTATAATGGTTTGATTCTTGTTAGTTGAGATTAATAATTACAGAACCTGCAACATAATCATTAACCAAAACAAATTATAGATCCATGCTTAGTTAAATTTTTGTTAATCATATATCCCGAGTCAGTGCAAATAATGCAGTGAGACTATAATGAATGTTTAATATCTTAAATAGGAATTAATGTACGAGAAATAAAATACAAATATATAAACCAAAATAATGAAAGTGAACCAAAATTTATTTTACTTTTACAGTACCTCTGTTTTACCTTTGAATAAGGAAGAAAGTAAAATAATATTTTTCAAATAAATGTCTATGACTAGGAAAAAGCATACAAAGTACAAACCCCTACAAGCATGTAGGTACACAAAACTTTCACTTAACAGAAATAGAGAAATCCTGATGATGAATATATTTTTCTGCAATATTAAATTTTCTAAGCAATTTCATGGGGTAGACTAATAAATACATAAGAAGAAACATAACTCATTAAAACATTTAAACAGCATTCAAAACAAAACAAGCATAGATCAACCCGTATTTCAAGTAATTTTTCAAACTAGGATTCATCAAATTTAAAATATCATTTCTTTGATGTTCATTCATTAATGTGATACTACATGTTTGGTATCACGATAAGTCGTCGTGATTTTCAAAAACTACATATTGTAGTTTTTACAAAATTACGGTGACTCGTCGTGATTTTGCCAACTCCACCGTAATATCAAACATAGACAGAATTCATTATATAAGTCATGTATTGGTATAGTTGGACCCGGATCCTCTTCTTTCAGGATGATGTTGTTGCTATAGGAATTGTAAGATTTAAAAAGATTAAAAAAAAAATCTCTAAATCCAACTGTCTTTACACCTTAAATTTTTTTGAGGAACACAACTTCTAGATTTAACTAATACCTTCTAATACATCGCGTTGCATTTTGTACCAAGGGATAGTATTTATAAATGGTTTGATTCTTGTGAGTTGAGAGTAATAATTAATAACAGAGCGTGCAACTTGGGCATTAACCAAAATTAATTATAGATCCATGCATAATTAAATTTTTGTTAATCACATATGCTAACGAGTGCAAATGATGCAGGGCCTATTATGGGGTGGAATAATAAATAACTATATAAGAAACATAAGTCATGAAAACATATAAACAGAGTTCAAAACAAAAAAAGCATAGATGAAAAATGAAATGATTGGATGAAGATCAAACAACTTGTATTTCGAGTAATTTTTTAAACTCATTCACTATTTAAAATATGATTCCTTTATATTCATCCAACGCTGTGATTTATTTACTGCGTGAATGGGTGATTTTTCTGACAGTAATAAATCCAAATTTCTCCAAAGATATGCAGTAGATCATTTTATGTTGTTTGAGAAGATCTGCTTCATATAACCAAAAGGATGAATGACTCAATACTTCCATCTAGTCAGTTATATGAGTTTATTAATAAATTGCATAGGTGCATATTTTATGCACTCATCATTGCATAAGTTAAGAGCAAATGCACTAAATTTTAAAATATATTAATGATTCATTAGGTAACATCTGATAAAGAAATGAAATATAAAAAACTTATGCAAGTGTTGAGTTAAAAAACACATGTTAACGTGGTCAGTGGTCCTAAATTTTTCTGTAGTTAGAAAAATCATGTTGTCAAAAAATTTCGACCATTAAATAAAAATTCGATGACTTTTTAACTTTACTAAATAAATTTTAAAATGAATCATTACATTTTTATTTAATGATTGAAATTTATGATGGTAAATGCATATGTAATGCATTGTATCAATCATGTAATATTATAATTGGACCCAAATTTTCTACAACTATAAAATGGTGCTGCAGGTGTAAGAACAATTAAATTCAGAAATCTAACGGTTTCTATATCTGCAACACCATGCTACATGAGTAAAGTATTCCAAACGTAGTTATGTATGATGCACTTTGTAGTTGAAACTTAAAACATGGGTGATGGACCTATCCAATCTTAAAATGGAGAGGGAAAAACAAAAAACGTGTCAGCCTGTCTTGTGGTTGCAGATCCAACGCACGATCATCACATTCATGTATAAAAAATTATAAAATAATACATCCACAATAATAAAAAAAGTTCCTTCATTGACTTGACATTCCAACAGCAACATGAGCATAAATTAAGTGCATAACCAAACTCAATTACTCTGTCACCAAATAAAAAAGACAAATAAAAAGGAAATGAGACTTTTAACTTTTAAAGCCAAATTTTTTTTTCTGGAAAACATGTTGCGTGTATAAAGGTCACCATCAAAATTCACTTTTAAGAAGATGGTGCATACTGATGATCAAGGTCTATGTTGACAAAAGTTCTGGAGATCATGTAAAAGTAATAGCCCTGTAGAAAACTTTAACTTAAATTTGGTATTAAGACCCCACAACATTAATTATCTAGTGCTTTTCTGCATGTTTCTTAAAATTCAACATCTTTATAATCCCATTTTATAATAATGAAAAAGAAAATCACGCATATCATGTTTTTTCTTAATTGATAAGCTAACCATAAATCAAAAGCAAAATTTTAAATCATAGTGATAGTCACGATATTTTATATTATAAAAAATTGTAAGGCAAATATAGCAGATACAACCTCAACTATTAAGTTGAAACCACAATAACTTCAAAAACTTTAATATAACTGAAAATGATGTTTTACAACTTTATTTTGTTGAGGAAATGGGTTGTCATATCATTGTTTAATCCCAATGCATATTCAATTCCCATAAATAACAAAATGTATTTGTTCCAATGAGTGATTAAAATATTTAAATATTTTCAACAAAATACAGCTGTGTAGTATGTGAAATGTCATATGGGACCAAAAAAATAAAGATTTGCCAATGACCTATGATAGCAACAATTTCGGGTGAATTTATTAAAGATCAATGTTAAATATTAAGAAGAAAGCTTCATGAAATCTTCCAATACACTAATAACAAATGAAAACAGTTTTATTTGCTATTTGGTATATAAAACAAGGGGTTGACCAACCAACCGTGATGATTTGATAAAAATCAGAAACATCATTTCCCTTCATCAAAAGGTTGAATTTTTTCATATTCATGTGCCTAAAAAGGCTAACTTTTTTATATCGACCCATTGCGCATATCAGAGAAATGCAATACAGGAATTGAGATTGCAAAAACTCGGTGGAGAAAATAAAAACAAAAACAACAGATCGTGCATATAATGATGATAGCCATTAATATCGAAATATATGAAATGAAATGAATTGATTTAAACTTTTTGAATGAAAAGGAGAGCATTATTTGTTACGCACGATTGATTTCGTACATGATTACTATTATTACTTTGAAACACGCGAAAACAATGACATCATAAATTCGGATCCTTTCATGATACGCACAAAGGGAGATCGAAAACGCACCTGATTTATCAGCTACCGTTCTTTTCTTTTTTTCAGCGGCGCGGAAAACGCATTTACAGTGCTGAAACAAATGGCGAATAATGAAATTGTAGGAAAGGGAAATTGAGAAACGTGAAGGGATGGGAAATAAAATATAAAAAATAATAAAAATGAAATGAGAATGGGGGAAAAAATCACCTTGAATGAATGAAGACGAGAAAGGAGAAAGATGATGAAGAGGAGAGAAAGAGGAGGATTTAGCTATTTATATGTTTGATGGTATGTATAAGGAGACTTGCCTATCAAGTTGGTTTGATTCACGTTTACCACGATTCTCGCTTCATTATTTTATTGATTTACTTCCAAAATTACTTTATTCTTTATTCATTTTTTTTCCAAATTACTTTTTTTTAATTTATTATCCGATTCCAAATACCTTTTTTAAATTATGCGATTCCAAATTACTTTTTTTTGTAAATACAAATTGATGTTTTGTAAATAATAGAAAACTTTTATTTAGTACATACAAAATGCATGTCTTAAGAAAGATGCATGAACATATTAATCAATTGTTCATTAAAAAAAACATTAATCAATTGTTGTTTATTGAAAAGTATGAAATGGTAGAAGTTTATATATATATATATATATATATATTTTTGTTAAAAGTAAAACGAGTAACATTTAATTATAAAGATGATTTAACAAGAAATCTGGAGAGACACTTTTACTCCTTCAACCACTTTCTTTTTTGATAAGTAAAAAGACAACTATTCAATTGAATATGGGGATGGAAAAATACTAACATAATAAGAGGAAAACAAAAAAGAAACTAATATATTGCAGGAATGTTCTTGGAAATGCAAATTTTAAAAATTTCATCAAATATAATTTATTTAAGTTCATAAGGAGAAGACTTAAAAACAACAAGGTTTTAAGAAACAAAAGTAAGACTAAAGTTAACCATTCAACTCCACTTATATTAACTTTACGTCGTATACGATTAAAATGAATGTGTCAATTCTTCTAAAGAAACTTTTGAATACATTGAATCATAAATGAAATGTTTATTTGAAATTGCACTTATTACTGACCATGTCAATGAGAACCTTTTAGTCACTTTTCACGATTAAGTGAGAAAACCCCGCCATGACAAGTCTCAGGTATGTGCCTCACATCTCACCATGCATGTAAGGCATCACACACTCCAATATTTTGTCTAAATCGCTTCAGTTTGGTCTTACTAATTAGTTTGGTCTATTAAATTACTAACATAATACACATTCAAAAAAAAAATTACACCAAAAAATATTAAGAACGTCAATGAGTAGTGTATTATAGTACTCGTTTCTGTACCCATAATTTGAAAAAAAAAATATATATATGTACCCTCGCGTGTATCAATATTAATTCTCATACTAGTACTCTATGGGTACCTAAGTACCTTTACCCGTTACCATGGTTTGAATTATAAAAAACTGTAAAATCACAAAACATCATATCAATTTAAAACAATTCAAGGGAGTTATAACGTGGTTCGAGGGATTTGGAGTAACAAGAGGTCATGAATTTAACTTGTTCTTATAACAAAATTAACAATTAATTACTAATATTGACTATTTAAACAAATTTAACACAATTAAGAAAATATTAAAAGTTCTTCAATATTAAATTATGAAAGTAATAAACTAAAGTATTTTAATTGTCTAAAACTATATTGAATCATGTAAATATTTCTTTAATTTAGTGATACTAATAAAAACAAATAAAAAATAATAATTGTCAGCCTAAACAAGACATTTTTTTAATAAAAACAAAATAAAATTTAGAAAACAATTAATATCTTTTATGTAATTAATTATTGACTTTATAAATATCTTAGTTATGGATATTTTTATTCCACTCAAAAAAATTAAGAGGAATTTGACTAAAGTTTGTTGTGATTTTATTTATATATATAGATTGGTGGGCTAAATATTATTAGTCATGATAAAATGTATATATTTTATTTATATTGTATGTGTATATAAATATTTATATAATGTTATAAATAAAAATAATATACGTGTTATACACGTGTGGGGCATAGTTGTACTAACGTGCTGGTACATACATTTTTGCGGCTAATTTCTCATGTTACACTCGTTCCATAACGCAGATTTTCCTTTACCTGTTGTGAGTACTTTTTGCGAGTATTCATTGGGTATAAGTCTAATAGTCATTTCTAATAACTATAGAGACAACAACAATACATCTTAAAATTGAAAGTGACTCTTTACTTAATTTTTGGATTAAGTGCAGTTTTAATTCATTATTTTTATTAAATCACAAAATTGATTTCTCTATTTTAAAATTAATTATTTTGGTATCTGTTTCAAATTTTAGACTTAAAAATAATTATGTGTCGTGTTTTAAATGACGTGATCTATAATATGATGACATAGAACGATCAACTTTAATGATGACATTGCAAGAAAATATGTTAAATGATTTTATATCATTGTTCTATATTATCATATTGAATATCACATTATTTTAAATATGTTATATTACTATATTTGCATCCAAAAATTTTAGGGACAAACCCAAACTGAATAATTTTAAAATAAAAAGACCAATTTCGTGAACAAATAAAAATAAAGAATCAAAATTGCAACTATACCCTGTTTTTATATCCCAAAAGTGAAGGGTATAGTGAAAAGTTCTTTAAAAAAATGAAAGAGTATGATGTGAAAATTGACGGTATAAAACAACTTTATACTATTATTTAATATGTTGTACAATTTTTGAATCAAAAACAAATATCTAATTATTTTTTTATCAAGACAAATCGATCAAACTTTTTCATCAAGACAAATCGATCAGACTTTTTATCAAAGCAAATCGATTAGACTGTGATTATAAAAAATAGAAAGGCTATTTTTTTTATATCCCCTCAATCCCAAAATAGTTTCACATAGAAAAATCATAAATAAAAGAAAGAGGATTGTTACTATATAAAATTATGTATCTTTATAAAGTATTTCAAAAAATATTTATTTTCTAAATATTGGTATGTTTGTTATTATTATCATAAATGCAAAGATATATTTTTTATTAAATAACTGCAAAGTTAAATATAATATTTTAGAAGTGATGCGTGTACATTAAGGAATTAGTTATAAAATTTCAATTTTTTAATTTTAATATTTGTAAAATAAAAATGCAATCTTTAGTTTCTACAAAATTATTCAGGAAACAGTTTTAGTCTCTATTAAAACGAAATATGTTTAATTATCTTTCAACTTTAAAATTTTTGAATATTTTTTGCATATTAAGAACATTATAAAAAGCTCATCCACAAAAATTTAGAATTTTTTAACTTTTGGATCAATTAAGTACAAATTTTTTAAATATAAAAAACTCATGATAAAAGTAATGAAATTATAGAGTATAAATTAAATTTTGAGTTTATTTATTGTGGAGGAACTTTTTAAAATATTGCAAACATGCCTAAAAAAATTAATTCAAAAAGTATGTTGACTTGACAATGATGACCAAATCTGAAAAAATGATAATTTTGTAGGAACTAAAAATTGTATTTGTATTTTACATTTAAAAATTCTATATTGAAAGGTTGAAATTCTATTGGAACTAAAAATATATTTATCGTTATCCCTAAAATTAATTAAATAGTACAATTGAAATAATAATAATTAATATTACATGGAAAACTGAAGAAAAAAAAATGATAATTATTTTAAGACAATTTTTTTAACAAATGTGACAAATATTTTAAGAGATAAGGAGTATCATACTCCATTTATTCTTCAAAAGTCAACAAATACATGGTTGCAAGGCCAAGAACCAAATAATAAATACTTTTTTTTTTAATTTTAAAATGAGTGTTATTTAACATTTATGAATGTAATAAATAGAAGAAAGAAAATAATTATTTTTTAAAATTATTCTTATTAAATAATGATATGGTTTTCGATATCATAAATGCAAAGTAAAATTAATTTTTTGAAAATAGTATGTACATATTATTAATTGAAGGTATAATTGAAAAATTAAAAATAAGATCATATTACAAATTAAAAATAAAATCTATTCTACAATAATTTTGTTTTTTGAATTTTTGGGTGTCGCTAACATGTGGCTTATGGTGCGTGTTAAAAATTTCAAAAATATAATTTTTCTTTTTGAAAAAAAAAAACTTTTTAACGTTTTAAAAAATGGAATTGGCAATTTACAAGATAAAATATATGTCTTTAATGTCTTAAAATGTACCTTTAGAGCAAAAGTTAATATTTACCATTTTTTTTTAGTGACTATCGTTATAATATAGAGGGAGTAATATAAATTATTCTTTCCGCCTCTTAATAAATGTAATTTTAGTTAAAAATAATTATCGCAAAATAAATGTTATTCATAATTTTTAATATTAACTTTAATTATCTTTTTTTATACTATCTTTTAATAATTACTACATACATAATTTTAAAATATTATTATATTTTATATTAATAATAATAATAAATCCACAAATACTTAAAATATACCATTTAATAAAATGTTTTATTTTTTTGATTATGGTAATTTTTTAATATATATATATAACTTAAACGATATTAATTGTACAATAGATGAGAATAAGTAAATTGATAATCCAGCAAGTCAAATTGGAGGGATGGTTTTGAATTTTGATGATTGTGTTGTGTGAGAAGGAAAAAGATTTGGAAAATAAAGACAACAAAATCTAAGGACCATATTCCAATGTAGATTCCCGAATGTTTGCATATCACAATCCACAGACATACTTAAATTGAAGGTGTTTATGCTCTGTGAGTCTGTGTTATGTATTTCTATCAGCCAAATTTTGTTTGGTTATGAGGGGTCGTACTACCCACTCCACTGTCCTACGCAGCTAGACTCTTCCATCCAGCTGGCTATTGGGAATAGTCATATCCATCCTTCCGTGGCTACGTGAAAAATAAAAATTAAACACAAATTTTAAGTTTCATTTAGTTTAGAAAAATATATTCAACAGACACATTTAAACAATAACTGACATATATATTTTTGATTATATTTATACGGTAAACATAATTTTTTTAATTATTTTTTAAAAATTTATTTGAATTTTTTTAATAATTAATTTTTTTTTCTTCATATATATATATATAAGTCTATATCATTAATCACTTTGAATTCTTTATTAATTATTGAAATATAAATAATTTATTTAACATATATCATATTAACAACTTTAGAATACTACGATTTAGTGGTTAAAAAAATGTTATAAAGTGGTTAATGTCATATATTTTATTGACTAATGAGATATATGTTTAAAAATTAGTTAATAACATGTATTTTAATTGTTAATTTAGTATTCAAAGTGACTAATGACACAAATTTATACGTTGTGTTACAATTTTTTTTTTTAAATATGAAGAGTACACTGCTATGAAGTCTTGATACGTCGTACGAGTTCGTGTGTGATACACGTTAATTTTGTTTCGAATTTTAGATAAGATATGACTTGGATACATTAACAAAAAATTTAATAAAAATATTATATACATGTAAAATACTTATAAAGAAAAATATATTGATTATTCTTCATAAACATATAATTATAATGATCATAATTTTTATAATATATTTTTAATTCATAAGTTAGAATATCAACAAAAATATCATTTAAAGAATTTAAATATATTTATTTTATTCAATAGTTAACAATTTAAAAGTAGTTTTAATTGTCTCGTATTTAAAAAAACATAGTTTTAAAATCTCGTTTACTAAGAGATAATTTTTTCAATTCAAGAATAACAAGTGTATCGTGTACATCGATCAATTGATGTCTCTAAAAAAGTATCTCACTTTTATTTATTTATTTGATTTTCATAAGATATGTATCCTCGAGTATTCATAAAGTATCAAATAAAATATTTTTAAAAAATAAAAATAATAATTTTAATACTTCTGTGATACATATTTTCAAGTAACTATGAAATATCAATATTGAATACATATCAAATATGGATATGATTTTATTTTTGAAGTATACGAGGTTCATAGTTACACCATATTTATAACCATATTTATAGAGTGTATATGTCAAAAATTGTGTTTTTGTATGTT
>JBBPBQ010000002.1:10904052-10921946 GCA_037974755.1 Cicer yamashitae
TTGAGTGTATATGAATCTACCACTTTTAATAAATTTAAAAATTGATTTTGTATCCTCACAAAAATTAAAAATCCAAGTTTTTAAATTTGAGTTTCGGGTAGGAATTAATTTTAGTATTAGAAATCAAACATAACTAATCTGAACATAGATATAATTTTAAACGTATTACTGTAGATAAGACGACGACTTATTTTTTTTAATAATTTACATAGTAATATTAAATTTGACTAATCCAATTTCTTTTAATTTAGTTTACTAATCTAGCATTTAAAATGGTATATGACATTAACAATCATACAGACTAAATTTCATATAAAATATAAACTATAGCTTTGGCCTTTGTAATATAAGTGTTCATATTTTTTGTATAAAAAGGTAAAAAATTGTTCAGATTTATTTTTAAAAACGTGTTAACATTTATTAATTTAATTTAATTTCCTAGGATATATTTAAAGTAGTGGTATATACTTTAATAGAGTGAAATTGAATAAAATTGAACTACATATTTATTTTTTAAAAAAAAATTTAACTAGTTTACTTCATTATATTTCATTACACTCTATAAGATCAATAGAATTGAACCTCTATTTTTGAAATACTTCATCCGATTGCTATTATAAAAAAATACTTTTAGGAATATTAAAAAAATGTAGTTAAATGTGATTAATTTTTTAAATTTTATGTAAAACTAAAATTAAATTTATTAAATTGTTCCTTTTTAATGTGATAAAATCAAACTATCATTATTAATTTTTTTAATTAACTAAATGATGCATATTGAAAAATAATTAAAAAATCCACAAAATGAATCTACTGTCATTGACACAACAACAGGTGAATTTAGAATCTCCCTGATTTCATGACAAGCACTCACGTCATGTATACATACACCACTACTATAAGTACCTCCATGGACCCTTGATAAGTTGTGTACTTCCTTACTCAACTCAATTCCAGCAAAACAAAAAGCTCTGATTTCTTTTGTTTGCAATTTCTTTATCATAAAATAATCATATATCACACATAGCATATACAATGTCGGTTTACAGACCTCAGGATCCTCGTCTTCATGCCATCAAAAATAGGATTCGTGTTGTCCCCAATTTCCCCAAACCTGGTTTCTTCCTTCTTCCTTTTTATTACCTCTTCCTCTTCACTCACTCTTATGTTGTTTGAGTTTTTTTGTTTACTTTTATTTTTTAAGAATTTTGTTTGTTTGTTTTGTTACAATGTCAGGTATCATGTTCCAAGACATTACTACTCTGTTGCTGGATCCCAAAGCCTTTAAGGACACAATAGATTTGTTCGTTGAGCGATACAAAGGCAAAAATATTTCTATTGTTGCAGGTATGTTGGAGATAAATAAATGCTAAAATCATTAAACCTGAATAAACAGCTTTATTTGAATTATTTTGGCTACTATAGTAGTAACTGTGGTTAGCTTCAAGGTTGTTGGGTCCATGGTTTTGAGAAGGGTTTACTGTTTCAATAAACGTGTTTTATAGTATTTATTGTGGCGTTATTAATACCAGAATATGCATGAATATATTGCTTAAGTTTCTAGATGTCTTTTGGAATGGTTGCAAGAGACATTGTGATTTTTTGTTTGACTGTGGGTTGAGGTTAGTGGTTGGGCCATTGATTACTTTATGAAATCTGAGTGAGTGAGTTTTGTTTGTATCTTTATTTATAAAAAGTTTTTTTTAAAATTTGTTGTGTATTTAATTCATTTCAATATTATTTTAAATTTGTTAGAATTTCAAGAAACAGTAATTTTATAAAAACAATAATTTTTAACTTTTATAAAATCACAATGATTTATCGGAAATATATAATAACACTTTTTTTGTTGAGTTAAATGTGATTTTTTAATTCAAAATTAATTTTGATATGTTTGATTGTACTTTTTAACTCTAAATCTTATTTTTATATTCAAATTTATTATTAAGTGACTATCACACAATTTTATTTAAATATAATTGATTTTAGTTCCAATTTACTCCCTCAATTTTAAAGTTAATGTCATTTAATTTGTTGCATACATACTAAAAATGCAATTATTTGAAGAAAAAAATAGTCATTTTACCAAATTAATATTATTAATTATTGATTGATTTTTCACTATCATAAATGTAAAGTAGAATTATTATTTTGAAAGTAATTTTTTTTAAAACGGTTAAAGTTAATAATTAATTTTTAGGTTAATATTATTTTGGAAGTAATGTGTATATTAATAATTGAATATCGATTTGGAAAAAAGTAACTATAGTTACCTTAAAAATAAAAATGACAAATTCATTTTGAAAACATTCTTTTTGAAAGTGACACTCATTTCAAAATGAAGGGAGTATTTTTAGTTAAAATCAAATTTTTAGTAAAAATTTAAAATCAATTTTATAAAATTAGTTCAATGAAAAAAATATATTTATCACATAGAATAAAAACACACTTAAGAGGTACAATCTCTTTTCCTTTTGTCTTCGTGGACATGTGTTTGGATCCAATTTGCATGAATTTCCATTGGTGATGATTTTCAAGCTTGTGAAAAGTGGACCCAAATGACGCTAGTTTCTATTGGGCCAATTTTGTTTGGCTCCATCTACGTTTGTGTGTGGGTTCCTCCATGTTACTGTTGGTGATTTGGAGATCCAATTCTTCATTTGTTCTTTCCCTTGTCTTTTTCTATTATGCCAAATTCTTTTGTTTTATTTGGTCAATTTCATTAGGAACATTGATCTTATGAATTTTGGATGTCACTTGTATATGACGAACTATTAGTACTACCGCAGTGTGCTTTTCCAAAAGAAAACAAAGTTGTCTGTCAATTTTGTTTCTGCTTTTAGGTCTGACGTGATGGGTGCTATTTTAAAGACTAGCTTCCACTAAATTGTTATTAGCCCTTCTCTTCCACTAATTGTTTAACACTTTTTACTATAAAATGAAGGTTTAACGGTAATTTTGTTTTTTTTTTTTTATCAATTTGCGAAATTAATAATTTTATTTTAAAATTTAAAGTCTTCTTTTTGAAATTTTTAATTAAAAAATAGTGATATAATATATTTTAAACGACGTAACATATAATTTAAATGTTGAATTATTAATATTCGTGAAAGTACATTAAAACTCTCTAAAACTTCAATTTCAATTTTTGAAATAATTTATTTTTATAATTTAATTAATAACATATAAATAATTAATATATCTCCTATTCGTTAGATTGTATGCGATATAATTTAAGATATATTAAATCACCATTTTTAACTTTTATGTGTCTCTTTTTTGCTATCTGTTTATATTGGTTTTTTCCATTACATTGTTTTTTGTGAGACCATCTTAAACATGAATTTAGATTCTCGACATAGTATAGTATTGGTCCCACATATTTAGTTTAGATGAACTGAGGGATATTAAAGGAGTTTAGAGTTATAAGATCAGAGTTCAAACTCTAAAACATGTTTAGTTTATTGCTACTGGTTTTAGATCCTAATTGGATAAATAGTATGATTACAATTAGTTGCAGAATCGCTTAGCATATAAATGTTAATGTAAGTTAATAAATTCAACTAAATCAATAAAAATAACTCTTTTGTAGATCAGAAATGCTCAATATTACGAAGAGATTTTCGTTGCAATCGCATGTTAGTGTATTATGTCAAAATTTATTTTATAATTTTAAATTTTTTTTAATTAATATTTTGTTATAAGAAAAAAAAAAAGGAAATGACGCCAAGTTGATATTCTTGCATTTTGTGGGTGGCATTGTTCTTAAGCATTGCTCTTTGCAGATAGTTTATGGAAAGGTGTTTAACTAAATTAAGTCACCTGCAATAACTCATGTATTCTGTTTGGTCACAATGTTATGTTCATAAAAATGAATTCCTTTTCTGTTTCACAGGAATTGAAGCCAGGGGTTTTATTTTTGGTCCTCCTATTGCATTGGCAATAGGAGCAAAATTTGTACCATTGAGAAAACCAAAAAAGTTGCCTGGTATGTTTCAACTCCCATTTTAATGTGTTGCAAAGTATTTTCTCTGAATTTTTGTTAAAAGAAAGGTTGTTTTGGTGTTAGGCAAAGTTATTTCTCAAGAGTACGTTTTGGAATATGGAAGGGACTGTCTTGAGATGCACGTTGGAGGCGTTGAACATGGCGAACGCGCTTTAGTAGTTGATGATTTGGTTGCAACTGGTGGAACACTTTGTGCTGCTATGGACTTACTAGGTTAGCTTTTTTCCAAATTCTAATATCAATTAGATATGTATTCTACTTTTGTATATTTTTGAGAATGAAACGAGTATGTTTTATGAGTCTTTCTTTCAGAACGCGTGGGAGCAGAGATAGTTGAGTGTGCATGTGTAATTGAATTACCAGAATTAAAGGTATGATATAATTAAAAGCGTCTCTTTCAATATTTTTTCAATAATATAATTGAACCGTTTAAGTTATGTAGCCATGTGCTAATATTTTATGTTTTTGTGAGTAACGTGACAGGGTCGTGAACGGTTGAATGGGAAACCCTTGTATGTGTTAGTCGAATGTTTTGAGTGCTAAGATGAAAATGAGTGATTCGTCACACTCACTACATTATTGGTGCTTTCTCAAGTTGAATTGCATTTGATTCAGGTCCCTCATTTTTATTTTTAATGTTCAATGCATTAAAAAGAATGCCTGTGAAGGCAAAGGCTTGTGTGTTGTTGGAAGTTGCTAGTAACAAACCAACAATCACTTTGATCAAACTAATGAATTTGTATGACTCCCTCTTCATTTGCCTGCTCTAAAGTTTGATTAATCGACGAGTACTTATTTAGATGAATTTGGTTGTTATGTTGCTGATATTTTTTTTTCAAATGAACCTAATTTTTTTAACTAAAAACTAAAGCTTCATAAATAAAAAAAATCATTGTAATAAGCAAACGTACTACCTTCATCGTTAAGAGTTGGCAAAAGCAAAATCTACAAAGGATTCTGGTCTATTTTAAAATGAAAAACAGATAAATTAAATTATCTCTCCTTTTTAATTAAACTGAAGGAAGTAAAGAAGGTTTCAAGATTTTCGTATGATTATTTTACACAATGTGTACATTTTAATAAACTTTGAGGAAACTAACACGGTGTAACAAACAAAAATGGCATATAATTGTGTCTCTGTGTGGTCAAGTGGAACATATTACTTATAAGAGATAAAACACATGGAAAATAATTAACATTGCATCGTAAAAAAAAAAAAAATAAATAATAATAATAATAACAATAATAATAATAACAACAATAATAATAATAATAACAATAATAATAATAATAACAATAATAATAATAACAACAACAACTTAGAAAAGTAGCAAGTGGCAGAAGTGCATTCCCGTCAAAGCCTAAGACTCTTTGTAGTTACTTCAACATCATAGATTTCATTTCATTATCACACAAGCAATGCTGAATGAAGAATTTGTTCTAAAGGACATTGCGTGACTTGCGCTATACTTCTTGGCTCCTCTCCTCTTTATTGCCTTACCCAAATTTTCAGCTCGAGGTTAAGAGCTGGAACTCATCTCCATTAATCTTAATCCTTATTTTCTTTACATTTCTTCTATTGCTTAGTATCTCAAATCACAACATATAAACTATAAAGTGTTCGTAAGGTCAAATTCGAGTGTCATGTGTAGATATTATTAAGTTAAAATCACATTCTGAATTCGATCAAATTTAACGATGTGCAAAAACAAAATTGAACGAGACAAAAACCAAACCAAACAAACAAAATGAAACCAACATAATTATAAACAACCATTTATCAACTTAATTTCTCCGTAATTACATTACACAAAACATATAGTATAAAAATAGCCAAATCAGAAAAAATTGCGTCCATAAATGCAAGTCGATAGGTGCATTTTAGGATCGCAAACAATGAAAATATATATCATATAAGTTTTTTTTTTTTCCAAAAAAAAATCATAAGTTTTTCAAAGTTAAGAGAAAGGCAAAATAATATTCTTTATTTTCACAACCTGTAAATAATAAGAAAACAGGGTAATACCGCACGCGGGTCAAAAACCAGTAACTCGCCATTGTCCCCACTCACTGCGTCGAACCCAACTCGCTTATCCAACAACGAGTTCAAAACCCCGAGTTGCTTCAAAACCCGACCCGCTACAACCCGACACACCAACATCGCCCGTCTACCCTTACCTCCGCCGGCATTCTGATGCGCGCCACCGCTCCCGAAAAACGTACAGATCGCCGACCCCTTACGCTCCGGAAACGACCACGAACAGTGGGGGCCACCATCCTCAACAGGACCCAAATTGTAAAACTGCATCACCTCATTTCCATCGGCGACGCACCGTGCATTCTCCTCCCAATTCTTACCCTCAGATAATCCCGCGGAAGAAGCGGCGCGTGCCTTCACCGCCTCGCGAAACTCTTCAAATCGTGACATTGTTCGGGCTCCGTTTTGCACCTTGAATATCATTTCAATCCGACCCGGAAATTGGTTGTTATTCCAACTTGTGTGGAAGATTATATCGACGATTTTGCGTGAAGGGTGTCCCTCGGGAAGTTCGGTGATTGCACGGGAAGAAGTGGCGGCGGTGTTGGTGGTGCTTCGGGAACTGTTCATGGTTAGTGTTGTGTTGAGAGGTGCTTCGAATTCGGATTTGGTGGCGGTTACGTGTTTTGATTTTGAGTTTGAATGTTTTTCGAAAGATGGTTTGGGTTTAGTGGGCTTGGGCCTGGGCTTGGGCTTTGGAATGTCAACGATGTCTTTGATGTTTTGGAGGGTTTTTCTGCAACTTGCACTTGGTAATAGGATTTTGGGGTTTGGATGGTGAACGTCATCAAATGCTCTTGATTTGCATTGCAATGACTTCACCCAACCACTCGCCATTACATGTGAATACGTAATAATGTTGTTTTTTTTTGTTGTTGAGGAAAACGTAGTAATGTTTTTGTCTCTAGAGAGTTTTAAATCTTTTTGTGTGTGTGTGCGTTTCGTATTTTCAGAATAGGTTTCGTTTAAAGTTGGTTTCTTTAGTTAGCTGATGAAACAGAAGAAAAGGATGTGGAGGGCAGGGCGCGATAGTAAACGTGTTTTTGTTACTTTTTTTCGTTACCAACTCATCGGTCTGTGTATGCTAGGATTTCCTAATTAGCCACGTGGATTTCGTCCCATATAACCAATCTTTTTTATTTATACACACTTTCAAAAAACAATTCAGCCTTTTTTATTTATACACACATTTGTGATATCTCTAATCGGCTTTATATAATTTGCTTAAGCATCTTTTTTTATAATAGCGTCGATTTTTTAATTCGATTGGATTTTTCATTTTATGTTCTTTGTAGTAGTAATTTTGGAGTGAGTTTATTAACACTCATAAATGGTCTGGGTTTAGCGGTTTTAAAATATTGAATTTAGTGTAACCTTATTTATTTTCCAACGGCGCCTTTCCTGGCGTTAGGACTTCAAGAGGAAACTCCGGTGTCTTTTCAACATATGAAGATAGATTTGTCCGGCCATATCACAATCACAATTTCAAATATATGAAAACGAGAGTTACTAGTTTTATTTGAAATTTTTATCGATTTTGTTGTTGCTTGATAGTCAGTGATTGGTACACGGGGAATTGACACCCTCTTGCCCCTGTTGATGTAATGTGGACAACATTTTTGTTTGGTCATACATGATCAACTCAAACAACAATTTGAATGATATAATACAAAAAATGGAAAACGCTACCAAGTATCCGAACCGTTTGTTAAATAACGTAAAATGGAAATAATATTTTGTAATTTGAGTAATTAATATCTTGAAATTTTAGTAGCTGCCGAGGGCCATATTAATCATATCTAGCACTAAGAACAAACATTTCACGACTCTCTGGTTCAATAAGAAACATTTGCAGCTCGAGGACAATCTTATAAAACATGTAATGTCGTTTCCTTCATCGGTAAGCAATGAGTGCAATACGAATCACCTAGATTCCACTTAGAGTATCTCCAACGCCGCGGTAAATACGTGTACTTTCATAATTTAATAATAATAAATTTATAATCGTTATATTTTTTTATTAATTTATTAATAATAACAAGTTTATAACCGTTACATTTTTTTTATTAATTTATGATCGTTAACTTCTTTTTAATTTATTAATAATAATAATTATATGATCGTTACTTTTTTTTAATTTTTATTATTGTTATAAAAATTTAAGTTCAATTGTATTTTAAATCTAAATTAAAATAATGTATAATAATATTAATTGAAATATTTAAATTAATATTTTAAATTGTAATAAAATTAAATATAAAAAAAGATTGAATGTATAAATTAAAGTTATGTAATCTATTTAAAATTGAGTTCACCGTTGAAGATTAAGCAATTGATTACGAAGAATAAGCCAAGCAAAGTAGCAAACACACACCTCTTCCAATGAGCCAATTCTCTAAACTTTCGCCAAATATTATTATCCTTCATTATCTTTTTTAAAAAATCTCTCGATTACATTTTTTTATGAAAAAATTCTTAAAAGAGTTTTTTATTATAATTATTTTATTAAATTTTAATATCTAAAAAAATTTGTACAAAAAAAATAAAATACTTAACATGATTTTTTGAGAAAATATTTAAATCAATTTTTCATTCAAAACTTTTTTTAAAAAAATTATAACAAAAAGATGAAATATTTTAAAAATTATTTTTTTAAAAAAAATATAACAAATCAATCTAAATATAATCTTGCCAAAGTTTCTTTTATTTCTTTTTCTTTTTTAAAAAAAGGTTTAGCCATTTTTTAATACAGGTTAAGGTTTAGAAAATATAAAATACGTCACGCACAATTGAAACTTTTTATTTTTCAGAAAAATTTAACTTCGGAAAATTAAATTTTAAGTATCTGGCTATTAAAAAAAATTGTGAAAAAGTTACTCATTAAAACTCAAAAGGCAAAATAGGCTTTCCTTAAATTCAAAGGATATTGGACCAACTCTGGGGTATGCAGTAATGAGTAAATTCTTTAAAACAAACAAAGACGTTGTCTTTTTATTATTTTTTGAATAAATACAAAGACATTGTCTGGTATCTGGATTATAGCACAAAAATATTTGTGGGCCTTGCCCATATAACCAGAAATTTATTCATGAAATTGCAGGTGAATGTTCATCTGTTTTCTAATTTTACTTTTCAATTTCAAAATACACACTAATTTTAGTGGTGTATTTTATACTATTAAAAATTAGAATTTGATAAAAATAAAAAAATTAGAAATTTGATAAACATTCACCCAATTCATGTACTGTACTAACTCCAAGAAATGAAAGCTTGTAGGGTTGGCCAAATAAAGCTTTATATGGAGAGAGTGAAGATATTTCCTTCAAATTTTCATACAAAGTTTAACGGTGATGATGGAATGTATGACCAAAGGCTTCATAGTGAGAATATATCAATTTAGGCCTCATTTGCTACAAAAGCTTGGGCCTTAGAAACTACACTGGTTTGGGCCATGGAGATGTAACATGTTTGGTGCACAATATAATATAATGAATTACCATATTTAAAATTAACATACACAATAACAATAGTTGATTATGTAAAAGGATTTAATTAATATATATCATCAGGTTAAAGAACTTTTATCGTGCCAATCAATTATAATTGTAATATTATTAATAATATTAATTTTTACTATAACTACTTATAAAATCACTTATATGTAGAGGTGTAAAGGACGAGTTATGCCGAGTTTGATAATTCCTTATTCAGTCTTAATATTTGATCGGTCAAATTTTAGACCATAACTCATTCCTTAACCCGATGAACTGCGAGTTCATTAAGGACGAAACAAAATAAAAACGAGATAGGTTCTACTTTAACTTGAGACCATAACTCATTTCTACTTTATCTTTGTCTTGTCTTTATTTTTTTGGGGACCAGATCAAATCTATTTCATTTCTTAAGGGCCAAGACGGGTTCGCATGTCGGACCAGTTTTTTTACACCTCCCCTTATATGTTTGTTTTTATTACTTGTTTATAAAAAACCTAATAACACTAGATAATATTTAATTTTGTATGGTGTTTAGTTATAGTAGCTTTGTAGGTTAGTCTTCGATTTTGATCAATCTAAATATCAACACATTTATTTTGCTTCTATAAGTATTTGACAATTGATGAAGTCTCAAAGCCACATGCAGATGAGCGACTTTGCAACCATTTGATATCAATGATAATGTATTTTTCTCTAAAGTGAATAATTTGTCATATTTATAAGTTTTGTCTCATTTATTGATATTTTGTTATATTTATAATTTTTATAGTATTGTAATTTTATTTATATATTCATTATTTTTTATTTTAAGGATTTTGAATTATATTATTTTTTTATTGATATTATTTCTACTAATTTAAGTAAACGAATATGATTTTTTTGACAAAAAATTATTTAATGAATAAATAAATAAATATTTTTATTACATACATATAGGTTACAAGTTGTAAGCGTATTAAAATGTTTATCCTTTATTTTTTTTCACTCCATCGAATTTTTATCTTAGAGAGGAACAAATCATTTCTTTAAGTAAGCAAAAGGTTGAAATCAAGTAATTAATAGATTTAAAGAAAATTATTCAATTAAAACAATCATTCACAAAATTTCTTAACAAAACTTCAAATAAATAGTACGCTTTCCTAGTGAATCTAATGATTAAGACTTAAGAAACGATGTAAAAAATAATAATTTATTTAAGATTTTCCTTTATATATATATATATATAAATTTTTTTTTTTTTTATTTTAAAAAACCAATATATATTTTCTGATTAAAGAATACTTCTGACTATCTCGTGATAAAAAATGACTAAAAAACCCACAACCTAGAAAACGGTGTCGTTCTGGTAACCCAACTGTTTTAGTTGGTTAGAACATTCCATGTCCAATCCCTGACAGCCACCTCTCGGGGATATCCCGTCAACGACTGCGATGGGCCGTAAACCACCAAAATCAACGACCGCATCGCCACCATTACTCCGCCGCATCGCAACTCTCGACGAAAGCATCTCCCGCTACATACACAAATACACAAGTCCCCTCGCCCCTAAACCTCTCCTACGCTTTCTAGAACACTTAGCCGATTTCCGTTTTTTCCTCCCCGTCACTCTCTCACTCTTCTTCGCCACTCCCTCTCCCTCTCCCATCCGTTCCCAACTTTTCCTCCCTCTCATCTTCTGCTCCCTCCTCGATCTTATCGTCATCGGTTTCGTCAAATTCCTCGTTCGCAGATCTCGCCCTTCCTATGCAATCCACGGCGATTACAACGCCGTCGTTCCCGTCGATAAATTCTCTTTTCCAAGCGGTCATTCCTCCAGAGTCTGCTTCATCGCCTCCATCTTTTCCCTCTCACGAGATCATATCGTTGACGCCGTCGCCGATCGGAGCCATCCGAAGCTTTCTATTCTCGTTCATCGGTGGATCGGAGGAGACGAAGTTATGGCAGTTAATCTTTTGGTTGTTGCCGTTTGGTCTTGGGCTCTTACGACGGTTATTTCTAGGGTTGTTCTTGGGAGGCATTATGTTCTCGATGTTAGCTTCGGAGCTTGCTTCGGTGTCCTCGAAGCTTTGTTCACCTTACGCTTTCTCAAATTCGAAGTTTTGATTTGAGGTAAGAACACTTAGATTTGGAAATGTTCGAGTTGGATTGCTATCCTGTGATTATGAATTGATTAATGCTAAAGTGTATACTAGTTTTTCTAGAGTTAGGCAATTTAATTCTTTTATTTTTTGTACTAAAGAAGTTATATTTCTCTTGCTTGGCTAAAATATCAATGTCCATTTTTAATAGGTAATAACGTTGAGTTCATATGTGTGATGTCTGTAACTAAATTGTAGAATAAAGTTAGTCTTCACAATGTGTCATTGGAAGAATTTTCATATTCCGTGTGCTTATGAATTTTCATATTCCACAGCGCAATCTTTAATATGTCAAGTGATCTATAAGTCAAATTCATCACTACCGGCAAATAAATTTCACTATATATTAACATTTGTTTTGGTTGCTATCTATCTATGTATTAAAAAAACTTTTGTCTTGGCTCCTTCGAGAATTATGTAGCACCTACACTTCTGATTGAAGGCGTGTTCGGTTTTTGGCACGTGACAGTGTCAAACATAAACATGACAGTGACACATGTAGTAACATTCATTCACTTTTATTGTGTGTTTGTTTTAGTGTCACTTATTATTTAAAGTTTTATTTGTAGCTCCGCCACTAAACTCTACTGATAAGACCACGTTCCTCCAGCCATGCTCTCCAGGAAAATAGACAAATTTAGATAGCAAAAGAAATGTTTTTGATTTATTTGATTGAAAATGCTTCTTTGATGTTATATCCTTTAGCACAGTTGACCTTCAGAAGTTCTCTCTTGAAATTTGATTGCATGTAAATTTTCTAGTAGAATGCCCAAAAAGATAGTAGAATGGAGAAACTACTGGTGTAATGTAGCTTTTTTGGGAAAGTGTAATGTGTATTTCAAATACAATAAAGCTTCTGTGCATGTGATAAAAGGTTAATTCATGTGAAAGTACAAAAATGCGTATATAGTTATTGTGAGATATATAGTTACTGATCAACCATTCATGAACGTTTTGTTCCTTGTTTCAATAGAGATTTTTTTTTCGTTCCTTGCTTTATTAATCCAATTTCGCCTTCACTCAGCTGTTCTTAAATTTTCACTTTTTATAATCTCAAGTGTTGAGTCTTGACTGTTACCTTTGTATTTCAATCCATTTTAACTTGTTTTAATTATGTTGGGTTTCCACCTTTCCAAACTCCACATTAATGGGATGACTGAGCCAAAGCAAAATAGAGAGAAAACACATGATAAGGAAAACGACTATATCATTATTGTCGATGTCAGGTGTAGTGTGGTCCTTGCTTCAGTTATGAGGTTGCAAAGACGAGAGATGTGCTAGATTAATTATTTTAATTAATCAGTTATGGATTGACATAATTAATTGATGAATATGTGTTGAGCTTTAGCTTTAATGAATATCCATATCAAAAAGTACATTACCTTATAAAAAAAACTTAATTGATGAATATGTGTTGAGCTGTAGCTTTGAATAAACCAAGATTGGTTGGGTCATCTCTTATGTCCAATAAGAGGTCTTTGTCCTAACCTTTAATTGTTTAATCGTTGTCCCATTAGACGGTTAACCTTATGATAAAAACCTAGACGACAATGAAACTAGTCTACTCTCATCTCTACGAATTTTAATCCCCTCACTATCTCTTGTTTCTCATGGATCCCAAAAATACACAACTCTTGATTTATCTATTCTTATATAAATATATGCTATAATTTTGTATCTATGATTATTCTCTTAAAATATTCATCAAAATATAGTATCTCAAGAAAGAGTGTTAAACACTAAGGGGGAAAGAGTATCCAAATGAAGCATTATTTATTTATTATGCATGATTATGGATAATGAAGTACTGTTCAACTGTCACAGAAGAGTGAAAAAGACTAAATGATGAGGAAGTTTTTATGAAATTTATTTTTGAATTGGTGAGAGGTATTCTTCGTGACCACAACCTTTTGGTCGTACATATATGGTTTAGGGTGGATGGAAACGGTTAGGAAGGTTTCTGTTTGTTAAAGCATGAGACTGTGTATTAGGTTCTTGGTGATGCTTGCTGACTGGCTTCTTGTAGTGCATCTTTTCCTTTTCTTTATCTTTTGAGATTGGCTTCTTAGAACAGTTTCCTATGAAATAGGCTTAACACTGGCAACTATAAAGACCACCTTTTCCTTTACTTCCTTTCCCTTTTCCCCATCTGAGTTTTGTCTGTACTTATAACTGTTTGCTTCCTCTTTCTATCTCTCTTGTGAGTCTTAACATGTAAGCACTTACAAAGATATGTAAGTTAATGAACTTGATTTGTAAAATTACTTTGGCTAAAAGTATATTTAAAGTGAATTAGTGAAATGATCTATATTTGGATTTCATCCACTTGAATCCAGAAGTTAAATAGAGTTGTTTATTTCAAACACACATTTCAATCTGCAATCATGTTGAAGAATTGAATTCTTGAACATTTTCTAAAATCACTAAATCATTTTGAACCTTACAAAATGTGGTTTGGTGCTCTGCAAGCACAATCCCAAACATGCTATAACTCTAAGTTAAAGCATTTGACTCGTGTAATGTGTATGACTGATTATCCATTAGATGGATAATATTACTGATGCAGAATCTGATGGTTGTTGCTTCTTCCATACTAATGTCTTAGGTTCTCGTGGAGCAAATTGAACTTAAGCTATCGGAGGGGATCAAATCTTTCTAATTGGTATCAAACGGATAATGAAGTCGTGAATGTTTAGGACATCGGGGTCCTGATCCTCACAGATAATTTTGAACATCTTTATGACTAACATCCAGCAAATACTACTTGGTTTCAATTCTTTCCTCATTCATTAGTTAAAATTGTTTTCTAGCTTAATTTCTGTTAGTTATTTATTCCTTGGGAATTGGACTATCTACTTCTCTATACGTTTCCCTACATCATTGTAAATAATAAATGTAGACATGTGATATATCATCCCTGGTAAAGAAGCTCTGTTTTTCATTTATTTGCAATTTGTCTTATGTTCTATTTTTTTATGGTGAAAGTCTGATGTACCATTTAAACTAAAGGATGTGTGGTATGCATTGATTTCTCTATGCCGTGCCCAAATTTTCTGCTGCTGCCAGAGATTTCTATTTTTTTTGCAGAGATACTGATGCCAAGACAATTTGTTCTGTATAGTCTTAGGAATCTGGGGCTGGTTTATGTGATTCTGGAGTTAGTTTTTGTCTGGTCTATCTCCAATTTCCACTTCTCCGTTCAGGTGGATTAAGCATTAGTGTTAGAATTCTGGGTTAATAATTAGCATCCTGTAATCTATTAGGTTTGATCAAAGAAGAGTTTGCTTCAAGGGACCGTGTGTTTGTCTTGTGTGATGTGTCTATTAACTTAAACTTAGTCCATCAACAATTGAAGGATAGAAAGAAGTTAGGTCAGTTGCTTCTCTTGCATGTGCCTTCTACTGTGAGTAATGCTTTTATCATATTAGATGGTTTTGATTGACAGATTGATCGCTCTTTGCTTTCCTTTCAATTTTGGAAAAAGATTCATAAACTTACCACATTAGCACAGACGGTGGTTGTTATGTTGTGCTGGCAGCATCATTGCCATAGTTAGGATGTTGATATTTGCATGTGGATCACACATCAAAAGACAAGTGAAACTAGTCATTTTCTGTTTTATTGACTTGACAGGTGGGGCTGATTATCATTAACTCCCAAGAGAATTTTAAGCACATATCAATTTGGAGGAGGCATTCACCCTCTTTCATATTAGTCCACAGAACATTGACAAATTTCGCCCTTTTCATGTCTGTTTCTTCTTGCTGTGATGATAAATAATTGCATCTACATTAAATATCAAACTTTATTACCGCGTATTTAGAAGGAAAATCGTTGTCATGGACACTGCTTAAACAGGTCAGTGGTGGAATCCACTATAACTCGAGGGGCCTACGACGTACATGAAGCACTGCAGGCTTTGTAGTTTGTATGTTGCTAAATGAGTACTAAGTTAATGCTCAAGATTTAAAGTGGTTGGAAATTTGCATTTTGTGGGACACATGCTTTCTTGCTTTTGATATTTTTTTCTGCATTATTGTTCCTTTAGTAATGAGAAACTGCCTCTCTGCAAAAAAATTAACTTTCTGAACGTTTTCTTGTAAGAGCAATGATTTATACATACGAGCTATTGTTAAATGTTATTATATTCTCCTTAAAAAATACAGGACATATACAGTCATTTGTATGCTTTATTTAAGGGGTAATATGAATGCATCATCATTGTACTATTTTACTTAACTGTGTGCATTTTGAATTTACAGAGGCTAATGAATTTACGCTTCCCATTTGCTTTGAATTCTTGACAGATAATACTTTTTCTCTTTATTCACTTTTCAGCTTTCGATTTGATTACTGTTGTGTTTGTAATTTTTACTATGTGATCCTCGTTGGTCAAACATTACGTATTGAATTTTATGATTGTGAAGAGCAGAGGTAGTCCTGTCTGGTGTGTACATATGTGTCAGTGTTAAGGGTCTTCGAGAGTAGAGATTGCATGAAAGAAGCAACCCTGAAACCCTAGTTTTTAGAAAACAGGGTTTGTTTATAACAGGATGAAGTCTCTGTATATTAAACCAAATATAGGGTATGGTACTACTGCCTTAGGTTCAATCAATTCAATAGTCATAATTTGGTGGCTGTCAAATTCATTCGTACAGCACCTACTTAGGTCTTTGTGTTAGTTTTAGTCTTTTAGATCATATGCACTATAAAGTTTCTCAAAAGCTATCTGGTATCTTCTGAATGACTTTAATCCAACAAGGATAAGCATTGAAACCTGTAATATGCATGAATGGTGAATGATGAATGATGGACGGTGTGTGATGAATATAGCTCATAGTCAAATAGTCAACTTTTGAACTGTGAATTGTGATTACTGTCATAAAAAGTCATGCACCATCATGTGAGGTTTTCCCCTGATCGTACGATATTATTTTGGTAGATTGTGGGCATTTGGCTATGGCCTATGGAAACATTAAACAGAATTTTGGACTCATGCTACTCATGACCTCTATTTTGGAGATCTTGGATGCCTCATTTGAAAAAGCTAATAGATAAAAGGACCACTCATCCAAATTGGATATTGGATGCAGAAATTGCAGAACATTACTTGTCTTTCTAATTTTACCATGTATCCAAATTTATCACGCTGCTATACAAATTCAAGAAACTGGGCAAGAGAGGATTCAGGTGAGAAATATTACTGACACCATGTGGAAATCAAAACGGTAGAAAGAGTTTCAATAGATGAAGACAGTATATGCATCATTTGAAACCTGTCTCCCCTTACCCCACTAGTTATCATATCTGATCACAGCCTTGAGTGGCTCCTTTTTCTTTTCTATTACTTTTTCCTTTAACGACTCTTTGAAATCACATTCAACTTTGAATTTTTGGGAAATTGATTTTGATTAGATGTATGTTAACTAAACTTATAAAGTAAACGGTTTGATTTTGATCGAACGGTTTTCAATGTGTCGACTGTGCGACAGTAGGCTACCCTGGGTGTATAAGAAATTGGGTCCCGAAAATTTGTGGCTCCATAGGTTTTTCCAAATAATTCAAAAGGATCTCTCTTTTGTCTGCAATAATGTACCATACTGATGCAGAAAATGTCATTGCTTGCTTCCATCATTAATTTATTTATGTCATGACATAAATTACGGCAATGAGAAAAACAGTTGCCAAGGCCTAAGAAGAGGCACAAAACTGCAGAAGTAACTTGTGACTCCTGTCTATGTCCAACTAGTCTAGCCTTGATTTGTTTGGTCTCATAGATGGAAAGGAAAATAATTGATATCATAGTAAAAAAAAGTTAGAGGAAGGATGAGAGAAGAACCATGGGGAATTATTACTGTATTTTGGATTAAATAAGTTTTTATTTCTTATAAAATTTTATTATTTTGTTTTTCATTGTTATAAAAAATTTCATCAATTTTTAATCCTTTAAAATTTTTCTTTTCATTTTTTGTCTTTAGTTTTAAATTAATTATTGTGTATTTTTTGAATTTTTTAAAGATTTTTTGTAGTAATGTTTAAAACATATTTAACAACTTCCACACAAAAGTTTAGAATTTTCTAACAAATAATGAAATTAAATATGAATTTTTTAGCATTTTGTGTTTAAAAACTCATATAATTTATTGCTTATTAAAAAACTATAAATTCTTGTAAGAAAATTTCTAATATTGTCACAAATATTACTGTAAAAAATTAGA
>JBBPBQ010000002.1:10922437-10963801 GCA_037974755.1 Cicer yamashitae
TGAAAATAACAAATGTTTTTATAAAATAAACTCTCCCTTATTTCTTTTGTTTGGTTTCACAAAAAAAAAACACTAAAGTTTATCTTATAAAAAACACTTTTATATAGATATATATATAGGCATGCAAATTTTAAGTGAACAAATTTTAAGTGAACAACACTACGTAATACTTGAAAATTATTTGAACTTTTAGTACATAGTCTCTTATGAAATTAAAAATTTACGGTTCTCCTCATTTTAAAAGTTAAATGATTTAATTGATGTTTATTCGATAAAAAAAAAATGTATATCTTAAAATTAAACTTGTCGAACCAACACCAATAAATTATATTTTTTATATTAAGAATGAGGAGAACTATTAACATATATTTTCGAGAAATATTTTGGATTATTATTAAAAAATCAAACAATTTTTAAACAACAATACACATTAAAGACCATCCATTTAATTATGTTAAAAAGTAAATCAAATACATTAACTTTTTGAATTTATTTTCGTTTATATTTAATCTCGAGAGGAATACTATTTATTATTACTATCTACTCTAGCTTTTTTGCGTGGTGGGAAAGTTATAATTAAATTAATCAAAGTTTGAAAAAGGATGGCTCCAACAACCACTGCAAGAATTTGTCCCTAGGTAGCTATATATTGTGGGCAAGGCTATATGTCTCTCTGCACAGAACGGCCATCATAAAAGGCCACATGCAAAAATGTACCACCGACCCATCCTTCTATCATACACCTAATTTCTAATATGTGGACACAACTGTAATCATAATTAAACCCCCCCATGCACTCATGCTCATCCTCATGCAATATGCAACCATTTTTCTTAATTTGTGCCTATTTTTCATACACCCCACATGATCAATTATATTCATGTTGCAAATATTGGTCAACGAAATGAAATCACCATATGTTTCACCTTAATTTCTTTCATTCACACTATAAATTAAATCAAATCAAATCAATTTGTGAACCAATGAAAAATATTAATTGTGACTTTGACATGGGTTGGCCCCATATGTTACTGACAATGTAATAGCAAAATTAAATCACTACAAAGAATATATATATATATATATATATATATATATATATATATATATATATATATATATATATATACTTTATGGGTAAAAATTGGATTCGGTAGTAGTGAATAAAATAATAATACTAATTATAATATAGTATTATTATATATCTAAGTTTATCCACAATTTGGATGAAAATATAATGTGAAGATCTTTTTCCTCGAAAGAATATTGGCAGCATGGGCAGGGCACATGCCATGCTGGAAAAATTGTTGAAGTTTGATGAAATGATAATATAAATTTTGAAATGATAGTGGGGGAAACAAAGAAAACATTGCTCCATTGATAGAAGACATTAAGAGGTGTGAGAGGGGCCATTGGGTTTTGTTACTTACTTGTTATAGTGCTTCAATGAGTTGTTTCCCAACTTCAAGATCTGAATCTCTCTCCCATGGAGGGGAACCTTGTTTATAATTGTGATATAGTACGTACTTTTATAAACATGGATTTGATGGATGGTTGTTGCTTTCTTTGCTTACCCGTGCCCTGCCAATGCTTTGTTTACATTCTATGTTCAATTCATTAATTCATCACGTTACTTCCGTTGAAAAATAAAACAGTTTATGTCAACATGGACAACGTGGTAAACTTTTTCATAAAAAGTTAAATCAAAGGTTGGAATTAAAATTAATTAAAAAAAAAAGTATTGTACTCGTTTTTCGGTCGAAATGGTAAATATAATGACTGAATTTTGTTATCAAACATTATGAATTCTTTATTTTGTATTGAATTCTTTTTATAAAAAATTAATTGAATTATAATTTAATTTATAAAAATTATTATATTTAATTATTATATACATTACATAAATTAATTGTTGATCAAATTATAATTTAATTTTTTTTATTAAAAAGATTTTCGTATTTATTTTTCTTTTAAACTGGGATTATTGTCCTATCATGTAAGATATATTTCATAGGGTAGCTGATGTGTTTGCGGTCCATTCTACGATCACAAGAAACTATAGAATATGCCCCACCTCATCACCTTTTGAAAATCTTTTCAAATTGTTTTATGATATTCTTTGAAATTATTCCTATAGCTAATTAATTATATAAGAGCTTCCCATTGCATGAATAAGAAGATACTGATTTTGTGTTTTCTAGTTTGCAACCATTTTTTTGATAATTTGCTGCATCGATCGTGCAAATCCGTTTTACCAAGCAAATATAGTTAGTTATAGGAGATTTATACCATACATTTGAAAATTAATATATTTTAACATTATTAGATAAAATTATCAATAGTCCGAGTATATGTTATTTAAGAATGAGTTTAATTATATTTTAAATTTATTATTATTAAATTTTAAAATTTTATCTTTTGAATTTATTTTAAAATAACGTTTTTATAAGTTTAATTAAAATTTTAATTTTAATTATAAAAATAATTTATTTAATTACTAAAATTAAGATTAAATAGATAAATATAGTAAAATTTTTAATTTAGTCAACTTATACTAGTTAAAATTTTATAGTAGCAATACATATTTCTTTTTTATAGTAATGTAGACTTTATCTTATTTTATATTAAAAGTTTTAAATTAAATAAAATAAAATTTAACAAAATATTTATAAATGATAGATAATTTTCACCTTATAAATCCATTTTATAAGTTCATGTTGGTACAATTCCAATTATAATACAATATCAATCTCTATCCAATATAAATTGAACCGTATGCTATCGACTCACCGCTCTAATGCATTCGAGATAACAAAAGTACAACTCGAAATTTGGCTCAATTATTTATCTTCTTTTTAATTGTTTTTGCTTCCTTCTATATACATATGTGGTGGATGGACGATTCACCTACGACTGGCATAATTAGTTCAGCCAACATAGTATTATCAAGTATATAAAAGTACCCGTAATTATGTACAAAATAATAATAAAATCTGAGGATTACGCCATCCCATATAACTTGGAAATGATGCTCCACATACTGCTGCTTCCTAAAACACATACAAAAGCTTATTCGAATATTCATGGATTTGGTAAACAGCTAACAAATAAGACACCCGTCCCTTAACTCCATTAGAAAAAGGACATCATATGCAATCCAATTAAGGAACAATATAATTATTATGCATAAAAAATGTGTTATAAGATTCCCATATCTAGCTAGTATTATATTTTAAAGGGTGTTGCTAACACACAACTTTTCATATATATTAAATATAAAATACTTGTTAGTATTTTTCTATTTTAAATATTAAATCATGTGTTTTTTCTAATCGCACACATTAGTCTTCCAAATTATATAATTGTTGAAATTTCAAACTTTTTTAATTTTTTGTGATTTACTATATCAAAGTTTATACAAAATTAATAAACAAATTGTAGTATGTGGAGTACCCCATTACTAATAGATGAAGTGACAATGTAATTTTCATAAAAGAAAAAAAGTGAGAATGATATGTTGGGGCCGCTAACACCAACCTATAGAAAATTAACAATCCACGAGCAATTTTACTTAATTACAGCATCCACCAGTAATTTTATCTAATCACTACTACTCACATCACAACTTAGTGTATATTTGATTTTTCGCGTTAGGATCGGCAATTTTACTTAATCATAGCTTATCAATTAGTTTTGGATAAACTTAACCAAGTTCTTAATGCCAATAAATCCAAAACATTGTTATTTGTAGGATAGATAAAAATGGTTAAACATGTTATTCAATCATATATATATGGTCCCAAATTTAATAAAAAGTGTTGTATCCTGATTGTAAGCCGCACCAAACATTATTATACCGACAAAAAATGCGCTTAATTAATTAGCTACTGAAAACATGTGTTGCTTAATTTTATTTATAATATTTCTGGGTAACGAGTTATTTTACATCACAATGATAGATAGTTAAGGATTTGGTGTCAAATATAAGACCAATCCATGGGTGGAAGTGGAACAACAGTTTGTAATGCATAACAGCCAAAGTGCCAAAGACTTCCGCACAGAAACCTATGGGATGATGCGATTCGTTTTGGATACTTGTCATAGGTACTTCTTAGTGATCAAATGGCAAAAATAAGCTCAAAAATATCACATCTAATATCACCATCATTTTATCTTTAATTTTTATCACAATATCATCTATTATCACAAATTGTTTCTTTTATTTTTAATTTTTATACACTCATTCACATTTTATTTTGTCTTCGATTCTATTTTTATATTACATCAATGCTCAATATGTCAAATTGGGTGTGAGATATAGAAAGTATATTTTTCTTTTGACAAAATACCAAAATGCCTTAAGCCAATTAAGAAGCTGTGTCGCTCTTGGATTTACTTTCAGAATATTGCACCAACGATTTTTATTTGATAAGAATTAGATAAGAAATATAACCTTTTTATCGAATTAGATTGATATGATATACAGATTTGTTTTTAATGCCACATTTAATGTAATTCAATGTTGGTCAAATAATTAAAGTGAAAAAGTTGAATAAATGTGACGGGTGATATGTTTTTAGTGAAGTTTTATTTTTTACTCGGTGAAAATTTATTTTAGTTTTTAAGATAAATTATAAGATCTAATGTAGTTTCCAAAAAAATTAAAAACCATTTTTAATTTTGGAGAAAATAAAACCGAACAACTAGTTTATTTCTTTACAACCATCATGAAAGAGACAATTAGGCCCCTATTATACAAAAAGTTCTTAAATAAATTTGTCTTCAATAAATTATTATTATTTATTTAGCTTTCAAACAAAATTATTCATTGCAAATAATTATTAAATATCAACAATACTTCAAAATTCTAATGTATCCAAAAAATGACACCAACACTAAAAATAAAATTCATGTTACTTAATTCATAATTATAATGATATATTTATATATTCTGTAAAAAAAGTTATATATCTCTATGTATGTATATGGTGGTGGCTTGAATGTTAAAGAAGAAAAAGAATAGAAATAAGTGATTTATTAAAAAATAAATTATTTAAAGGCCTTTAAATTTATAAGAATCAAATTATTTCATTTTAATTATTGCTAAGGATCACATTATTTCGTTTTTAATTATTGTTAGAGACTCCATAGTCTCTTTTTTGAAAATGGTTCATATAAAAACTAAATTTTTTAGGTGTTTTTTTCCTCAAAAATTTAAAATTATTTTTATTTTTTTATAAATCAAATTAGGTCATACAGTTCTTCTTAATTAATGACAAAAATGAATTTTCACTTTAATTTTTTATTTAAAAAAAATGCATCACTTAAGGTGATATGCCAAATTAATGTAATTTAGTTGATTGCTTAAACTAAATTCTTTAGAAATGATCTCACTTCGACTCTCACAAAACACATTAATAAGAAGGACAAAAATCTCAACTCTAACCAAATACTCAAGCACTTATTAATTTTATAGTAGGTACTAAAAATTCTTAGGCTTATAAAAGTACTTTGTGGATCCACTTGGAGTCACAAGGCTAATTATAGTGGTTCCTAAAAATAGTTGTGGCGATATTTTAAGCTTAAGGTGACATCACATCACTTAATTAACCCTTATGTCAAGGCGTTTTCTACTCCTTTTAACACATGGACATGTGGGCTCCTAGATCATCAATCCCAATCCTCAAAAAAACTTTTCCAAGCTTGATAACAAAATAAGCAAACAAACAAAGTGAAAAAGGAAGATTTAGACCCAAATCAATTCTTAAAAAAAAATATCCATATCATATAAATTGTAAATAAATAAATAAAATAAAATAACTAAACTGTTCCCCATATCAATCAGTGCAATAGGAGAGTTCAAAAAAGAACGAAGAAAATTGAGATATTGAATTTGTTAGGTCCTAAAGTGAAATAATTAAATTAGTCTAACTTATGTGACACTCACAGCTAACTGGATCTGCCTTTTTCGTGTTATAAAGCATCGTTATTTAATGTTACTATAAGGATATAGTGCTAAGATTAGACTTGTGATTGGGACTAACTATCTTGCTTTGCTTTGGTTGGAAATGGGGCCGGACACATGGGAAATGGGAAGGGTCATTAACACACCCTTAATACAGACACCTAGCTTAGAGATAAGTAGATATAGTCTTGGTCTCACAAAGAGAAGACACTATTATTTTGGGCAAGTGTCGTTGATTTGATTTAGATCGCGACCCTTATATATATTGAGACTTTTTTTAGTTTAAATTTTATTTTTTAGAATTAGATTTATCTTTCTGTAAGTCTTTTCTAACCAAGTACTTCATCTATTATTATTTATAAATAAAATTATCGATATGTTTGGTTTTTATTTTAAACATAATATATCAATACTTTTGCTTATAAATAAAAATAATAGAAATGTATATAAAAAGAGAAATGACTAATTTAAAAGACACTTTCTCTCCCTTTAAAATTCATACAATTCTTATTTAATCTCTATTAAATTATCTCTTAATTAGTTTAGTTTGAATTCTTTAAATAATCCTTACATATCATATCGCTTTTTAGTAACAACTAATATTTTATTTCTAATGTTTTTAATTCTAATGTCTGTGCTTTACATGAAACTCTTAAGTGACTCCCAGACAAGTTTACTTTAGTAATACCAACTAATTTTGAGTAGTATTTATGAATGTTCTCCAAAAAGACCATTTCTAAGTGGCTCCCTTTGTAGTACTCCAATTTTATCCGGCCATTTAAAAAAATTCAAAAAATAATAAGTCATAATAATGTGTTTAATTTTATATATTTACGATTACATTTTATTGTACTAAAATTTTTTCAAAATTAAACTCATAAATCTATTCCAATAATTGAGCTCACATTCTCATTGATGTTTTAACAAAATGTCCAATTTACATCATGTAAAATAAATAAATAAAAAGTAACAATAACTAACAAACAAATAAAAATAATGTTTTTGGTATAAATAGTACAAGCTTCCCTCCTCCACATTTTAAGCTTTCATGTTTCCCTCATTTTGAATCTTCACCAACTTTGCACTCCATCAAACTTTGTACTCCATCAAAAAGTAGAAGTTCCATCTTCACCAACTTTGCACTCCACCAAAAAGTAGAAGTCTCATCTTCACTTGTCACTCCATAATTTATGCAAAACAATAGAAAAACCGGAACTCAATTTATCTCATGGACGCAACGATTCATCCTTGTAGCCTATAAATTGAGAACAAAAAATTAAATCAAGGGGAGAGTTTTTATTTTCCTAAAAAATTAGAATAGAGGAAAAAGAGTTCTTCTTTGATTCTAAGATCAATAAAGAAAACCACAATCTTCTTAAAATGTAGAGAGTTAGAGAGAGCATGAGCCACACATCACCACCTTCGTCATCCTTTGCAAATCCCTTAGGAAACCATCATCAAATCGACCTCTGCAAACCACCACCATGAGCACTACCGTCATAGCGCCCACACAACTACCTCCGTCAACTTTGACCTCCGGCGAACAACCACCATGAGCACTACCGCCAGAGCGTCCACTCAGCTACCAAAGTTAACTTCGACCCTCGACGAACCACCACCGTGGGCAACTCCCCTTTCGTGACCGTGTTTTGTGTGTATGTTCTCTCTCACTCTCTATCTCTTAACAATGAAACTCATTTCTCTCTTTGTGTGTTTGTTTACTTTTATTTTTTAAAAAAAACATTCACAATAAATAAATATTAGATTAATTAGATGTGACATCTTTTAATTTTTAAGTTGTTAAGACACAAGTTTTACCACTTGGTGGCTTTAAAACTCAATTTTAAAACCGAAAATAAAAAAAAAATACTCTTAAACAGATTAACTAGATGAGACATCTCTTTACTCCTTGAATGTTTGAGACACAAGTTGTACAACTTGATAGTCTTAAAACTCATTTTTTTTAAAAATAATTATTCAAATCAAACAAACTATTTCTTTCTTTTTTCCGTCAAAAACTTTTTTTTATCAACAACAAAACACAATTTCTTTAAAAACAATCAACACATCCACATTTTCTACCCAAGAACTACGTAGCTTTGATTTCTCCATCGCACCGGGAGATACGTAGGAGCAAGATCACACTCTTGTCAAGCACCGGGAGATACTTCCAAAAATCGGATCATTGTCCTTATTTCCTATACTTTGAAAATATTAAGTATGAGTCTAATATGTTATCTATCATAAACTCAATTTTAAGGTATGGTATGACTTTTTCAAAATCCAACAAAGACTAAAAGTATGTTTACAAAAATCTTTTTGTAAATAGACTAACAAATTAATACGTAAATAAACTTAAATGTTATTTTGATATTTAACATGATATTTCAGAAAATATAACATTATATAATATTTAATTTAAATTCTACTTCATAATAATGCCTTTAAAAAATATAAAAAACTGACCGGATGTGTTTAAATTGCAAAAAATGTTGGCAAATTTATTACTACTATGATTTAATACAAAGTACAATAATAATAATAAATTTAATTAAGTAGATATGTCTTATAGGTTTGAAAAACTTTTTTAATTGTCTGAAGTCTAATCTTATTTGCTAAATAAGTTTTTAAATAAAAAAATTATGATTTGATCTTATCTATTTTAAAAAATTGACCTAACCTATACCTATTTCAGACTAAGCCAGAGACCCCTCTCGGTTGGTCCGACTTATTTCCTCTCCAGCATGTGGACATATCAAGGAATATTTTAAGCCAAGTTTTAGGTATATTTATCGGCCATGTTTTGTTGCCACTTATCACATTTGACGCCTTGCACAAGTCACTCTGTGAATCCTATCACTCAATCTAACTTACAATTTAATCCAAGTCTTTTATGTTTAGGTCCAACTTGAATAAACTCATTTAAACGTAAATGTATTTGGTTTGCGTAGCAAGTTTGACATAGTGACATGTCTTTTTTCTTTTTTGGTTAAATAATATTTTAGGTCTCTTAAGTTATTTTTAGATTTTACTTTGACCCTTAAATTTTACTCATTCTGTTTTAGTTCCTTATGTTATAAACATTAGACTTTTTAGTTCTTAATTTTTTTGGTTGCATTTTAGTCCCTAAAATTATAATTATTAAACACTTTCATCCTTTAAGTTACAAAAGTTAAACACTTAATCCTTCTATCAAAAACTAACATTTTTAACTTAAGGAACTAAAATATATAATATTTATAAATTAAAGAGATCAAAATATTTAACATTTATATTTAAGGGAAGAAAATGAAAAGAAAAAATTTTATGTAACTAAAGTTTGTAACTTAAGGAATGAAAATGGAAAGAAAAAATTAAAGGATGAAAGAAAAATCTAAAAATAAAAGGAGTCAAATTTGTAATTTGGTCTTATTTTTCTACTGGCAAGTTGTTCTAAGTGTTGGATAACTAGGCATATATTTTTTATTATTATTCTCGCTATTGACTTATGGTTATTATAATTTATATAGTTGTTGAATTTTATTTGAATTTTTTTTAGTTATTACTTGATTGCAAGAATTTTATGTTTTTTGTGATGTTTAATTATTAAGAGTATTTTCATTTAGCTACAATTTTTTAAAAATTAGAAAAGAGACTATTTTTTCTCTATATATGACTTGCCAGTCAAACTCACGTCAGCATGTGACCAGATTAATTTGTTTTGAGTTTGGTGTAAAACTACTGATTTGGAAATTCAACTCAATCCAATTGAACTTAATTAACTCGTGTATGAGTTTGGTTAAATGCTATCCAAACCAACATGTGTACACCCTTGTTACCCTTGTTGATCTAACATTAATTTTGGTCTAGATAAATTAAAGAAGAATTTTTCGCCAGCCTAAAATGTAAAGTTATTACCCAGGTCTGCATTTAACTAATTATAATTAGGTATAGGCTATAGCTAGAGGTTATTAATTTGCATGTATACATTGTTATTAGTAGGAAGAGCTTATTTGAGAATTTTGTTTGCAGATCACGAGCTTTTAATTGATTATATTGATTGTCTCTCACAATTAATATTATTTTAACAAAAGGAAATAATCTCAAAATTTCTGCTATTTTATAATTTTAAATTTAATTAATAATTAATATTATGTATGTTATTCTTAATTTATTATATTTCTTTCAATATATAGTGAAAAATACACAAATTATTAATAAAAATAAATTATAAAATTATTATCTTCTTTTATTTGTTAATAATCACTTTTTAATAAATTGCTAATAGTAGGAGAGTTTCACACTTCTTAACTATCCCACTATTTCAGTCATCACACCAAACTACCAAATAAATTTATATCTCTTAATATAAAGAAGGCAAATTAATTCAACAGGTACAATTACGCGTTATAAATATTTGCACTTTAGACGATCTAATCCTATGTAGTTTTTTAAATCAATATCTAATTCTTTTTTTTTTTTTTAATAAATGTCTAATGCTGCACTCTTAGCTTAAGTTATGCCATATTTCATTTAAAGCATGTGAGTCATGTGGTCTTATATAAATATAAGCAAGATCGATATTGCATGCAATAAAAAATAGAAATTGTATAAGAGAAACAGAGAAGTTAAAATAAAAGTGCTTATAATGAATCCGTCTCCGAAATCCGGTAGAATTAATTAGGAATAGGAATAGGAATAGGTTAGCAGGCCAGGACTTAAGGTCTAGTGTACGCTTGAAAATTGGTGGATATAATTAAGAATATATTAGGCCAACAAAGATTTACTGTATAGACTATGTTAAATCTAAATTAACTTTAAATAGATAAGTTAAATTTTTGGAGAAATGTGTTTAGTTAAAAATATAAGAGTATAAATTATAAATATTTTTTTAAGTTTATCAGATCGATTTATTTAAATATATTATTATAAAATGTAGATAAAGTTTGACATCAATCATATCATTAAAGTTAATTTAGTTAAATATTAAAAAATATATTTAATTTTATTAACCTATTAGTTCAGTAATCTATTCAAATATAAGTATTATTATTTATTTAAATATGTTAATATAAATTAATTTTTTAAATAGGCTAATAGATAATATCATGCTTTAATATACGTCGGACTTAGACTTATAAAAAATATTTAAAAGACCATTAGTCAGAAGTAAATTTTTTTTGACAAGTCAGACTCATGCATTGCAAAGTCTAACTCAATTTAAGCAATTCTCACATGTAGATATAGTTCACACACACCATAAGTGGTAAAATTATATAGTTGTCGTTAATTTTAACACATACCGATAATATAGAAAATAACTTTTAATTCATGTTAAAATTTGTAAATATGATCTATGTGGTCATAACTTTTAATTCAACGAACTAATTTTGAAATATACTTATTCAAAATGATATTAATGTGACTTTTCAAATGTAATTTGATATCTCTTAATTTATATATTAAAATTATACTACGAGTCTTTTAACTTAATTACATGTAACACTTAAGTTGTTTATCTTTTTTTTTTTCCTTCTCATTTAAGTCATTTATCATTTTAACAAGTATACAAAATTATCCTTTTACTAACTTTTGTTCAAAAACCTCAATCTATTCATTATTTTACTATTTGTTTATTTTATACATAATCATTTTAAAATAAAGTTTTTAGTTTAATAAAAACAAAAAAAGGAAACTCGTATTTTTTCATCTTTTAAAGAAAGAAAATTCAAACTCACAATCTTAAATACCTATAACCAAAACCCATTATATGTCTATACAGGCAGACCAACAATACAAGATCTAATTTTTTTAAAAAGTATTATAGGATTTTAAAGTATTTTTTTACCTACATTTAACGTCTAAACTTTGACGAACAACCCACAAAATTTTAGACTATGAGTACACATTTAAAGCTCACAGCAGCAACAACAAAAGGTGCTAAGCCTTGATTACAACATCCAAAGAACCAATAAACCACTAATTATGATATCAAACTACATCTTTAACAGCTGTCGATTTACAACGGAAGTTTTAATGCTTAGTTCATTTCACACCAAAAAGTACCGGTATCCAAATGTACCTATATCCCTATTTCTCCTTAACCAATACCACCCCCACCAATCATAAACACTTCAACAACCACAAATACGCACAAACTTGTAGTTCTATGCTATCGGTGGATTAGTGCACTATTGGTTCAATGAATAATCAAAATTCTTATAATATGCACATTTAGCCAATTCAAAGCGCTCATCCTTTCAGCATATATTAAAAATACATTGTTTACGTATTTAATTAAAATGCTGATGTGGATTTATTTTTATCTAATTACGTTGCGTGACGTTATTGCATATTATTAATAATTATGTTATAAAAAAAGAGGAACCAAAATTTCAATTTAAAAATAGAGAGACTAAAATTAAATATTAGTCAAATATGGAGATTATAAGTCCATTTAAGTCAAAAAAATTATTTAACTAATGATGGACATGCACACAAAGAAAACAAAAAAAAACAAAATTTTACTTACATTCCTTTAAATTTGATCCATTTTTTAGATTGTTTCTTTTAGATTTTATCCTTCCTGGAATGGTTATTTGAGAATCAAAATGTGCATGATCTTTATTTGGAATTTTTATTTAACTCTATTAAAAAAATTCATGCTGCTGTTAAATTCTTAACATTGTTGAGGTGTCAACTCCAAATCAACAAATACATTTTTCCCATATCAACCTTTTAAGTTTATTTTTCATGTGGTTCTTTCTCGTTTTTCGAAGCAACAACTCAATTTGAGTTTGGCTTTATGATTGGAGTCCGCCACATAGACTTGGACGCTCTTTCATAAAGCAACGTTCGAAGATTTATTTTTTCTGATACAAATTAAGTCACATGAGACAGTTGAAAGAGTTACTGTTTTTCTTCATTGAGAAAATAGCAAATAATAAATTTTATAATAAAAATTCTTCAATAAATTGAGATAACTTAAAAATATCACACACAATTTCATCTCTTTATTTTTAATTCTACATTTACTTTTGTTCTCATAATTTTTACTCAATTTTATTTTTGGGTTTCATTTGACAACTTTTGTTTTTCACTAATTTTTTTATCTTATTGTTTTCAAATTACATTTCTTTGAGTCAAATGAATTCAAATCAATATTTTTGCAACTATCTTTTATGTATTTTATGCAAAATTATCAACATCGTAATTTTTAAAATTCTCAATTTTTATCATTATTATAAAAATTTAAGTTCAATTTTATTTTAAATTTCATTTAAATATTTTATTAAACATTTAAATATTTCATATTAATTAAAATATTTAATTAATATTTTAAGATATAATAAAATTAAACAAAAATAAAATATTGACATATGACCTAATATGGATTCTTTAAGAGTTTACAATTAGAGCAAAAAATAAGTTAGTTGTTTCAACATGATGTGACATACTATACTTCACTTAAAAAATTCATATTAAGTTCACCGTTGGAGGTTCTCTATGTCTAAAAAATATTTCTTAAATTCCAAATTAAAGATCTAGTCTGAAAATCATATCTTGTAAAACATTTTTTTAAAAAAAAAAATCTTAAATTGAATTTATTTAAGGCTTTTCAAACTCGTTCAAGTTTATTAATTTCTAGATTTCAAAACCCATCATGAATGAATGAATTAATTTATTTTTATTCTCACACCTGTAAAAAGGATATGTGGTTAGTCTCATTTGGAAAAGTTCAAGTTTGCTTGGTTCAATTGTATAGGTTTGAAACTTAGAAATTTAAAGAACCTTAAATTATTTCCATTGGTTAATAAAATTCATCATACATCGTATTAGAGTTTGGGAATATAGAAATAAGATTAAGCTTGATTCCGAAGTAACGATTATGATTTGGGAACACCTATTAATAGCAAAAACTCAATTTAGGAGTTTCTCGAATTCTTTTTTGAAAAAGATGATTAAAAAGAGGAAGATTTTTTTTAAAAAAATTATTTTAGAAACAAAGGATTTATATAGAAAAAAATTGTATTTATTGATTAGTAGTTGTCATCTCAACAATATTAAGAATATATCAATGTTTACTAACAAAAATGGGTTTATTAACAAAAACCGAGTATCTTTACCAAATTTTTTTTTCAAAATACCAACTTCAGGTTTAAACTTAAACAATCACACGTGTAATTTTATTTTAAAAAGATAATGGTGGACAATGAATTGTTAAAAAAAATGGATATCGATCGTTAATAAATGGCGGTTAATATAATTCATACCCATAACATATTATAAAAAAATGATAACCAAATTGGTATGGTTAAATTTACGCAGTAGGCAATATAGGTCCCTTAAATTAACATATTAGTTAGTGGTCGTACATTTGTTCTCTAGCTTTTTTAAGTATAATAGAAATTGACCTTGACATTTTGAGATAATCATGTGCTCTAAATCCTCAAATGAAGTAGCCTTTGCAAATTTACATGAATGAAGTTTAAAATATTAAAGATTACGGTAAAATTAGGTCATCGGTGTTTTGAGTTTGGTCCACCGTCTGAATTGATCATTTATTATTATTTTTTTGAGTTAGTTGTTTATGTTGTATTTTATTTGTATTATTAGTCTTTAAATTATGATCTTCTTGTACTATTATTTTTTTTGAAGATAGTCCATTAATTAAAAAAAAACATGGGGATGTTGTGATATTAATGTTTATGTAACGAAGTTGATGTGGCAAATTTGAATCACCTAAATTATATTTTTAATTAATTCTTATGAAAAATTAAAAAATTCAAAGACAACTTAGTAAGGTTTTTCCCATCCAAAAACATGAAACTAATCTTTATGTCCTTCCATCAAGTTGTATGTACTTGAAGTTTGGACTTTAAGGCTCTGCTTAAATATTTTAAAACGAATAAACTAAAACATAATAAAATTGAGTAGAACTGAGCATAATAAAATAAAGATAAGAGTTGATTGTTTGAATGTTTTGTGACGGAGCAGAATTAAACTCTCATTTCATTGTCTAAAAAATGAATGAAATAAAATAAAAATAATTGTTTTTTTCATTTTTATCTTTGTTTAAAAATATTTTTAAGTATACTTAAAGCATATAAAAATACTTTATCTCAACAAAGAAAACATATAAAAACACTTTTGAGTATTTTACGACATATAATTGGCAATCTATATTTGGAATGTGAACAAAATATAATATAATAAGTATAGCTTGTGTATTTGTTTTTTATTCTTATGTTATCCTAAATTCATCGTAAAACTGGACAAAATTGCTTTTTATTCTTTCTGTGTATCTTGTTTTTAAAAAATTAAATCTTAGATATCTTCGGATATATTTGTTGATTAATTAGTTATATTAACTAATTAATTATTTTAAATTAATTAATTATTTATTTAATTGACTATATAAATTTATGTAATTATTGATGTAATTCATTATCTCATTTTTGTCAATAACATTCAATTTATTTTTATCAATTTATCTCTTATCAATTATTTAAATCAAGAATGATAATATGGTATCAAAACATAATTATTCCATCTCAATATTTTCTTGAGAAATTTTTTATTGAAACATTATTCTTCTTCTCAATTACAATATTTTTTCATAAACACTCTATTGCTCTATCTCTGATTCAACATTCATTATATCAAAATACAAATAATAATGAAAAAAATCTAGTTGTCGAGGCTCCAACTCATTTAATAATGAATTGCAAGTTTCAAATAAATTATTATAAATGCATACATCATAATTATACGGTCACAAAAATAGTTGAGGCGATACAATTTGCCACTATATAAAGCATAGTTATCAACCTCCTAATCTAAATATGCAATAGATTATTTGAAGTGAATCTTTGTCAAAGTTTTTCAAAACCACAAAAAATTTGGTGATATATTTATTCTTTCTTTATAATTAGTCTAATTGACATTTTAAAAAACTCATTTCTTCTTCTAGCCTTAATTGGCATTCTATAAAATTCATTCCTTATTTTAGCCTTAATTGAGATTTTAATTTATGTCCATAAAGAAATAGATGATTAAACAAAATTTATTATTTTTAACCTCATTGATTGGCTTTTATCCAACAACAAAAAAATATTGGATGGTAATTTCATTCTTTCTGATCTTATTTGAAATTTCATATTATATCCATATTAGCTTATATTCATAATATTGATAGTCAAACACAAAAGTCATATTATTTCACTGAAGAATTTTTTACGTTTCAATTTCTTTTAGTCGATGAATTTTCAGCATTATAAATTTCTTTTTATTGATGTCTTTTCCGGCATTTCTATATATATTCAGTTTTTTGAAGCTTGAAATGTATTAAACATTTTTTAGTTTTACGAGATATTAGATATCTTTGTTAGTTAGTTGTATTGATTAGTTGATTACATTATTTAGTTAATTATTTTATATTAATTAATTATTTATTAAATTGACTATATATATAAATCTATGTAACTCTTAATATAATTTATTCTCTTATTTTATGAATTATATTCAATTTACATTTACTCATTTATTTCATATCAATTATTTAAATTAAAAATCTTAATATTAAATATATGTACAAAATGAATTATCAAGCATGGGTTGATATTCATAAAAAAAAAAGCATGGGTTGATATTCCTAAGAAGCTCACATACGAACACAGGAAGAACATGATAAAAAATAATTGAAAAGGTAAGCCTTTGGGGGGTGTTCGTTAAACTTCTTGTTAGTTAGTGTTGACTCAAATATAAAAAAATAAAATAAAAGTTTCGATTGATCGTTAATTCGATAAAATGTTTAAGTTAATTTTTTAGGAGTTTGATCTAAAGTTTTTTGTTTTAATATTTTTGTGGTGACCGTATTATATGAGTGCCGCTTTATATTTGTTTGTCGGTGGAATTCTATAAAAATGTTTAATTCTTTTATATTTGTTATCATGTATCTTGTATTTAATTTTTTTTTAATTTTATATTAAAAAAAATAAAATATAAATTTACTCTATTGTATTTCATCCTACTCCACTTATCTAAACACATCCTTAACTACATTTGGATATTCTACATATACACAATATACCGATTACATCACTAATAAGTTATTGCCTCAGTCGCTATATAAATTAGGGTGGCAATTTGACTTAGTATACGTTATGTTGATCCGTCTAATTCATATTTTTTAAGGGAGATTGAGCTTTTTTAATCTTTTGAACCGTCTTGACTTGCACTGTATAATACATCAACAAAAGTTATGAGGAGGATATATGAGATTAGGCTGTAGAGTTAGTTTTTATTTGATATTTGATTAACATAAATTTAATGATTTTTTTAGAAATATATTCCTTTTGGATTTGTAATTTTTCTTTCCAGGTTAACCACCAATGTGAATAACAATGAACATATATTTTACATATTTTTCTGTGTTTTGTTATCGCCTTACCGGTGGGTCAATTTGTCGACCAATTTCACTTTTTTAATTCAAATTTGTCCCGTTACACGCTGCGTTAGGCAAATTAATAATTTTAACCTATTTTGTCACCCAAAATAGTAGAACTTAGAACTTGTTGAAAAAAGTTGCTTATTTCTTTGTATAAGAATTCCTCCAAGTTTTTTATAGCATTAATTATTTTTCTTACCAACACAACTTTATCATTATATATTTTTTATTGCAAAAAAGAAATAAATATTATAATAAATAAGATAATTTCTCTCTACCCCACCTTCCTTTGAAGATTAGGAAAATAAACTGTTATTATTATTATTTTTTAATTTCTATGAATTAGTCGATATAATCTTATATACAAGGGCAAATGCATTGAAACCTCTATTTTTTATTCGTAGTTTTAAGATTATTTATACATATTAATTTATTATCTTATTTCATATATTTATCTTTTTGCAATAAATAATCAAAGATATTTTTGATAAAAATATATTTATAACTACTTTAAAAACAATAAATAAAAAATAAAAAATAAAAAAAACTCATAAAAATGACACTAAAAAAAAGAAAAGAGTATTTGGAAATATTCATTCGTACATGTCTCATAAAAAAATTATTTTGTACATTGTCCAATATTTAGAATGAGAATGAAATTCAAGGTTAATTATCAAGATATTTACATTATCTTTTTTTTTTCCTAGGAAATTTTTTAAACATCAATCACTCTATACCAAAAAAAGAAACATGTATGTGATCACCATAATAAAAAGTGTACGCATTTTAAAAGGTTGATTTGCAATCATTCATACTAGAATTAAGTAATTACTAGTAGTCTTTAATGAAATATACATTAATTGTTGTTATTGTTCATTTCAGTTTATTTTCTTGGCAAATGTTTTCCACACAATACTTTGATCGTCAATCATGATTTCCAACACATTTGGGTTGAGACCTTTCTCAAAGCGATGGATGAAACATTTATAGAAGGAAAAAGTAGCAGTGGGAAAAATAGGAATTTTCTTAGGGGAAGGGAAAAAAAATGGAAGATTAAAAAATGAATGATTACACGGTAAATAGCATTTATAACACGCCTCAGTTTTCCACTCATCCTCATCAACTGCCACCCTGTTTCCTTTTCAAAGTCGCTGTGTTCTCTTTCACAGTTCCCTCGCCTGCGATATTTTGCCGATATTTTCACACCCTCAAATAAATACTCGCGATTATATCTCGCAGCCCCCACAAAAAAAAAAAAGAAGGTTAATTAAATATCTAAAAGAAAGGTTTTTATTTTAAATTTAGAAAATAAAAAAAGAAGAAGAAGCGGGTGAAGTAGTCAAGAAGATTAGAAACCTCAGCTCAAACGGAAAAGCTATGTTTCAAGTTTCATCATGCTTCAAGTTTCAACCTTACAAAAAAAACTATACTTAATTTAAGTTAATTACCATTCTACCCATCCCTTTATTACTACCTACTACCCTTTGTTCTACATCTCTCTTTATATATATCAATCTCTATGATGTCTCCCACTCTCCCGAACAAAATTTCATTCACAAGCAAAACTTGTATTTTTTTATATATAAAAAAATAAAACCCTTTTTTATTTTTATTCATTCAATAAACTGATTTTTTATTTTCATATATTTAATCAACGCATCTAATTAATAATCATCCTTCTTCGATCTACTTATTTCTCAGTTTCAGAGCTCTTTTCATTACCCCAAGCTAAGTTTACCTTTATTATTTTTTCTTCTTCTCCTTTTTAAGAACCCTAAGTTATTCACCTCGTTCAATTTTCAATGCACCTATGGTTCCAATGAAGAAAAACTAGTAACAATCTCAACAACAAAAAACAGAAGAGTGAAAACAAAATGCGAGTGAAGGAAATGCACCCGTTGTGCTGCATCTCTCTGGAGAGTCCCGGGATCGGAAGTCAATCACCGGAGCCAGACGCGGCTGCGCTTTCGAGGACGAGGAGTCTACCGGCGAGTGGATCTGGCCGCATTGGACGCCGTGGATCAGAGGCTACGGTTGCCGGAGTTCTTTACAAATGGACTAATTACGGCAAGGGATGGAGATCCCGGTGGTTTCTCATCCGCAATGGCGTACTCTCTTACGCCAAGATCCGGTCGCCGGAGAATCTAAATCTGTTATCTCCAATCGACGACGTTTGCCTCATCGGAGATGTAACCGCAAACCGTCTCGCTAGAATGGATAGAGACGCCGGAAACGCCATGCGCCGGAAAAGTCACAAACCTTCTTCCTCTTCCTCTTCTCCTCCTACAGTTGTTCATCTAAAGGTATAAAGACTAACAACGTAAACGCTTCTTCAATTCAAATTAGTTAAAATTATTATATTATCTTTAATTAATTAATTTTTTTGATTTATGAAATTATTATTAATTTTGTTTAGGATAATGGAAATTAAATTTAAAAAGTTTGATGATATTTGATTATTTGGTGGTGTTGTTGTGAATATGTGATCTGAATCACCCGTTATAGTGTGGGTCAGGATTTGGTCTAGCTTTAGCAGTGTCATGTTCAACATTTTGGCGCTACCTTACTGCTACTTTCCTGTAGAGGAAAAACATTTTTTAATTTAAACAATTATACATTATTTGTCATAAAGTTTTTTTTACTAAGGTGAAGTAATTACGAAAGACAATGAAAAGATTTCATTGATTTCCGGCCACGAAAATAATCAATTCATGATACTGATTTCAGATTCAGATTGTTCCTCTGGCAGTGTTAAAAAAAAAATGTAATGAGTCTTTGATGTCCGAGCAACAATGAAGAAACCCGATGGTTTCAACGGTGAATGGAAAGAAAAATCCAATTTATTTATTTCTCTCTCATATGGGTTAGGTGATTTTCAATTTTCAATTCAAAATTGAAACTATATAAATCCTTTATTACAGTTTTAACTGGGTGTTAATGTAGAGTGGGTCACATCAACAGGTGGCTGTGGAGTATAGGGATAGCCTACACAAATTGTGAATAGTCTTCTATGGCATTTACTTGCGGTCACGTCAAACTCTCTCTTCTGCCTTTTCCTTCATCGGCATTGCTTCTGAAATTGGATTTTTCTTTTCTTTCTTGCTTCTTCCTTCTTCTTACCCCTTCTCTTCTCCCTCTTACTTTTTCATCACCACCCCTATTTTTTCTGCAAATCCAACCTTATCTCTTGCCATTTAAAAAAGCCTTCAATTTTTTACATTATTATTGAAATCTCAAAAGGCCTGCATTAACTTGCAACGGTTATTAGGGATTTTTTGAGTATGTGTCTTTTTCCAGGCTTGAGCTCCTTTGTAAATTAAATTATAAATTGTAAAGCAATCTTAGATGACGGGGAAAAGCATTTTCAGTTGTTAGTTTTTTTGATTATTGAAAAATAAAATAATTAGAGATTGATAGAAAAGTGAAAGCATACGTAAAGGCCCCTCTTCTCTTTTGTCTTTGTCAACAGAAATATATATATACGTGGGACTTTCCACCTTGGTGTGGGGTATATCATCCAGGTCAATTTTTTTTTTTTTCTTTTAAAATATTTTAAATGTGTGCTCATATACTTCAACATTTAAGATTCAATCTTGTTATAATTGAAAAGGGGAAAAACATAAACAAGTTGAAGACAGTAAGGTTTTTCTTTTTATTTTTTTCACATACTTTTTTACATCATTACCATCAAACTCAAATCAAACTCGAATGATTCTAGTCAAGCAATGGTAGCGTCATTTCATGATATCCTAGTGATAAGGTAATTTCATTTTCAAACATTATTGATAACGTTGTATAATGTATTCTCAACAAGGTGGAGGCTCTTTTTCTCCTTCTCCTGTTAATAGTTTATTATAGTTGCTGCAGTGTTTCATTAATTAATTTAATTAATCTAAATAAATAACCTTTGTCTTGTCAATAAATCATATATTCCTTGCGTTTCTTTTGAACATAACAACAAATGATAAAAATAAAGTTAAAGCGGTGGCGGTTCTGTATTTAATTGAATATTTTACAGATCTCGTCTTTTAGAGAGAGCAAATCAGACGACAGAAAGTTCTATATATTTACAGCAACGAAGACACTCCATCTGAGAACTGATTCAAGGAAAGATCGTGTGGCGTGGATTCAAGCTTTGGTGACAACTCGTAGTTTGTATCCACTAAGCGGTCATCTATCACTTGCACCTTATCATATATCTGTGTCTACTGAGAGGCTTAAACGACGTTTGCTTGAAGAAGGTAGCAGTGAGAATCTTGTCAAGGAGTGTGAGCAAATCATGCTCGCAGAGTTTTCTGAATTACAAGATCAGCTTAAAATTCTTTGTCAAGAACGATCCAATTTGTTTGATACGATTAGGCAGTTGGAGGTAATTTTGCTTTCTGTACCTTTGGAATCCTTTTGACTATTTATTTGTTTGCTTTTATTTCAAATCTGTAAATACTATATTGTTAATTTACCCATCATATGATCACACAACAACTTTCCCATTTCAAATTTTATAGATGGAACATGTGATTCTCTAAATTATGAACTATACTACACTATAATGGTCCAAGTGACTTATTTAATTTTTTTTTTCATGAGCTAGGGTGTATCAATAATTCAGCACCGAATTATCTACAAGAAATATTATAACAAGAAATAATATCCCAAACATTTCTTGTAAGACTTTTTTTTCCTGAGTGAATAGATATTATAGTTATTGAAATTGTAAGAATCAGTCGGTCTAATCTCTCAAATTTGTGAGATGAAAATATAATTCAATTTAGTTTCTTTTTAAAAGTATTTCAATATTTCTATATTAAATTAAAATCCAGCGAATCCAATAAAGCATATACATATGTATTTAAATAGTTTTTCCCTGCATCAAAATATGCATAGAACTTTTATAAATTGTGGCACAAAATTTGAAATAGAAAAATTAAATCAATGAATATTTTAGTTTAAAGGACTAAATTGAAAGATTCTTATAATTTCAAGGACTAAAATACCTATTTACTCTAATTTTTCCCTTAATGATTGAGCTTTCATTGTTTTAAGCATGGTTTGTCATATTTCCTACGTTTTTTAGCATCCCAAAATTTATTTTAACCAATAACTTTACCATGATATTTTGTTTTCTATGCTATATGTATTTAGGTTTTCTAGTCATGGTTCTATGAAATGCTAAAATTTGTATAAAATTATTATTTTTTTGGATATAAAGTTTCAACTTTTCAATTGATGTATTTGCTCTAACATTACTGTTGTGATTTTTATTTATGGACTGCTGGTTATTGTTTTCAATTTACTCTATTGCCGTGTGTGTGTTTGGCTGAAACGTTGTCAAAGGTTACTTGAGTGAACTATTATAATTGTATTTGAAATTAAACTATTTATATTTAGATGCTTTTACTTACAGATATTTTCAAAGCAAATCTGATGCAAAACTTAATGGAATGAACTTTTTAATCTATTACAAAAGCTATTTTTATCATCATTTCTAGTCAAACGGTGACTATATTATTTTTAAACTAAAACAAAAAAAAAATTCATGAAATCAAGAGTTGAACCAAGTGAACATGATTCTAGAACATTATTAGTGCATTAGAACATTATTGTTATACTTCTGTGTTTGCAGAACACATGGATATATCTACTGCTTATTAAAAAAAAACATGGATATATCTACTTGTTGCTTAATATATATGTGGGTCTACTAGCTTCATGAGTAGAAAAAATATCTACCTGTTGCAATTCAGACTAAAGTTATATTGTTGTTTGGTAGACCATAGACTGGGTCAAATTACATCACATGATGTGTTTGGTTCATCTGGTCAAGCATTTTTGGCTGATCTATTGTTTTTCGTAGAAGTCATGTCATTGATTTGCACCTTTGATGTATTATTTGTTTTCTGACCCTCTCTCCCACCCAATGAAATGTCATAAATCATGATACTCATTATAAATTACCACTTGCTACCACCACCTGAAATATTTATTCTTCTTGCTATATATATTCTTCATGTCCATGTGTTTAGTTTTCTAGATGTGGAAGCTCTTGTTCCTTTGTATATGACTTACTAAACAAATCTTTTGTTACTGATCATGAACAGGCAGCTAACATTGAACCTGAAGCCTCTGCCTTGCATGACAGTGAATACCAATTAACAAAGAATGGATTTTCAAGTCTAGGGCGTGGAAAATATAGTGGTACCACCATATATGTCACTTAAGCTTACTATTATGATTTATCAAATACTGTCACGTTTATTTTCATATTTGACGTGATAAGCACATACTTGTATTCAAAATCTTTGTGGACTTGTTAGTTGATAGTGATCATCAGGCCCTATTGTTCTGTCTTATACGGACATGAAGAATATTGCTAACATCATATTGTTCCTGAACCTGTTTTGAATTATGGAAAGTTTCTATTGGTTAGACTGTATAGTTTGAACTCCACCTCTTACAGTGATTCAAAGCATATTCTTTTTACTGTGATTGTCTCTAACCTCTGTAGAATTTATTTTTTATTATTTAAGCTATTATAGAAATATCAAGAAAGACTTGTAAGTCATTATTTTTTGGCTAGAGGTTTAATTTATGAAAAAGTATTACGGCATTGTTTGATTTAAGTAGTCCATCAACATAGTGGGATACCACTTAGTTGTTGTTAACTATCTTCTAGATTCAAATAACACGCACCTCAGAAATCCACTTGATGGGCTATGAATGTATGTGTTGTCTGCTTTGGTAAGATTGATATTGAGTGTTGATAATCCTGTTCACTTGCTTAGATAGGCCGGTTTCTACTGTAAAATTCTAGTTTATTGGTAAGCCAATAAATGTACGAACTGAATGTACGTAAGCCTTATTTTTCATACAGATTAAAGAAATTGTAAATAAATGAAACTGTAACACTTTTACATAATTGTTCTTATTAACTAATAAATGTTAACCATCGTCACAGATACATAGTGAACTAATGAGTGTCAAAATACCCCCTTATACTCCCGTCACAAATACAAATACAATCTGTATCATTTAGTAAATTTGTTTACAATCTGTAACCTTCGATATATATGATTTCATCCTTTCAGTTTTTAGTATTATTATTCACATATACTTTTGCCTTTCAGAATGCAGTACAACGGAATCATCTGATGATATTGAGAAACAAGAGGTAGAGGAAGTGTCAGAAGAAGATGAAATCTCATATTATGATACTAGAGACTATTTTACAGAACCTGGTTTTAGGTGTGGGACAAATGAAACTCTGGATCAAGTGAACATGTCTGGGGAAGCTACTAGACAATGCATTGATATGGAAAACAGTCGTGATCAGACAATGGTATATGATTATGGTTATCCTCAGATAGCAAGGCGAAAAAAGCTTCCAGATCCTGTTGAGAAGGAGAAGGGCGTTAGTCTTTGGTCAATGATCAAAGACAATGTAGGCAAAGATCTCACACGTGTTTGCCTTCCTGTATACTTTAATGAGCCAATATCATCCCTTCAGAAATGTTTTGAGGATTTGGAGTACTCTTATCTTCTGGATAGAGCTTATGAGTATGGAAAATCGGTAATATATACAATATTGCTCTATTGTGTCATTAACTTTTGCAAAACAAAACAATATTGCTCTCTGTAGTGGACTTCTCTTAGTTCAATTAATCCATGGGAGTTGGTACTAGTCGAATTTTGATCCTCTCCTATTTGAATGTTTGAATCAAAGTCAAGTTTATCATCTCAGTATTAAAACTAACTTATTTCATTAAAACTAATTGGGGTTTTCAAGTTAAAAAATATATAAATGAGATGATGATAATAACCTCTCATGTTTGAATTATCGTTGTAACAATTTGGCGTCATTTAATAATTTTGTTAAGCTTTTCCTTAATTCAAATAAAAGATGATATCATTTATAGCTATTGATTGCGACATTTCAACCCTTTGAATTGTATTTTCAGGGAAACAGTCTCCTTCGGGCACTGAACGTTGCTGCCTTCGCTGTTTCTGGATATGCATCATCCGAAGGTCGTCATTGTAAGCCATTTAATCCCTTGTTAGGGGAAACTTACGAGGCGGATTTTCCTGACAAAGGAGTTCGATTCTTTTCTGAGAAGGTTAGGGCCTTATATAATTTAATGAATGATGAGATTTGGCTTGTTATGCTAGTAGTATACTTTGACAGGTTATCTTGAGCTAAATAGTGGCACTAAAAAAATATCTTTTATGAATATGTAAATTCTTGTTCAATTAGAAAAATATTATGTTTTGGGCTGAATATTATCTTAGTGTCGAATAAGTTAATTCGATATGGTTAAGTTAGATATTATGTTTTGGATTTTAATTTAGAATTTTGCAATTGAATACAAGTTTATTTATCATTTTTCGACAAACTAAAAAAAATCTTTTATAAGAACAAAAGTGTAATTAAAAAATAAAATTTACATTAATTAAAGGTATTTTAATATATACATCATTTAAAAAGAGTGAAAGATAGTTAAATTTGATAAAAAAAATATTACTTTTGCTTATAGATAGAGTATCATATCATATAAGTGACTGCTATCTAGTTTTGGTTTGGATATTTATGATAAAATTTAAAACCTAAGATTCTCTTTGGGAAAGTTGTTTTGAAAGAGACGGGATGACTTTGTTTTTCTTTTTAAAATTAAGCATATTATAAAATATTTTTAAGAATGATATGTAATATTATATGATTATAAATCATGTTTTTTATTTTAATTTTATATATATATATATACACCCCAAAACCCTCTCCTTTAAATGGACTCTAAGACGAAAGTTCACTGGAAGTTGTAATAGGTTGGGCCTCACTAGATTTCCGATCAGGGAGTATACTTTGGAAATTAAAATACAGATTTTGCGTCGTTTAAATGTGTACTTTCTGGGAGGGTATAATTATTTTTGAAACATAAAAGAGTTATAAGTAGGTCTCTTCCGTTTTATATGTCTAGTCTGTTCAAAAAATTTACTCTAAGCTTGACCGGTTACTTATCGAAAACATATTTTAGGTATGGTCTAACATTACTGGAGAGGATTCCCTCTAGTGACATGAGGATGCAATGCATATGCACTCTTTGATTTAACGTGAAATGAGATTAAAAAAAATATAAAAAAATGAATTTAAGGGTGAAGATTTTTCCACGTGACAAACCTGAGGAAACACTAACATATACTTCATTTGTCTTACAATAAATGTCTTTTAAAATTTTTATACGTGTATAATAAAATATAATAATTTGAAGAAAAATAACTCATTTTGCTTAATTATCTATTTTAATTATTGGTGATTTTTTTAGTATTATTTATATATATAGTATAATAATATTTTATAAGTTGTTGATATAATAATTATTGAAGGGTAATATAAAAAAAATAATTAAAATTTACACTGAAAAATAACATTATTTTGTGGCAATTTTTTTATTAAAATGACGTTTGGTGTGTATAAGTTAGTTTGTCATTTGACCTGTAATTTTTGTGAAACAGGTTAGTCACCATCCAACTGTGGTTGCCTGCCATTGTGAAGGTCGAGGATGGAGGTTTTGGGCAGACAGTAACATTCGTTCAAAGTTTTGGGGAAGGTCAATTCAGCTGGACCCAGTTGGAGTTCTGACCCTGGAATTTGATGATGGTGAAATATTCCAGTGGAGCAAGGTATAAATCCTAAAAGAAAAATGCTAACATGTATTTTAATAGCACATATTAATAGCTTAAAATATAAAAATTGTATTATAATTTATATTTTTAATTTTTTAAATATTCAAAAATTACTTTTTTTAATTAAATTTTTTCGTTTTGTTATTTTTAAAATCTGCCCTAATGGCAGATGACCCATCTTGAAATTACTCTGTTTGGGTGGATTATTATACCATGTATTATTGTTATAATAATTGGTTATTTCTTCTATAGGTTACGACTACAATTTATAATCTTATCCTTGGAAAAATATATTGTGATCATCATGGGAGTATGGAAATCCGTGGTAATCGTCAATATTCATGCAGGCTCAAGTTCAAAGAGCAGACGATTCTTGACCGAAATCCTCGCCAGGTAAGGGGTTCTACTACCAGTACATTCTGACATGTTTAATTTAAAGCCTGATCTGTTATTTCTACTTTATTTACTTACCGAGTTTGTCCTGTAGTTAAAGTATGTTTAATTTGCCTTCATGATATGTTTTATAGAAATTTTACTCGAAAAACTGTTTTTTAACATTTAAAAGATTATAATAATTAAATATTATTTATAAAAATATCAAGTGAAACAAAAATTTTAATTTTTTTTAACTTTTTGTTACTTATAATATTTATAGTTGAATATTTTTTATAATAAAATATAAAAAATTAGTATAATATTTATAAAAAATATAATAATATCTTTTTTTACAAAATGATATTTCCTTAAATATAAACTGTTCTATTCATAAAAACGATGGTTAAATTTTTTTGCTTAAAGAGAAATGTGTCAAAATACTTCGAGGGAAAACTGCACTCATGCACTTCGAGGGAAACTGCAGTTAAATTTATCACTTCTATTGTGTTAATAATCTACATTTCTTTTAGATATAAATGTGTACAATATTTTTGTTTACTTTCAGTTAAATTACACTTTTGTTAATTTTGAGTTATTTTTATATTTTATCTTGTCATTTAAGTATTCAGGGTTGGCCCAACGTAAAAAGAAGTTTAAAACAAATTTTAATATGAATGCTATAAAAATATTGAAAAATTATTTTTTATTTATTTTTTACACTTTAGAATACACAATCATTTATTAAGGAATACAATCGATTTCGCGTAATATTTTTTTTTCAATTGATAATATAATTAACTAATTTAGTATTTGTTGACATAATAATAATTTTAAATAATATTATATTAGTTTTAGTTCAAAACATATTAGAATGAAATTCTTTTATTAAGTAAAAAACAATAATTTTGGAGACCTTTTTATTAAGTAAAAATATTTTTTTTTGGAGGCCTAAACTTATTGCTTTATTAGCTTTACTCTTGGATCAACCCGGTAAGTATTTTTCATTTTATTTTAGTCTTTTAACTTATATATGTTAGACACTTTAATCCCTCGAATTCTTTTGTTCCTTTTTAGTCCTTTAAGTTACAAATATTAGACATTTTAATTTTGATCATTTCTATTAATGTTTAACATTTTTTGTAATTTAAGTGACCACAATAGAATGAAACTTATAGTGATCTAAATGCCTGATGTTTGTTATTTTTTTTTTACGACTAATGTTTATAACCTAAGTAATCAAAATAAAATGAAAACAATTTATAGAACTAAAATAAAATTTTAAAAATAACGATCAAAATTATAATTTTCCTTTAATTTAAGTGAACCATCTATAGTGGTGAAGGATTTTGATATTGATAGCTAATAATTTTAAACACTTCATATTTTGTTTTTAAGACTTCGGATGATAAATTGAAGTTTCAAGTACCCATGTGATATATCGATTTGAAAGCAAAACTTGTATTTTACTTTTTACTGTATAATTGTGAACAGGAAAATTACATGTTAATGATATAGAGCCAAAAATAGAGAAAAATAACCACAAATAATTTGATTTTATTTAAATATGTATTAATTTCTTTAGAAATTTTAACATAAGAGAGAAATGAGTGTAATTCAAACTTTTTCCGAACACACTGTAATTTTCTCTTTATTTTTATTTTGCATCTTCTCTTCTTATGTGGCTACAGTGCACTCCAAATTTTCGAAGGAAACTTATGTTTCTATGTCGTTTATTAATTAGGTGCATGGATTTGTTGAAGATACAATGGGTAAAAAAGCTGCTACATTATTTGGCAAGTGGGATGATAGTATTAATTATTTTGGTGGTGATGTGAATGTGAAGCCTAAAGATTTCACTAATTCGTCAAATGGAACCTTGTTGTGGAAAAGGACTAAGCCACCACCGAATCTCACTCGGTACAATTTGACATCATTTGCCATCACACTGAATGAGCTTACTCCAGGACTAAAGGTATAATGAGGTATTGAATTATTGTTCAATATATATAGATTTTCCTTTTCCTTCTTAAACATCTCTAATTCTTTGTTATAATAGCCTTTTCTGATGTATTTGATCACGGATTAAAGGAGAAGCTTCCGCCCACGGATTCCAGGCTGAGACCTGATCAGCGGCACTTAGAGAATGGGGAATACGAGAAGGCTAATATGGAGAAACAAAGGTTGGAAAAGAGGCAAAGAATGGTATGTTTATTGAATGATTTTTCGTGTTTTTTACAAGCATGCATTCATTTCTCTTTGTTTTTTTTTCTCTTGTTGTTTTTGAAATTTCTTGTTTGATCATAAACGTGTTCGATGATTAATTTATGCACCTTAAAACATCATTTTGCTTATCTGTTTGGTTCAGAGAAGAGAAAAATAAAGACATGCTAGATCAAAGGGAGGAGGAACTTTCATTAGAAATATGTTTATCAAGGAAAGGAAAGCTGAGAGTTTTAAATGATTTTTAAGTTTTTATAGTTCCCTCTCCTCTTTTAAAAAATAAATCAAACAAAAAAAATTAAAAATCTTCATTTTCCCTACCCTCCAACTACTTCCAATCAAATGAATCTGTTACAATTATAGATAAAAATTATAATTTAGAGAAAAATAATAAAAAATACTAACAACTAGTTAATGTAACTAATTTTACTAACTAATATGTTTAATAGAACCATTTAAACTAGAGTACACTTAAACATTGAACTTAATTTTCATTTTTATGTTAAATTCTCATGATTTACTCTACTTTTTTTTAAGAAAATAAAAATAGAGAAGGGATAAATTAATTTTACAAGTGTTTTTAAATTTGAACTTTGTTTTTAAGATTATAAGATGAAACTCTTCCTATACTCCTTTATCATAATTAAACCTTTTTATTTTTATTTTTTATGTTTGAGAGTATTTGTTTAAGAGGTTGTATAATATAGTGGTCCAAAGATTAATCTTTATTTTTAGTAAATTTTAGGCAAAATATCTATCGCGGTACTTTAATTTAATTTTCGGCTATAATTTTGTTTTTTTTTCCCGGTTTGATCATTTACTTAATTTTAAGTAACGATTTGATCTTTTATGTCTTAAAATGTCAACAATATTATCATTTTGTACATAAATCTAGAAAATTGATCATCATCTTTAAACAAAACTCAAAAAATTAGTAATCATTTTTAACAAAATTCATATTTTCATCAAATTCATAACTCATATTTTCATCTCTAACAACAATATGAAATCCATCAAATAAAGAACTCACATTTTAAAATTAAGTTTAGGGATTTGATTAAGAGAAGGATACAAAAAAGTAGATTGTCTTTGGTGACTTGGGGATCAAATTTTATTGTGTGAGTTTTTTATTTGATGTTTTAGATGAAGATATGAGTTTTTTTTTGAAAATTTGAGTATGAATAAATTAATTTTTTTGAAATTGATAATGAGTTTTCTGTGTTTTGTTTGAAGAAGATGATGATAAATTTACTTGAGTTTTTGTAAAAAAAAGATAATATTATTGATATTTTAAGATATAAATGATTAAAACGAGAAAAAAAAATAAAGGCCTCTTACAAGAAATTAATTATTTGTTGAGAGGTTCATATATTATATTGACACATCTTTTGTGTAATTTAAGAGGACTTCTACGATACATTTGCAAATTGATATGTTTTGGTATTATCAAATTAATTGATTAATAGTTGAATGACATGATTTTAATGAATCAATGTGATTATGTTAAAGATTTAACACTACTAAAATTTTTAAGTTATTCACTTTTGTCTCTTTTGATTTGTTATGACTTTTAATTAAAAAAATTTTTATATAATAATTGAATAACTAAAATCAATACTATTGATTTAGTCGACCTTTAATATCAAATATATATCAGATATATGAACGATGAATTAGTGAAAAAATTAACTTAATTATTAATTTTAATTTTAATAGTTTTTTTAGTACCGCATAAATTGTGTTAATTTAATGAAAGTAAATTTATCTATCGTACAATTATTGATAGCATGGCTTGGTTTGTACACACGTGGAAGCGTGTATACACTTTTTCCAGCCCTTTTCAAAACTTTCAATTAGTAACGTGTATTTCCTGTTTGAGATTTGAAGTGATCATTCATAATAATCACTCAGAGTTTGATTCATGGTATAGTTTAGAGCTACATCTATAAAAAAAAAAAAAAAATCTATAAATAAGATAGTAAATATTATCAAAAAAATTACAAGATCCTGATTCTAACTTAAAATACTATGTCTAATTTAACAAATTGACATTTTACCTGTTAAACTTAGACTAAGAACCTATACTTATTCTTTTTGTCTCTACGATAACCATATTTGTGACGTTAATGGGTGGTTTTATTTCATAAGATTTCAGAGTGCTGACGTTATTTGTGTTCAACTAGTTTGAAGACCTACATTATTATCCAATGTTTTCTTGTGTGCTTGCTTGTATATTCTGATTCATGTCTACTTGTAATGGTAGCCTTTATACAATTTTTTTGAATTACTGTATATTTTGCCATTGTAGATTTTACCTTTTTCTTATTAAAACGGAAATTTTTTAATATAATTTTTAACAATAACTGATGACCACAATCTTTTAATTTATTTTTTGTATGAATCTTTTAAAATTTATATTACCTATATGCTAATATATTTGGATGGTTTCGCGTTTCATACAGTCTAGGAAAATGCAAGAAAATGGTTGGGAGCCCAAATGGTTTCGCAAAGAAGATGAAAATGGAACATTTCGATATACTGGCGGTTATTGGGAAGCAAGAGCTCTAGGAACATGGGATGGATGCCCAAATATATTTGGCGAATTTCATGAAGGCATTGTTGATCCTTTTGATGCATCTTGATATTTGTTCAGGTAAAAAAATTTAGTATAGTACTACTACATACCAAAACATGTTGGATACTACACTAACCTTACAAAAATGTTTTATGTACAAACACTTTTCCCTAAGCAACCTTTATTCCTCACGTGAGGGCATCTCCTTAACTCTTTTTTGTCTTGCATAAAGAACAAGTTCACAACATAGCGATTCTGACAATGTCATATGCTAATACTGTTGCAGATGGAGGATGGTGAATGCAAATTAATTAGTCTGTGGATGGTTTATCTTGAACCTTCTTGCATGGCAACAACTTTTGGTACATTTGAAAATGAGGCTTTTTGCAGTTTTGGTTGGAAAGGAATTGTGGATTGCCTTGTATTGTAACAAAAAACAATAAGGGAGAGAGGGAGTAGAAAAAATAACTTGAAGCAATTGTATCCAAAGTTGCTATTTTCTTAACCTAATGGACCAAGCTTTGCACGTAAACAGCTTTTTGCTGTGGTCCACTCCACTGAGAATCCCAATCCGAGGCTGTTATATATTACTTCACTACTAGATGAGGCATATATTTGAGCAAAGAATTCAGCTTAGCAAAAACATGAGTTGTTAGATTAGGATGTCCTCTGTGTTCAATTGTCATAATCTTATTCTTTCTTGTTTTTAAATTTTGTTAGTATGTAATTATTTTATGTAAGAATAAGTTTCTCTACCCTTTAATCCTGATATAACTACTGACATGGCCGAAAGGCTTACATATCGATTTATTTCACATATGTTTGCATTTTCTAATCAATAAATGACAGATTTTTAATCTCATTTGAATTTATGTTTACTATTTGGAAATGGTAGAAGATAGTGTATGATACTTGTTTCATTAATTGTGGAGAGAATACAAAGTCAAATTAGATATATTTAAATATAAATGTTAGCAATGTTTCGGATCGATGTAATTTTTATTAATTTGACTAATATCTTTGTTTTTTGTCCCAAAAAGAGTACAAATGTTGTTCTAAAAACTTCTACATATAAAATAAACTCATTAAATCTATTATATATATTTTCGTAATATATGTGAAAAATAAATGAGCATTTATAATAAAGAACAAAGTAGTATTTCCTTCCTCTCACAATATAAATAAAAATGAGATTAAAAAAATGTATAAATATGGTTTAATATTTTGGACTATATATTCTTTAATTTTTTTACTTATATTATGAAGATAGTATATAAGAAACACAGTTTATACACGACAAAAACAAAATTTATTTATCTCCTATGTGATACTCTGTGCTTTTTATAAGAACCGCTTGCATTTTTACTTATATCAAAACAAGTAGGTAACTAATTTAACGTATAATCTGTTATTAAAGTTTTGTATGAATGTATAATTTTTTTATTTTTAAAAGAGAGAGCTTTTTACAAAAACATAATGGGGAGGATTATAAGTTTTTTCTCTTCATTGGCCAATTCCTTCATCCGTATTTGTTTATGATAAAAGATAATCTTTCAGATCTCTTGGTTTATTATGAGAGACAACATAGCATGTCATTTAACTTGTGCTCATCTCTTAGGGATTATCTATAGAACATTTATGTATCAAATATTTTTGATATATTTGTTTTAAAATATTAAAAAGTTAAAAAATTAACAATTATTTTTATGAAAGTAAAAATTATTTGTTGACTATTGAATTTTATGAAAGATCATTTTATAAAAAAAAAATAATTTTATTGTTTATAAATATTATAATAAATTTTTACATTTTATTGTAAAAATATTTAATATTATGATAGAAACTAAATTTTTTTGAAAATATATATTTAACTATTAATTTAAAGATTAAATATATGATATATTTGATCTATTTACAAATAGAGAATACCCTACAATACTTAAACAAATTTAATCGATTCATTATTGAATTTTGACATGCATAGATTATTGGACATTATCTGTGGACAGATGACATCCGTGTCGATTCCCACGGCAAGATCCCTTTTGTTATACTAAAGATCTTATTATCCCTAATTTTAAGGATTTTCATATATATATATATATTGAGAGATATTTTGTTGGATAATTTAACATAACCAATGAATTTTATTAATTCAATTGTCAAATCAAAAGTTTGTATTGATTATATCAACTTTACTTATTTTTATAAAATTTTAAAACTAACGTGATATATGATTCAACGATATAAAATGATTAACATGGTATAACGTGGTATATTAATTTTATATATTTTTTATTTTTGTGATTTAATTAATAACATATAAATAATTAGTGCACCTAGATGATTATATATTATGAAATTGTATGTGACATCATTTAAAATATGTTAAATTATTGTTTTTTTAGTTCAAAAATAATAAATAAAAAAAACTAAAACTATCAACTTTTAATAAATTTCATGAATTAATAAAAATAGAAAGAACAAAATTACAATTAAATATTTTTTACAAATAAATCAGTTATTGTGAGAACTAGAGATTGTAAGGAAGAAATTGATTACATGGAAAATGTGATATACAAGTCAAGTTATTTTAAGCACCATTATCTTTCCTAAATAGGCTAAAATAACCAAAGCTGCACAATTACAACTTCTACAATCTATCGTATTAAGATGTCGTATCACTATTAATTTCATATGAATAATATCTATTCAAAATGGCGAAACAAATCACAATATATCTCTGATAAAAATTTATTTTAAAATATGTCTAAAAAAATATATTTGGATTAAATATGTTTTTGATCTATATAAATATAACAGTTTTTAGTTTTAGTCTCGGTAAAAATTTTTGTTTAAATTTCATTCTTGTAATATAAAAAAAAATTATTTTTGGTACTTCACGTTATGTGGACGTTACAAAAAACGTTAATTGACAAAGGAAAACGTGAACCAAACGTTTAAATGTGTTTTTGGTCTCGGTAAATATAACAATTTTTCAATTTTAGTCTCTAAAAATATTTGTTTTGATTTCATCTATGCAATATAAAACACTTTATTTTTACAAAAACTTTATTTTTGTAAAATTAGTCCTTGAATTTTACAAATACATCCATGAAATTATAAATATCAAACAAATAGTCTCTCAATAAACCTTAATTTGCTGTTACATACTTTGACGTGACACTATAACTGAATATGTGGCTTGTCAACGTTATCCCACATCAATGTCATATGCTCGGAAACAAATTTACCAATGAAATTTTGTCATCTCAAAGACAAATTTGTGAGTAATTGTAATTATGCATGAACTAATTATTGCCAAAATAATTCATAATATTTAAATTTTATAGAAAAATTAGTTTATGTTCTAATGACATTAATATGAAATCAACGCAGAGCGGTCATATATTCAATTAACATGTCACATTATAGTCTCTAAAGATAAAAGTTTAAATACGTATTATTTTTATTAATATTTAATAATTTCATAGATGTATTTACCCATTTATAAAGTTTATAAATTAATTTGATTGACACATACAATTTTATAGATCAATTTACATCGTTAATTTATCGTTAATTTATCCATTCCACCATGTACGATATGGCTTTCCCATATATTCCGTTTGTCCACCCCTTACTATGTGTGGTCTTTTAACCCGTTAGATTGTCTTCGTATGGAATGCAATAGAACATTGATCTATAGTCTTTCTCATGTAATATGATTCACTTACTCTTGTACTATTTTTTCATATTTGCTATAAAAAAAATAAGAACACATTGTTAATAAAAACTATAACATTTATATTAAAACTTAAAGGTGTATATTATTAGTTGTTACAAAGGAAAAGAAAAAGCTAAGCATGATAAGTTGTATCTGCATCCTCTAATTCTATGCCTTCATCAGCAAGTCTTTTATCCTTATAAACATACCACTTAGCACAAAACAAGTAAATGACCAAATTGAATCCACTCAACAAAGCCAAAAGCCAATAGAAGTCATAAAGTTTCCCCTCATTAAGGTTGTCTGCTAACCAAGGCTTATGATTACCTGTCACTCTATGCACTACAGTCACCAATAAAGAGCTTAAGAAAAATCCCAAAGACAATGTGCTTAAGAACAATCCAGTGCTCATAGTTTTCATCCCTTTAGGACATTCCCTTAAGAAAAAGTCCAATTGTCCTATATAAGTAAATGCCTCACCAGATCCCACAAAGAAGAATTGTGGGACCAACCAAAAGACACTCATAGGAATCTCCGAATTAGGATTGTGTGTCAAATTATGTAAATGTGTGACCCTCATACGCTTTAATTCAGTGAGTGCTGCTGCCACCATGGCAAAAATTGAGAAGACTAAACCAACACCAATGCGTTGTAAAGGAGTTAATCCTTGTGGGTTGTTGAATATTTTTCTTGTTATGGGAACAATGATACGGTCATAAATTGGAATTGTTAAGAGGATGCTACCAATGAAGAAAGCTGTTAAAGATGCTGGTGGGATTTTAAATGATTTTCCTATGTGACGGTTTAATGTCTTTGCTTGTGATACTGAAAATGTTGTCATTTGAGCATATACTGTCCAAAACATTATGGTTGTGGCCCATATTGGTAACATTCTTAGTACCAATTTTACTTCTTCAACATCTGTTAATGTTGATAGATACCATTTTCTCTCTACGTTATTAATTTCATGACCATTATCTGTTTTTGGACCCTTGATTGCAGCCTTGTCCAAGAATCTGTGCCACACATTCAACAAAATTTCCAATCAATCAATTATTCAAAGCATATACAATCTTGTAGTATCAACAATAGTCAACAACCTACTTTTCTAATTGTGGATTTTATTCAATGTTTGTTGCAATAGGTATATAATTTTAAAATTGTTGTCCACACCGTAACCAAAAAAATATCATCCGATTTTGAATTAAAAAATCATACACGGTATAGTTTAGATCAATTTTAAAGTTAAAAATTATCTAATTCAAAAATAAAATTATACACAATTTAATTCAGTTTAGATGACATATTTAAAAAAGTTCAATCTGATGTAATTACAAATGGTTTAATTTTGATCGAATTTTTGATATCTAAATTAATATTAATATTATAAAAGCGGAATAAAATAGTAGGTTTGATACAAAATATAACATTTTATATATTAAAATTTAACATTACAGAATAACAATTGTCAATTATATTTGAAATATATGAAATAGAAAAATATTAGATTAAATTAAACTAATAAATATTATTAAAAATTAATAAATAAATATAATATATCATTCTAATAAAAAAATATATAAATATTAAGTTTATATATATAATTTAATTCGATTTCAAAAAATAAATTCAAAATTTGATCCGATCATGAAGGTTTAAAAAAAATAATATCTCAAAATATTTAATTTTATATAATCTACAAATTTTGAACTAGTCTATAATTTATTTTGAATGGATTTAAATCTCACGACTTGGTTAGGATACAAGTATGACAAACCATGTCCGTGTCAGGTAAATACTGTGGGAGAGATTGACAAATTAATGTGACAGAGAAATAGTAAAAAGTGTTAATTTGTGGAAGGATAAATTTGAAGCCTCAACATTCATTTGATGCGCATCTCAACCTCGTGATTCTTTATGCGCACGGATTCTGATTCCTCTGAGTTTTACAACCGACTATTTATATATATATAAATTACTTTTGGTTTTAAGCAACACAAAAAGACATATGAGAGACATGCGTCGATGATATTAATATTAAAAATGTTACTTTAAAATAGATTCACTTAAATCTAAAATATAATCAAATTGTTTTATAGATTTAATATTATTCGATTATCAATAATTTATTTCGATAGTAATAAAATATGTTAACTTTTAAATGTATTATACTCTTTATTTTTATTTGAGTAAACTATTATTTTAGTCATAAATATATAAGACATTATCGTTCTAGTATCTGACTAGACAAAAAAAAAATTCAAATTAGCTTTCGAATAATTAAATATCAGTTAATTTAATTTTTAACTTTATGAGTTATATATTATTTTAGCAACAAATTGTATCTTTTAAGAGCTTTTATAATAATAAGTTATATCTTTAAGTGATTATTTTAATAAATTTAATGATTAATTTGAATTTTTATTAAATTAAAATAATATTCTATATATTTAAAAATTAAAATAACTATTTATCTATTTTTATTTATGTTTCTTTCGGTAGAATAAATTATTACATCAAGTCTATGAAATTAGAAGTTAGAAGCAAAAGTACTTTACTTTTTTTCACCCTTATTTCTTGATTATTTTAATAAACTGTCATCTAATAACTTGTTAGTAACAAGTAAAGAAAATAATTAATGAGAGATGGAAATGAGTTGCTTACACTTACGCCAAAAGATTCGGTCAAATATCAGAAGATTCATTTCCAGTTTAATTTGAAAAGTGTAGTGTAATGGTATAAGTTAAAATGCTAAAGCGCAAAGAAGTCTAAAGTTTAATTGTTGGTGTTAGTAGATTAATTACTAACATTTATGTATAAAAAAGATTGATTCATCTTCAGAGTTCATGATCGTGTTTAACATGAGTCATTCAATTAAAGATCGAATGGCTAGGAACACTTTACTAATGCGTGGTAGAGAATATGAATTTGAGAGGGGAGATCGATATTGGTCACGTATGAAATGACACATATCCAAGTATGACTGATGATAATAAATGGTATACCACTTAAAGCAAACATAAAGAGTCAGCACTACCCTACAAAGCCATCAAATTCATTCTAGTTCTATATATATATTCAGCTCGTGTATGAACATGTCAAAACAACTGACCAAATCAGATGTATCTCATAATACACAATTTTATAAGGGATTTCTATAGTTTATTTAAAAAATAATACATTTTAATATTTTAGATTTAATATTATTAAATTTTTAACTTTTTGATATATTTTGAAATTAAATTTTTTGTTATAATTTTAATTATTAAAATTAAAATTTTAATTATTAAAATTAAAATTGAATACATAAACTTATTAAAACTTTTAACTTGATCAATTTTAATAGATATTATGCATCGACGTAAACAAATTAAAAAATTATTTATCAAAATGTTGATAATATATATATATATCGATATTCATTTTTTTTTTCATTTTATAATTGTAGATTTCTTTGATTGATTTTAGCTGGCCAATTAAAGCACATGGTATCCATGTTAGCCTATAAGGTGGAGGTTATGTTTTAGAAGTAGTATACACGATATTTAGAAGAAGATATAATTGGAATAAAAAAATCTAAAGTTGAATTGAAATGGATGAACTATAATATTGAGAATTTGAGATAAGTTAATTGACGGTTTGGGGTAGCTTAGCCATCACATCATTGAATTGTTTGCCTCATCCGGTCCTTTGTTTCTGGAAGATGTCACTCTTAATTTTGTTGACGCATCCTTCTATTATTTATGTCTATACCAAATTATATGACTTTCTTAAAGTTTCCTATTCAATGATTACGGGTGAATTTTTTTAAAAACAAATATGGGTACGTTATAGTTTTTTTTTTTTGTTAAACTAATAATTTTTTTAATAAAATAATTGTTTTTAATAGTTTGTATTTGTTTATTATAACTTTTTTTAAAAATAAAAATCTGAAAAATAATTTTTTGAGAAGCTGTTTTTAATAGTTACTTAAAAAAATATCAATAATTATATTTTTTTAAAGTAATTTTTATTATGATAGACAAACAAAAAAAAACTCATTTTCTTAAAAATCTTTAAAAATAATCTTTAAATTATATAATATCAAAATTATTTATTTTAATTTGTAATAAAGAGGCTCTACATTGTAAGGTACCCTAATCAACTCATATGTTTATATTTTTCGCCCCACATATTAATTGAAAGAAAAAGTTTTAAAAGCCGATAATTTAGTGAAAAGTTGCACCTACTCATTTTTTTAGTGGATGCAAGTATTAGCAAATTGCGTCTTCAAGTGTATTTGTTGAATTTGTAATTTCGATTTAACTGCGTTTAGTAAAAAAAACTTATATCAACTGTAGAATTGATTTGTATATTCAGAAATCCTTTTTTATAGATGTTGATCGGATAATAAGGAGGCAAACACTACCTTATAATTCCCATCCTCGATCCTAGTATAGATCCGCAAAAACATTGTAGTAATATATAGATACAGTAATTAAATAGTAAATTGAAATTAAATTAAATTAAAAAATGATATTAATCAAACAATTATAAATATAAGAGATTTGTTTCTATTTCTGTCTCGGCGGACCCCAATGGAGCTATCCTAGTGGAAACGTCCACTTAAAGTCTTAAATAGAAAAATAAAGATAATTCCAATTCATTCAATTTTTTCTTTTGAATCACAATTAGTTTAATGATTATATTTTGTCAGTGACTATTTGATTACTGATTAATAAAAAATTATAATTTTATAAATTAATTATAATAAAATTTATCATTTCTTTTTAAAAAAATTAAAATTATATAATATAATATAATTAAAAAATTCATGACTTATATTAGTAAACTATGTAAAATTAGTTTACATTATTGATTACTTTTCTCAATCATAATTTCAATTCACTCTAAATAGGACACAATAATTTACCCATCACTTTTTAATGCGAACTTATATAAGATGGCGTACATGAATTATAGACCTTCAATAATGTGAAAAAGACATCAAAGGAGAAGAATTTCGATCAAACATCTTTGAAAAGAATCTTTTGATTGCCCAATTAAGTTTTTGGCGTATACTTGGAAGTAAGAAAATATTGTGAATCTTTTTAAATAAATAAAACAATAAGATAATAATATACTTAGACAAAATAATAACTTTTTAATTCATATATTAAGTTATATTTTTATTATTATTACATATATTAGCACAATCATATATCTATATATATATATATATATATATATATATATTTAAAGTAGTTATAATTAAAATTAAATATTTTTTATAATTCAACTATTATAATTAATTGATAACATAAAATTTTTTACCATCACGTTGTATATATATATGGTTTGTTTGGCAATATAAATGAACTAACTTATAACATATAATGTCATATGAAAAAAAAAAAAGT
>JBBPBQ010000002.1:10963853-10995831 GCA_037974755.1 Cicer yamashitae
TATAGTTTTTTCTACTAGCTTATAACATTCTTTAATAAACTACTTCAAATAGATTTTGAGCTTATAATTTATTTAATTTTTACTCAATTTAACTCTTGTTATTTTTACTACACTAATTTTGTCCTTTATACTTAATTTATTATAATTTAAAATAAATAAAATAAATATTGATATATGTTATAATTGCATATTCATGTTCGATATATGAAAGATAATAGACGTTGTGTTCGATTATTGTAGCAAAAGTTAACTTAATTTTGTTTTGATCTATAATTTTTTTCATTATAATATTATTTTTATATGTTTATTTGTTGTTAAATTTATCAAATAAATATTAATTTAATAATTAATAAATAAAAATATATTAAATTAATAAATTTTAAATTATTAAAAAAATTAAATCCTACATTTAAAATATTAATTCATATAAATTTAATCATTAATTAAAAATATTATTTTGTATTATTAAGTTAATTAAACCATTAGTTTTACCAAATAATCAAATTAACTTATTAGTATATAAAAAGTAAATTCATATACTCTTATATTAATACATATATTAAAAAAAAAAACCGTATAAAACTATCCAAACAAAACTATATATTAAAAAAATATATATAAGTGTCAGGTTGTCAGCAAAAATGTGATGACTAAAAAGGTTTGAAAAGAAACTCTTACCTAAACTGTTTGGTATGTGGCAACATCTGTTTCTTCTTCTTCAAAATTTCGTCGTCAATATCATCAACGTTAAACAACAAGGAAGAATCAAACGGCAATTCCAACTTCCTCTTCCTCCAAGCCGCCACAAAAACCACCGCAATTTGAGTCAAAGGACTTTCCACAAGTTTCTTAAACCGATACCTCTGTGTTCCCCATAAGAACACAAAAAGTGCCACAACAATTGCACAAACACATATTCCATAACCCCAATCTCTTCCAACATGATCTTGAATGTAAACAAGAATTGTCACTGCTGTTAATGAACCTATGCTTATGAAAAAGAAGAACCAGTTGAAAAATTTAACCATTTGTTTTTTCTCTCCTTCATTTGAATCGTCGAATTGGTCTGAACCAAAGCCAGAGACACTTGATTTTAAACCACCTATTCCAAGTGCTGTCACATATAGTGCTATGTATAGAACCGTTAATTGAATGTTGTTTGCTGCTTCACAATGTTTTACACTGTTTTGTGTGCATTTTGGTGGATGTAGGCTCGGAATTATTGTTGATATTGTCAAGATTGTAACCCCCTGGTACAAACATGTTTTATATTAAGATCTAAAAATTAAATTTAATTAAAAAATAATAATTAATGGGTCACTTTAATCAAGCAAATCAAAATGAAATTTCTAAGAAAAAAATTTAATTAACATTAAATTTTAGAAACTGAACAAAGTATTAACAATATTACCATTACTAATTATAAATATTGGCCATTATAAAAAAATTAAGAAGCAGAACAAATACTACAATTTATCATTAATTTGTTTGTCAATAAATTTAGAGATGGAATTAGAGAAAAATGATTTTTTGCACTAGAAGTATATTGTGAATGTAGAAATGTCTTACAATTGCTTCCACAGTTGCGAAGATGGCTATGGTAAGGTATCTGTATAAGAAAAGTGAAAAAAATATAGTTAGTAACTTAGTATTATAATTTAGAATATATAAAGCTTAAATTGATTTTGATATGATACATTAAATGAACATAGTAATTCATATTTTGGAGTATTGGGTTACCACAAACCTTCCAATAAAAGTGTCGGCTACAAAACCACCTAGCAAACAGAGCATAAAACAGGTTCCCATGAAGTTGGTGACTATGTTGGCAGAGGAAGCATTGCCTAAATGCATAGTACCAGTCAAATATGTCACCAAATTTACAGCTATGCCCATTGTTGTTAACCTCTCACATGCTTCTACTCCTGTTATATTATATATATTGCACGTCAATAAATTATGAATTTAAATTTTATACATTGTCTTTCAGGATAAATTTTTTTTATCCGATTTAGTGAGTATATTTATATGATAGCAAATACCTAAAATCATTGCTGATGATGTCCAACCACCAGTTTTGGACCTCTCTGCAGGAGAGCCCTTACAGTCCCAAGCATCTTGAATTGTTTGACCTTGTGTTTGAGGGAGAGTACTCATTTGGTTATGAGTGGTGAATTGAAAATGGTATCAAAAGAAAGAAAGTGAAGAGGTATGGCACAAAAGGGGTAAAGGGTCTTGTGGCTTTTTATATACAATCAAGGAAAGAGACCACACATGTCTAGGATTTTAAAATGTTGCATACAGCCTATGCCTAACCAGTCAATCACTTATAGAATTATATGAAATTTTGGAACAACATGGCCATTATGATCACTATGATAATACAAATTAAATATGACAATAATTTCAGTATGAATATTGTTATCCAATCTTGGAGCCAGAGCAATATTCTGTTCACTCTCATTAGGAATAATTATAAATTCAAATTAAATTGATCAACTTTATCTACACCTAGTATGTCTCAAGAATCAAGAGTGGTATTTTCAATCAGACATATAAAAATATTAAGTTAATTGAGTAAGTTTGCTTAATCAATACAATATTTTATTTAAGGGGTTAAGATCTCTCATTCTATATTTTTTTATACATACATTATTTAGAGATAGAATTCTGAACTAAATGATTAAAACACCTAAATATTTATTATCTGTGGCAAACCAGACTTGTAATATGTACGTAAATAATTATTTTTTCTTATAATTGAGTCTTAAAAAAGAATATTTGTCACTATGATCAACTCCCTAGTTTAGACCACCCTCAATAAACTATGATTAATAGGTATGGCACTGGAGCAGGTTAGGGTGGATTTTCTCTCCCCAACTCTCGCCCTAGCTTTACGGAAAAATACACCCCTGTCTCTTTCAAGGTCCATGTTTGGATCTTCATCCTCGCCTATACGGAGGTCGGATTTTTCCTCCCGACTATGTCTCATTCTTTTATATAAAACAATAAATTTAAAATTATATTTATTATAATAAAATAATATATCAAATAATAAATAAATAAAATTATATTAAAATTTATAATATTTATATAAACAATTAAATAAATACATATATATGAATTTTATAAATAATACAACTTTTAGTACCATCATGGATATGTGGTAGGTATCAATACTCCCAATTAGAATAAAGCTCAAAAGTCCAAAGTCTCCTTTAAACAATTTCTTACTAGGTCTTTAATATTAAGTCTCCTGTTAAAATAATTTTTTTAAAGTTTCGATATATTATTTTATTATTTTTTTGGCCTTAAGTGAGAGGACTTATAGGCCCAATATATTTTTAATTAAGATTTTTTTCTTAAAAAATTTTCGAAATTTAATTTTCACGAAAAAATATGAAAAAATTTCTGAAAAAAATCTAAAACATTCTTTTCTTGAAAAATTATTAAAAAAAATTCATTTTCTCGAAAAAAATTGATTTTTTTTTCAAATTAAAAAAATTTCCAAAAACAGAATAAAAATAATTTTTATCAGAAAATTTTGAGAAAAAAATTGAAAAATTTACTTCTCATAAAAAAATATCAATTTTTATTTTATTTTTAAAAGTAGACCTTTAGGCCTTGTTAAGTCTAGAAAATTTTAAAAACTTTTTGATTTTATGAGCTTTTTTTTTGGGTTTTTTAAACTATGAAATATTTTAGTCCCTCTAATATGTAAACGGAAATTAATAATTAGTGGGTTTGTGAAATTGACACTTATACTTCTAACCCACTTTAGAGTTTGAATTAATAAAAAAAACGTAATCAGATTTTGAATTAAAAAAAAAACGTAATTATATTTGATCAAAGCAGATTTTGTTATCTGTCAAAATTAAAGCGAATTAACGTAAATATCCATAGTATGTGTTGTGTTGCTTTGCTTAATGAATCACCTAGGCGCACTCTCTTGATGATCCCCACCCAGAGGTCATGCTTTTTGTTGTTTTTTAGAGGTCATATTTTGGACTACAATTAGTAATGCGTTTACTCAATTTTCTCGACGTGTATAGTGGTTTTTTTTGTTACTTCATCCATTTTTAAATTCCTATCGTTTTAGGATTAAAGAAAAACAAAATTAACTATCATTTAGTGTTTTAATATACAATTAATTTATTTTTCTAATTTTATCGTCCATTATTAAAAGCGCAACCAATGCCCTAATTTTTTATGAGGAAATTGTGGTGGGTTTGTTTTATGGAAATTTTTTATCTAAGAAAAATCAACAAAATCCAAAACACTAATAACTATTTAAATTAATGAGACGGTGGAAATCTGTACAATTTAATCCATAATCTTAAGTGCCCAAGATACTTTTAAAAACGAGTTCAACGAGTTCGAGTTCAAAGACTAAATTGATTAAAAAGTTGACTTAAAAGTAATTTATTAAAGTTAAAAAGATGATTGAATTTAAATCAACATTAATTAAAATGGATTAAATAAAATGGTTGAATTAAAAGTGTAGAATGTAAAAGACTTAGAAGTAAAATTGTAAGTAATAGTAAATGAAGTAAATTACTACATTGAAATGTTGGACAAAATTTAAATTGCTTGAATGATAAAATTAAAATACATAAAGTTAAAAGAATTTAAAGATATTAAGTTTTCGAAAGTTTGAGTTTGTTTCTGATTTTAGGAGTAGACTTTAGAAATTAAGTATTTAATCTCTTGTTCTCTGGTGAGAACTTTTGTTTATAGACAAATTAAACCAAGTAATGGTCACTTCAATGGCAGTTACCTTTACCTTTGTTGAACTAGTTTTAGCAAAAAAAACATACCATGAGCCGACAAATACACTTTATTTCTACTGTCGTCGATCTATAGCTTTCAAATGTATATCTCTTGTCGATACTCTATGTCTTTTGAGTCCCTAGTTATTATTGTTGGTCATGTAGTTTAAAATTATCTCTTGGATTATAAACACGCAAGCAAACGACTTAAACAACACAAAACTAAACACAAGAGGAATATAACACATCATTGTTATTTGTTAATGCAGTTCAGCCAATGTGCCCTATGTATGTGAGGGAGGGAGCAATCAAACTAATCCAATATGAATAATGAGCTTACAAGATCAACTAGTAGAGAGTTCCTTTTGACCCTTGTTCACCATTGTTCAGAAACAGATACAAGATCCTCAAGTCCTTACAGCACTTTCTCATATCTCTCAAATCTTTTTTCAATTGAAAGTTTACAAAGAAAACCTCACAATCACAGACCTTGGTCTAGCTAAGAGAAACTGGAAAATTTCACATTCCATAGAGATACACCTATGCCTATTTCTAAGCTACAACCAATAACAACTTGTAATGTAAATAACAGAATAACAAATTTAGCAATAACAGAATAACAACTTGTAATATAATTCATTAACATGTGTTGCACGACTAGGTGTTATAGCACTAGGGACTTCAACAACAGGTTTTGGAGCATCTATTGTCTTATCTGATGCTTTTGATACTTGTACCTGAATGAGTTATTTTGAGACACATTCAACAGAAAACAATATATTATACATAACTCCATAAATTATAAGGATGATTTAATAAAAATACTTTTATCATAAGTTGAGGGATGCCTATTTTTATAAACTAATTTGACATCATATATTTATTTTACGCAGAACTTTGATTTATTTCTATATACCTCGTCATGTCCAACCATATGAAAATTTGGGTGCCATGTGCAAAATTTAAATTTGGTATCCTATTTTTTTTATATAAGATCTTTCTTTTATTTTATTTCATATATATAAATAAATATAATAAGTGAACATTGAAAAGTTAAAATCACATCAAAACTACAATAGAATTATACCAAAGTAGTCATATAATGTATCTATCAATATGAACATTGTTAAGAAAACTATCATTCCAAACATTTTTATACTATAAATTTTTTTAGGTGCCTTTGAAAATTTTGGGACGGCACATCCTCACATCCTTAGGATTGTCATTGCGTCCAACCCTATTTAGCAAAAAAAAAAATCTATGCCGGCATCTATTCAATGGTGTCGTGTCATCAAAATCATGATATTTCATCATTTTTAAATAAAAAAAATTAATGAAGAACTAAATTAAAATATTTTCAAAATTGTAATGATGATTTTAGAAAAAAAAATTACAAGGACTAAAAACCAAAGTAACTCGAATTTGTAATGACGACTTGTATAACTAAATAATGCCATTAAAAATTTTTGTTTTACTAAACTATCATTGTTAAATAAAAAATGTTATTTGAACACACATATGTGACACAATACTTGACTCCGTATTTACTATTCACCATAGTATTTTTTAAAAAATTGATTTTTTTTTATTTTTTATTACTGGAACATCTTTTTGTAACACATATACAAATTTATATTGTTAACCACTTAGAATACTTCATTAACTATTAAAATACAATTCATCAACCATTAATTTAACGTATATCTTATAATCCACTAAATGCAAAACATTAACCAATTTTAAGTAATGCGATTTAATAGTTAAAGAAGTACTCTAAAGTGGTTAATGAGATATATGTTTAAAAAATAGTTAATAATATACATTTTAGTGGTTAATAATACAAATCTATATATTATATTGCAAAAGTTTTTTTTCAAAAAAAATATTTGTTTTGCAAACAAATATAACTCTATTGTTGTATATAGATACGACGGATGTGTTTAACTTGTATTCCAATAACACAACTCTTGTGAAATTGATTTTAGACCATAGTTCTCAAACAAAGATATCATAAAATGGATCAATCTGCCATGCTAAATTTGTAGGATTAAAAATTTCACCTAACCCTTTTTATGAATAAGAGCACGCGGATTTGCGGGTTGTCCTGTCAACATTTAAAAAAATAAAACTACTAATAATTAATTTAATCACAAAAGTAAAAACTATTAATGGAAAATATAAAAACCCTTCAAGAAAATGGAAATAGAAAATTAATGCGTCCTACACAAATATGAAATTTTTAATTCAAACAATTCATAATTTAAGATTCGAAAAATTTTCAAAACAAATGCAAAATGGAGTGTAAAAATATAAAAATAAGAAGCAAACAATTATTTTGTAAACAATGGACCGACAGACTCACTTGCCCTGTCGAGTCATTACTTCATTATTTGGTAGGTTAAAATTTCAATTCACTTTCACCTCGTAAGAATATGAGTAAAACAAGCTAGCCCGTTAAGTCCAACCTATTTTTGTCAAAAAAAGTGTTTTCTTTGTTTCCAATAGTTTTTCTTTTGTGTCATTTTTTTTTTATACTTCATAATCATCAATACGATTTTAGAGTTAGTCATAATAAAAATTTAATATATCTAATAATTTGATAATTAATGTTTTGATTAATTAATAATGTAAAATCTTTTACATTCACAGTATATATATACTAAATCCAACAACTAAACATAAATTTTTTTGAAATGATATTTATGTGATGTGTTAATAGAGTAATTAGTGAAAAGGAATATAATGGTGAAATTATTAATGATCCTAGAGTTTAAAAAATAAATGAACGACAGACACTTTAAATTAAAAGCATCTTGAATATCTAACTTGACATCACATATGTTGTTACACTCAACTCTAATTTTCTGAGTTTCGTCTCGATATTTATGTATTCATGTATGTCTAGCGTTTGTATCTTTATTAGTGCATATAAATCAAATCAAATCTATTCATTAAAAACCACTAAATTGATGTGAACAGCCACTACTCACTACTTCATTCGTTCACTATCAACCTGGCACACGATTCACGTTTTCTCCATGCACCCACTCACACAGTATCACACACTCTGTCTCGTTCCTTCAACAAGCATTATGACGAGAGGTAGAGACAAGTAATTTGTTACTCTTCCTGAAACAAATCATTTAGGCATAGTAGTAATTAACAATCATATAGTTGGAACTATATGGCACCCATCATCCATACATGATTAATTGTTTAGTCCTTAATTAAAAAGCTCACATGTTACAGGTGTAGTGGATATGTGGAAGAATCAAATCTCTCTTTTACTGAATAAAAAAGTTTATATACCTAAACCCAAATAGTTCACGTGGCACTACCACTTTAAATCCTAAAATATAAAATTTTGTCCCTTTAAGCGTATCAGTCACAAAAAGAACATAAAGATATATTAAGTGACCAAGTGATACAATTGTTCCTATATTATGTGGGACTTGTGAAAGCCCATATATCATCAAGGCCCAATACGATATTGATAAGATGATGCTAGCTGAACCATTCTATTTGGGCTTGAGATACTGTACATGGAAATAACCTATCTACATAATGAATGGGTGAGATCCTTCAATTTCTCAAAAAAAATGAAAATATTTGTTATTATAGTTTTTGGATATATATATACATATATATATATATATATATATTTGAAATTGGCTACAATAATTGGACATTTATAAATTAAAATCATAGTAATAAAGATGTTCATTTATATCAATAGTTTAATTTAACTGACAAATGTTAATATTGTTAGATTAAACATTTTGTCACACTTCAAATTCGACGACTTTACAATTGTACGTGTGAATTTTAAATGATGTTTATTACTAATGCATATAAATAAAAAGAGAGAAATTCAATTCTTTTAACAAATAAATAAATCTCTACTCAATATAAAAAGAGTCAAAAAAATAGCACGTTGATAAAAAATAGAATCCACTATTCTACTTAAAATTTTATTTTTGTGTTAGTCATTGAGTGGTTTAATTTTTTTCTACTTAAGATCAGATATTGTTTCCACTAAAAATTATTGAATAATATTTATTCGTGAAAAAATAAATATAAAATTGACTTAAGTTTCATATAGTTAGGATTGGACATTGGAGGGAGTATTACTTTAACAACTAGAGCCAACTTTTTTCACACGCACATTTCTAAAAAACTGTACGGACTTGACATAATAAAAACTGCACGAGATTCCAAAAAATACATATTCGAATGAAAAAAAGTTATATTTTGTCCAAAAATATACTTTCAAATATTACAAAAACAATTTTTTTTTCATGTCTTCTAAAGGGTTATTAGAGGTGGGAAAAAGTTAATTTATTAGAATATTAGATTTCATATCTCACACTTTGACTCTTATATTATATTTTCTTGAAAATTTTAATTGAATTTTTATTAATTTTATTAAAAGAAATTAGACTTATTTTTTACCACACACACGAATATGGAAGTTTTGTATATAAAAACAACATAGATATAGTCCAGGATGATTTTATTTAACATCATGGCCGGCTCAAGGGGGAAGCGCCTAAAACCCTTGCTTTAGGTCTAGTCAAAAAATAATTTTTTACTTTAATTTTTATACAGTATAAAGGTACAATAATATATTATCAAAACACTTTAATCATATGCATAAACAAAAAAAGGCCTCCAAAAAATAAGTATAATTTATTTATTAACTTTTAAAAGGTCTCGTCTGATCATTTTGCTTTAGGCCTCACAATGAATTGGCCGGCCCTGTTTAACATTTTTATATTTTCTACAAAGCTATTTTTGAAAATTCATACGAAAAATGGTAAAATACAAAGGTACAAGTTAAGATATAAGGTTATGAAATTCAATTCTCTAATAATTATAGGTTAATTAGGAGAAATTGATATATATATTGTTAGGATCGACCCAATGCTAAAGATATCACGTTAAGTTAAATTTATTGAAAAAATTCGTAATTGTTCATTCATCTTTTAAATTTATATACCAATATAAAAAATATTATTGAAATCACGTTTTCGGTAATATTTTTATTCAATTTTTTAACTACTGAAAACTTTCTTCCAAAAGATTATCGTGTTTTGTTGGGTGCTCTATAGCACCTCCTAAAAACTTTGGGTCAAGTTTTATTTTCTTCAAATAAGTAGCCTCTCCCATCTTAAATATAAAAAAAATTGATTCAACAAAAGTTACAGAAATTATTGCACACCTAACCATCTAATCCTCCCACCCTATACATCTATTGAAATTATAAATTAACTTATTAAATATATTTATAATAAAAAATAAAACCTTTGTAAGTTTCTTAGAAAAGAAAAATTCGATACTGAATTTTCGAAAAACTAAAAGAATCAGAACAATTTTTAATGTAGAACAACAAAGAAGAAAATGTGGCATCGGACTGCCACGCAAAACTGGAAAATTCGAGATACTTTTATGTCTGAATATTTAATTCTTTAAAACATTCGAAGTTTTGAGTTATGTTTCGAATTTTTATAAAAAAAATTTGGAATATTATGTATTTTAATACGGAATGTTTGAAAAGTTACAAAATTCGGAATATTATTTTAAGTATTTTTTATTATTAGCGTTGGTATTTTTACGCAAATATGTAAACTAAAGTTATAATTTAAGACACCCTAAACTTTAAAATAATATATATAATAATTTATATTAGATTCTTTTGAATAAAATTCACAGCGATAAATAAAAATTCTTTTAGAGGAAAAAAAAACTTTTACAAATTATTTAGGATATCATCACATTTCTCAAATATTCATTTAAACTTTTTTTCTTCAATAAAAAGTGCAACGTATTCTTAACTTAATTCCAAAATCTTACTAGTACTTATAAGATTTTCATACAAAAATTTGTTTCTAATTAAATAAATAAAAATACAACTTATGACACTCAATCCTGGTATCACCTATCAGAGCGGGTTTTCTTCCAAATTTGAACTTCAAGACTCATTAACCTGTAATAACTGCGATTTCGCAAACGCTGGGCCAACCCAGTCAAACACAACCAACGAAGGAGGTTAGTTTCGAAATCATGTTGATAGTATAACATAAGTATGAAAAACACGCAAATAATCATAATAGACCGTATCATAATCACATTACAATATATCAAAATATTTAAGCAAATAGTACCATATTATAACATCAAAGTCACTCAAGTAAAATAATTATCTCATTATAATATGCATCAAATCATCTAAGAGAAATTATTATTACTTTTGAAACACATCAATCACAACAAAACATTCACAAGGAAATGCAATGATATGCATGAGTTTAGACTCTACTTCACAATGTGGTACCATTCTAACTCTGAAGTACTTGATTATGAGGTTTGATACTGTGCTACCATCCCGATGGACGGACAATTCAAATTGGCCTTGTCCTCATAGATCCCCTCAACTCAACCCGAGACACATATACGCGATAGTCGAGGTAAACGTGTGTTGCATGGTAGCTCCCGACATTTGGAGTGCTACCTCCAAGTCACCTAAGAATTTCTCACCCGAATACCTCCAAGGTCTAACAATCTTGCCTTAAGGCTCAACAGCAAACCGCCACGATCAGGCTCATTCAGTTGTACTTCCCCGAAATCACTAGGCTTGTCATGCCATACCTATACGATGACAAAATAATCTCCACTTCGAAAATTCTCAATATCTATTTTCTCCCCTCGTTGACCAATGATACTCCATTAAGACCGTCATCTCAAACACAAATTGGAATCATCACTATTTCATCAATTATGGGGTACTTCAACATTCTCATCACAATTTTATAACATCATTAATCATACATAATCATGATCATCATATAAACTCATCACAAATTTGTAACATCACTATCATCAATCAAACGTCGTCATTATCATCACATAAACATATGTCATACAATGCATCCATCTTTTATTATGACATCACATAAATTCGTTCAATCAAACATATGCACAAAATTTCATTCGACATCCAACATCACAATAATATCAAATATCAAATACCACACAATTATCAAAAATTAAATCAATCAATACCTTATAAGCAATTCAATTTAACATTTTAATCTCACAATCCTCATATTTTCACATTAATTAATTTATCTCTCAAAGGACTACTGCTGCACGTAGGGGAGACCCAGATGAACTGTTGGGAAATACGGTTTTTCCGTTCATCTCACCCCTTACCTTATTTCGACGCTTTCACATACCAATATGATTCCACGAGAAAACAACTTTTGATCTTTGACTTTTTGTCCTTCGATCGATCTAACTCGACAGTTTATGGGTAAACGTCAAAAATAAATTATGAGAAGACACTCTAAAAACTAATTTCGAAATTAGGTCAAGGAAACTTACCATAAATTAGGAAACCAATTAGTGAATAATATAGTCACTTTTCACACGATTGTTTTGGCGTTGGTTTCACTCAAATCGAACTTACGGTAAAGAAAAACGGTGCAAAATAACGAATTTCACAAACGGAGAAGTCGAGTATTTTAGACAGAAATTGGGATGGTTAAAAATCTGGGAAAGTGTATTTAATTGATTAGCTAAATGAATTAAACAAGATACTGAACGAAAACAGAGAAAGTTTTCTGAAAAAGTTATTGATCTCTGGTGTCAATTTTCTTCCTTTTTCCTCCTAGCGCGGCTCATCTCTCTTTTATGTAGGTTTACTTTTTTCTCTTTTCAATTAAATTTGTTTTTATAATTATTTAATTAGGTTTTACATTTGTATATGGGTTTATCCCATAAAACATATTTTACTCCGTTTTTTAATTTTATTTTTCTAACTAAAACCAATAATTACCAAAACTAATTTTTATTAACACTTTTTTTTAAAACACAATTTAATTTCTAAAATATTACTAATATTTCAAAACTAATATTTTATAAAAGAAAGTAATTAAAGTAATTAATCTTTTAAAATTAATACATTAATAACCAAAACTCTCATATTCAAAATAATCACTATGATAATACTTATTTTTTCAAATACTCAAATTAAAATATTACCATTATTAGAGAATAGTCAAAATTATAAAATAAATAAATATAACATCAATACTTTATATTAATTACTAAATTATAATAAATAAATTATATAAAATCATCATACCATAGTAACTATATAAAAATAAAAGAAATCAACGTCGATATTACTAATATCTCAAGATAATTATTTATAAAATAAATAACTAAAAATAGAAAATAGTTAAAAATAATTAAAATGTAACTATGTGCACACTTTTAAAATCATTCAAACGCACATTAAAACATTACATTAATTACTTATGCGCATATACACGTAAAATTGCCTAAAATCTTATTCTTTAAAATATTACACTAACATACTATTATTTTTAGAAAAATATATAAAATAATAAAAATATAATATTTACTATTTATATCTCCCATTTAGTCAAATATGTACAAGATTAATACATCATAGAAAATACATATAAAGAAAATTAATCATAAAAATAATCAACATATATTCTAAAATAATTTTAACATCATATTAATTAATTAAAATCTTATTTAATTAATAAAATAATTTATTATAAATTTTGAGGTGTTATACAATTCCTGGTATATATTTTTGGTCAAAGAAGAGAGTTGAACTCATACTGGTATATATTTTTGGTCAAAGAAGAGAGTTGAACTCATACACTAACTAATTGTTAAACCACTTACTCCTGCGATTATCAATACATTGATTACATGAATTTTATTGCATCAAATTTATATCCTTTATAAAAAATAAAAAATAAAAATTCAAATCCCGTTTGTTTTAGTTTTGTTTTTTGTACATCAACAAAAAATAAACTGCAGTTCTATTTTTGTACATCAACAATAATATATATTTCTCTAATCTACTATTTTTGTTTGAACCATCTAATTTTAGAAAAATATTCTAATAATTTAAAATTCGGTGGAAAATTAAATTAAATAATATCATCTAATCGTATTCAATAATAAATCATTCAATAATAAATCATTCAATAATAAATCAGGACTATTTTTATTTAATAATATCACCTAATCTTTAGTGGTAACATGCTTGTGGATACATTAGTTTGAGACTTTGAGTGTTGTACATCCTAGAACCCTCCTATTGGAATTCACATTTTAACTCATCAAGGAAACATAGAAATTAGAAACTAATATCCCTCGCTAGACTCAGAATGTAATGTGGCACATGGTGAACATCATGGTTTTGATTATTTTAGTTTTCTTATCTCTCTTTAAAAGAGTAGAAAGATAACCATGAGTATCCTCACTCATATCAGCAAACTTAAACTAAGGCTTAAGGACATACTCTATCTAGTCTTTAATATAAGAAGAATAATAAAAACAACAACAAAATCAATGAAATTATTTATTTTGATAATTTTTTAGACATATTTTTAACTATACTTATAAAAAATTGTGATATATTGAATACATCCATTAATATTAAAAAGACATACATTAAATGAGGACAAAAGAATATTTTAAAAAATAAATACTTATCAAAAGTTATGATTTTTTTTTAATAATTAACGCTAAAAAAATTTCTACAAATTTTCCTATAATGAAGATTAGAGGGAGTATTTTTTATTAATGAAATTATTGCTTCTGTTTCTTGTTTTGGTGTCATAAGTAAATGGTTTTCCTCAACAACGTGCGTGATACATAATATCCACAGGAGAGAATCTTTGCCGGATACAACCGAAGAGCGAATATAAACAATGCAGAGAGTGTGAACTAAAACCAAATAAGAAAGTTGTATAGCCCGTGGTATTCGACTATTCGTATTCTGTGTGTATAATTGATGGAGATAGGACAACATATTACTTCTTTCAGATTTAAATATAATTAAAAATAATTAAAAAGTTGATGTATTTAGTTAAAATTAAAATACATATATTAATTCTTTAATTATATTTTTTATTTATATTTTATTTTAGAGCACTATTTCTTCTATCATTGATCATAAATAAAATCCTTCGATTTATTTATCTTTAAGATATATTTTTGTAAATTTTAAAATACATTTATTATTTTGTAAAATACGCACTCTCTAATCACTATAGTCTATATTATAAACAAAAAAGAAAAAACTTTGAATTTTAATCACGCAAAAGTTAAATACTTTAAATTATTTAATAATGTTATTATTTTTAATATCTTATATTCATGTATTTCAAAAACATTAATGCATTACTATCGAATGTGGGCAAAAAATCCGTGGAAAGCCTGTTTGCTGCGGATTTCCAGCTGATTTAAATCCAATACCTTCGTAATTAATTATTGATTTAAAATCCGAAGGAAAATTTCATGAAGATTTATCCACAACAAATAACAAAAGAATCTGCAGCAACTATTTTATGAAGAGAGTCTAACTTAAGGGATTTGCTGCGGATTTTGAAGAATATTCCGCAGGTAATTTCTTAGAAAAATCCTTTGTAATTTCTCATGAAACATAACTCACAGCAAAATCTCAGGAAACTTTAAAATTTTCTTATTACTTTTATTCAACAAAACTTAACATAAATGACTTTCAAAATTTTAATTTTATTATTAAGCATGTTGACCAACAAAAAGAAAAAGACTCATGTTCATATAATTGCACCAACTATTATTTACTAGGAACAATTTTCTAAACTTTGATTGAGGAATAAATAAATGATAATAGCTACCTTCAATACAAGCAAAAGCTTATCCAAAATCACATAAGCCAATATAGCTCAATATAAGGTGTTGAAATAAAAACCTAAAAGCAGCAACTTATCTAAAATCAAATGCTGATATGAAATTGCAAAAAATACCACTTGATGGAATTCAAATTTGCAGGATAAACAATGTTTATGTAAAACTGTTTATTATATCAAATTTGCACAAAAGTGAAATGTAACTGCAGTCTGCAACATACAATATATTTAATCTAAAAGTGGACAAACTATAAATGTCTATGTATACATTAATTGTTCCTCGTTTGACGTGTTTGACAATGATGGCAAAGTTGTCTTCCTATAAAAGGTAAAGTAAAAATATTAGAATTAAACATCAATCGGAAACTAATATTAAGGTATAATTATTCTTTCTTATGAATGTTATTATTATGTTTAGTCCTCAGGTGTGAATTATACAAGTACTTATAGTCCTTGGTCAAAACAGAAAACTAACTATGTATATTGATTATTTGTTATCAAACTATTCTTATATGAATGTTATTATTTATTTTGGCACATCTATTAAACCGTAATAATTTTGTATTTTTTTTCTTCATTAAATGTATTTTATCTGATTTTATTAGTATAATTTGGTTTTTAATTGTTTTTATTATTTTTTATTAATTAAATTAACAAATAATTATTTGTTATAAAAAATTTAAAAAATAAAATGCAATAGATGATCGAATCTCCGGGATGCGACCTCCTATTAAAGAAAATAAAATATCCTTCATGTGGTCGTATTCTCACCTTGGGATCTCATGAAGGTAAAAAAAAAGTAGAACATTTTGATATAGAAATTTTAATGTATGGTATAATGGAGAATTTTAAATAAAAAAAGATATAAAAGAATTTCAAACAACTTTTATTACCCCCAATTCATCAATAGACGACCTTTTATGTAGTCAAATATAAGCCATGCACATCTATTTTGTTTCATTCTTGTACAGAATGAGTATTGGATGTAAGTAGTTTTCACAATAGAACAACCAACAATATCTATAGCACCAAAAGATTTATGTATTGTTCCCATGGAACTCACTGAGCATCTAAAGATATGTGTCGTATCAGCACCTCTGATCAAAAGTGTGTATCGGTGTTCAACACGTGTCGGTGTCACAACATTGACACCTTGATTTGACACCACACTACACCACATTCATCTAATTCATTTTCTCACATTATTATCGACATCGACATAGCTAAAGATTGATAAAGCTCTTTAACCACCAATATCAATAATTTAAAAAGTTTTTACAAATCCCATAGAAAGTAGATTCATAGAACCAAACTTTAAGATAGAAGACAAATCCATATACATACAAATCATAGTTTTACCTATAAATCTCATAGAGCATGTGCGTGTGGAGGCACCGAACTGAAGTGACAATATCAATTACAAGAAATGGGGGTTTCAATTGTAATTGCCCATTTTTAAAAAATTCCTGTTTAATCTCAAAATATTTAACTCAAGATTAATCTTGGTTTTAAAACACAATAAAAGCATAACGTTATTGGTTAGTGAAATCACAAAATTAACTTATCTATGAGATATATGGTTAGTTGATCATAAACAAATAGAGATAAGGGAAGGAATATCACACAGAGATATATCCTGGTTCACCCAAAGTGGGTTACGTCAAGTCTTCACAATTGTGAGATTTTGCACTAAGTGTTCAAAACAAGACCATTCTTGGTTTTCACACAACCTTTTCCAGGTCAATCTTGATCTGTTACAGTATGTTACCTTTCAACCTAGAAACGATTTCCACAGGTTACCTTTCAATCTTTAGAGATGATTTTTATAGATCACCTCTTAATCATAAAAGGATTTTTACAATTTTACTCAAGCTATATTCAACACAATAGTCTTGAGTTACAAATGTGATGATTGAAAGAGTTTGATGAGTCTGAGTGTACTCAACATTTGTTTGAGTTTAAATTCTTGGCTAAAGACTCACTAGAATAATTATGAGATCTAGATGAAACATAACTTGAACCTTTCCTTTTGATTGAAGAGCTTATGAACTTTCAAGTATGATAGTATATGTGATAGATTGCTTTGCACTTGAAGCTCTGCCTTATCCTTGACCTTAAGGTTCATTTTATAGGCTTCAAGAAGGCTGATGACAACTCATCTAGCCGTTGAAAAAGATCCAGTTGTCTTGTGAAATTTTAAGTAGATAAGTGTTGTCTTAAAACAGGAATGTTCTTGCAAAACCAGAACGATCTTCGTTGCTAATTTGAGAGGTGCTGAGTTTAAGTTTCTTTGACAGTTGTCTTGAAATATTACTCTGCTTTCAGTCACATGTGCAGACTGCTCAGAGATGCAGCTGCAGTGTCCAATCGTGTCTGTCAATGATGTACTTGCTACTTGCTCAAATTGGAGAATAATCTTGTTTGTTTGATTATGATGCATAGCTTTTGTCTTTGTTCTTTGGAATAAATCATTTTCTGATGTGATCTTTGTATACTTCTGGTAGCTTTGTAGAGAATGATTGTATACACCATAAATGACCTTTTTCTTATTTTCTTAAGAACGGGAACATTCTTGATTTGAAGAGAACTAAAGGCTGTGAAGAACGACCTCTGTTTTTCGAAAATTCTGTCAGAATGTTCTTCGTTTATTTGAATGAACTTGCTTCTTCTAATATGATCTTGTGTTGATATGTTTAATACTTATCTTTGATCAATACACTCACAAACATATGTTAAATAATAAAACACTTTTTAGAATCATAATTAGAATTCTTAATTAACTTTTTTTGATTATCATCAAAATATTAATTTGGAATTTTGTCTCAACACGAACCAGAGTTGAGAATCCGATGAAGCTTCTCAAATGAAAAACCTAAATCAGTAAATCACAATGTGAAAAACCTTAATTAGTAAATCTCAAACAAAAGCTCAGAAAATTGAAAATCTCATCATCACTTGAAACGTAAAAAATCTAGGTTGAATACATACCGAACAAATTGTGAACGAGAAGAAGAGTGAAAAAAATGTAATGGAAGCTCATAAATTATTCCCATAGAAAACTCAATAATTGAATCGGAAAAAGCTCAAAAATGAAATCTGAAGATCGAAAACGAATGGAATGTCAAAAATTAAAGTGGATCAATATCAAATATGAAAGCACAAAAGAGCAATCTAGAGCTCAAAATGAAAATGAAAGGTTGAATTTAAGACTTGAAATGAAAACAAGGGTTCACGTAGATTTCACTCTGATTTTTTATTTAAATTTGTGTCGTTGTGTTTACTCTGATTTGTTTTACATAGTCTATGTATTTACTTTGATATAATCTACCTGAGTTGTGTATTTACTTTTTATTTTTTATTTTTTTAATAAGAAAAGTAAAAATTTGTCCTAAACAGGAAAATCCACAGGAAATCAACCGTAGATTTATCCAAAGAAACCTGATATAACTTATCTTGTGGATATTATTATCTTTGAAAATTTATCCAGAAAATTCGGCAGAAACCCCAAGGGAAACTTATAGGATTTAGCTGAGAATTTTTATTGACACGAAACTTCTCTTTGTTTGACAAATCCATAAAAAAATCCTTATTTCTTGCAGAAAATCCGCAGGTAAATCACATAATTTAAGTAGTGCGTGATCAGTGGCTTTACGAAATCACAATTTAGTAAATTTGAGTTCTATTAAATTTAGAAGATTAATTGTACTTAAATAACTTTTTTAATAATTGTTAAAGTAGTCTTTTTTTGTTTATAATAATAATGGGAGGTAGAAATTTTTATATTTTTATATTAATATCATAATAATAGTAAATCATACAAATTACGCATATTCATTATAATTATAGGTGTCAATTTAATCCACAGCTCACATGTTGAAGGGTAAAAAATTTCATAGTTATTAAATTCTCAAAAAATGAAGTCTTCTAAGCTAAAAATCCATTAAATTTTGTGGACTAAGCGGACCTATGGCCTCACTTTTTCAAATTTATCTTTTGATAAAAAGAATTTTGATTTTTTTTCGAAAATCATAAATATTTTCTCAAAAATTTTCGATAATAAAATTTCGATTTTTTTCTGATGAAAAATGATTAAAATTTTTTTTTGAATTTTTTTAATTTAAGAAAAAAAAAGTTTTTTCTTGAAAAATATTTTTTTGTTTTTTTCAATTATTTTTTTTTAAAAAAAATGATTTAAATTTTGTTTTGATTTTTTCTGACACTTAATTTTAAGATTTGATTAAATATTTTTTAGAGACAGACAAGTAATAATATATCATAAGCACATTTGGAATTGGCTGGTCATTTGTGTCATCAACGGATCACATTTGCATCTCTTTCCCTTTAAAATAAATTTAGGGTTTGTTTAACAGTTTGGAGAGGAAAAAGTTTTGCGAAGAGGATATAAGAGGGAATAAAAGAAAGAAATTTAGATTATAAAAAAAAATTAATTTTACATTTAATAATTTATAGATTATTTACTAGAGATATTTTTGAAAGATAAATTGTTTTATTTTTGTCTACTGTAATAAAAAATAATTTTTTTAAAAATAAATTAGTTATAAAAAATGGTTTTTATTATAAGTTACTCAAACAACCTTTTATTTGAATCAATTTTTAGATTCGATTTTTTTAAAGTTGTAGCAAACAGATAAAAACTTTTGAAAATAATTTTATTTTTAAAAAATGTAAGATTCGAGCTCTAGAGGCCATTTGGTACAACCTTACAACTCTTTGAAAAATTAATAATTTTTTAAAAAAATATCATTTTAAGAGTTTCCGTCTACTTGTTACATCTTTTCAAAAAAAAAATTAAAATTTTAGAAAAAAAAAAATTAAAATTTTAGAATAATTTAAAAACCGCTTTAAATGAAAAGCTATTTTGAATAGTTTATCATAAAAATCATTTTTGATAATTGATCATTTTTAAAAATATATATATTTTCATCACAGTAAACAAAGATCAAACATCTTTATGTTATTTTTAAATTTCTAATAAATAGTCTATAAATTATGAAATATCATAATTTGTTTTTATAATATATAACAAGTGAACTCATAGTCTCACTCAACTTGAATAATATGTCTAATTTTTTAATTAAAAAATCCTTTTAAAACCAAAGTACACATAAAAAATAAGTTTAAATGCACTTTCGACCCCCTTATTTTGTCTAAATAAATTTTTGGTCTCCTCATTTTTTAAATTGGTTTTTCGATCCCCTTTTAATTAATTCTTGAGATTTTTTTCCGTCTCTGTTATTTTTTGATAATGTACTACTCTCATTAATGATGTGAAGCTTAGATGACATTTGTAAGTTGGAATATTTTTCATTTTATTTTTTTGTTATTAATTTTATTTATACAATAAAATATTAAAAATAAATTTATTTTATGTTATTTATATATTAAAATATTTGAAAATAAAAGTAAAATTTTTAAAAAATATTTAAAAAATATATATCTTATTTTACTTTTTTAATAATATAAAATTTTAAAATATTTATATAAATTATTTAAAATTTAATAATTTTTTATATTATTTAATTTTATTTTTCATATTTAAATTTATTACATTTTTAATATTATTTAATATTTATATATTAAAATATTAAACATAATTTTATTTTATTTTATTTATAAATTAAAATAATTAAGTTAAAATTATAATTTAAAATTTGTTTATTTTATCCCACAATAATTTAAAATATTTATATAAAAAATAAGTACAACAATAGTGACATATAAATTATTTTATCCAATTCACAAATGCTACATAAGTGTCATGTTATTATTGAGGGTGACACATAGTAAAAAATTGTGGACGACCAAAAGAATCCCCATAATTTGTTAATAGGGGACAAAAAATTTGGTTTTAGAACTAGGGGACTAAATATTCATTTTAGACAAAATAAGGGGATCAAAAGTGCATTTGAACCTAAAATGTATTAGAGTAGGTTTTGATCACTTAGATAAAATTTTCAAATCATTTTCATCTATTCACTATAATATGTACTCAAAGTGTACCAATTTAAGACAACAACAACATGAGGTTGTTAGAAAGTATGCATGGAAGAGTGATCATTAATTCTTACAGGTGGATTGCGAGCAATCAAATAAAGGAGTCGATGGCTATCATTGCTGATTACATTGATAGAATCACTTTTTGAGGTATACTAAAATAAATGAAAAAGTTTGAGAAGACTGCCAAACAATTACAATCTCTTACACCAATAATTTGCCATATTTATATAAAGATGTATTTAGACAATTAAGAAAACGTGAATCTCCTTTCATTTGTTTGCTTACAAGATTCAATGAAAAATCGCAAAAGATACTTGTGGAAAATTGAAATTGTAAAGTTCTATCACTGAACTGTTTTCTGACGGTAAATATTCAACTACAAATCATTATTTTTCTAAGATTTGTGTGATAAAAAATTGCAATAAATGAGTGGCTTAAATTCTCCGATGAATTGATAAAGAAAAACGGCATATAACATGTTGGGAAAAATAGAAAAATATTATAGTGCGGTTCATGAAATAATGTGGGGTTGTTGTTGTTTTGGATCCTAAATACAAAATACAGTTGCTTGAGTATTATTATGTTAAGTTTTATGGACATGATGCTAACGACCAAGTAAAGTCAACCCAACAATTTTGATATGATTTGCTTTATGAATATCAATTGAAAATGAATAATGGTTCTAGTAGCGATTCTTAAATGTTGGATGCTCATGTTCATAATGTTGACAATGATGCTTTATAAGATTATAATATGTATGTGAGAAGAAAAAAGAGCTAAAATTTAATTTGTCCAAATTGAGTTGGATATTTATTTAGAGGAATAAGTTTCACCAAGAAATTCAGATTTTGATATTTTGTAGAAGTTGAATGGCATTAATTATCCAACACTTGAAGTCATTGCAAAAGATGTATTTAGCGATGTATTTTTCTACGGTAGCTTTTGAATATTCATTTAGTACCAATAAACATATCTTAAGTCCTCATTGAAGCCAACTTCATTGAACTACTTTAGAAATCTTGATGTCTTTTAGAAGTTGATTATAGAGTGATGAGAATATTGATATTTTTTTGAATTATTTATTTAAATTTGATTATATTTGAAATAACTAATAATTTTATATATTTTAAGTAATCATCGTTTATATTATACTATATTAATATTAATAGGTGATTTGAATTCTAAAGTGGATAATGAAAATGTTATGTAATCATCGTTTATATTATACTATATTAATATTAATAGGTGATTTGAATTCTAAAGTGGATAATAAAAATGTTATTTTACTCACTGAAATAGAGTATGGTGATGAATGTAATCTCTACACTATTTGTATTAAATTTGTGAAATTAAATATTTATATTTTTAAATGTAGATTAATTGTTGATCAATGGTATTACTTCAATTTTCAACTCCGACCTAAAAAATTATCATTGAAAAATTTGTTGTTGATTTAGAACTTTATTTTTTTATTATTTGAAATTTTTATTGTTTTGATGGATTAATTTTTTTGTTGATTTGACATTTTTGTTGGAATTGATATTTTCACATTAAAGATCTTGTGACTTTTAAGAAACTTAAACTAATGATTGAAATATTGTAACTTTTGTTGATTTGAGTTTTAGAACTTTGGTTTTTTAAAATGTAAGTTGTATGATTAATTTATGTTAAATGCTATTAATTAATTTAATTATTGATTTTTGATGGTATGAAAAAAAGAAACGTGCAAGATTCGAAAAAACATGGACACACCGTAACAATTTCTAAGACAAAGGCGACGTGAATAACAGATAAATGCTTAAAACCACTCTCGTTCCACCCGGTTTGCCATTCTTAATTTCATCTTGGAAAATTATATTAATACCTCACTTTTTTGCATTTTTTTATCCTAATTAACAAAAAAGAAGTTCAACCATTTTTCGGTGATCATTTAATTTTTGGTGATTAAGTTCAACCATTTGAGATTGAGATCTATGCAAAAAGCAGAATTTCTATATGATGGAAAGTAGCAGTGGTGCCTATTTTGGTTAAACTAAATTAACTAATTAAGCCCGTGACTCTCTAATTTGACAGAACTTCATAAAATGATACACGATGAACAAGCCGTGGCCCAAAACGCGTGAAAAGCCAGGATAATTTGAAATTTCTTATATTTGAAAAAATTACTTTCAATCAAGTCAATATATTTAATTATATAAAAAAATCCATAAAGGCAATTAGTTGTAACTAATTACAGTGGGTTCTGTGGGCTTTAGTTGTATAGGCTTCTACTCTAGGCTCCTAATACTCGTAGACATCTCTGGCTCATTTTTTCAATCGTAGGCCCAATCGACAGCTAATTGGCTACGAAAAAGAAGTAACACGGGTGCTCAAATTATAGTTCCACTTGTCCATAATGCTATTTAATAATCCCTATCGTTCTAAGAAGAAAAATAGAAAAATATTAATATCAATAAATTTATTATTATTATTATTATTTATTATTTAATTATTTTTATAAATTCCTTAAATCTTAATTCAATTGACAAATGTCGATATTGTTAAATTGAATTATAGTAGAATTTATTAAGATAATTTTCTTTTTATAAATATACTTCTCATAAAAAAATAAGAGATATTAAATACAATCTATAAGAATTAAAAAATCATTTAAACAATAAATATATCTTAAAAACTACAACTTTTTTTATAAATGATATACAAAAATTTTAATTTTAATTTATTTATAATTGAGACTAGAGGTAGTAGGTGATATCATATGGGCAACAATAGATTCACAACAATGCTCAGACCTCTTAAATAAAAATGGTTAGAGTTCAATTGTGATTGTTATGTATGAAAAAATTCAGTTGAAAGGAGAAATTTTTTCTTGTGTGATCAATAAATTCTTTAACAAAGATTAATTACTGTTAAACAAGAATAGTATAGTTGTATTTATATGAAGATTTTAAAATAATAGCTTATATCATATGATTTTTTTATTAAAAAAAATTATATTATAGCTGATATTGATTGAATGATTGCCCATAACATTGCTTATCTTGAAAGCAACGAAAAATATCACTCTGATAACTTATATTGATATACGAACAAAACTGAATAGGATATATACTGTTCTGCCCAATCTATTAGGTTTAACCTTAATTTTTGATGGTAACAATTTTTTTCTCCTCTTAACTAATTATACTAACCACTAACATTTTTCTATAAAAAAATTATTTCTCATTTTGGCAATTCTTTCTATCGAGTTAACTAAAAATGAATTTTGGACGGATGCATTATCGATAAAAGTGAAATTCAGACAGATTAATTTCGAATGGCTTTTTCTGATATTTTGCATGGATATGGAACAAAAAAAAATTGTCTTTTTTGGGGAGAATTTCAGACAAACTTTTAAATTTTTAATTTATTTCTAATGAAGTTTGGACATAATTATTTTAAGGAATTGCCGTTTTAGAATAAATTTTAAACAAAATATACAAATACATACATATGTTGAGGGTGTTGATCAAGTATATGACCTTAATGTAGATATTATATATAGGTATGAATAATAAAAATAAATATTAAACAATATATATAATGAGCAAATTAAGTAAAACAAAGTGTAAAAGAAGTTGTACACGAATCGATCGAAAAAGACTCGTTTGTTTAGAAAAGTAATGCAAACAAGATTCATATGATGGTTCTAACACAAAATACAAAATGCTACAAACTAGGATGATTCAAGTGTTCATTATACTTTGTCATAAAAAAAAAAAAAGTGTTCACTATAGTCTATAGTGAAGAACAAAGTAACACTAACATATACGGACATACTAGAACGTTTTTTTTTTTTTCATGAACTCCATTTTAATGAAAACGGGAGGGATGACAGACAAATTTTGGGATAGGAAGCCGATTGATGTCAGTCCCTATGTCAGCTGTGCTCACAAGCATCCAAAACCTAAAACAAATTCAAGGGTTTGGTGCCAGCTAAAACTTACTCTTTCACATGTTGCTTCTATTGCTAAATTTCTCCTATAATATACCATTTGATATTAATTTAATTATAATTAATATGTTGTTTGTCCATTACTTCAATTACACAACTCACCCCACATGGTATACTGAAAAACCTCACAAACACTATATAAACCCCTATTGGTCACCATTAGTAACTCACATCTTCACACTCTCTTAAGCTCTAGTAGCTAGTATTTGCATGCAAAACATAAAAACTAGCTACTACTACAAGAGTTTAAGATGACTTCCAAAACTTGTTCCTCCCTTGCTCTTTTCCTCACATTCAACATTCTCTTCTTTACACTTGTCTCTTCTTGTGGGACTTGTGGTCCAAATTACCCAAGCCCAAACCCAAACCACAAGCCAAAGCATAAGCCAAGCCCAAACCCTTACGGCGGCACTAGTCCTTCAGGTGGCTCCAGCCCTTCAGGCGGCTCGAGCCCCTCCGGAGGCTCGAGTCCTTCTGGCGGTTCGAGCCCTTCCGGCGGTGGCACGGTTGCCACGTGCCCACGTGACGCACTCAAACTTGGAGTATGTGCCAATGTCCTAAATGGATTGTTGAATGTAACTTTAGGTCAACCACCAGTTACCCCTTGTTGCTCACTCCTACAAGGCCTAGTTGATCTAGAGGCTGCAGTTTGTCTTTGCACTGCCCTTAAAGCTAACATTTTAGGGATAAATCTCAACCTTCCTATCTCGCTTAGCTTGCTTCTCAATGTATGTTCAAGACAAGCTCCACGTGACTTCCAATGCCCTTAATTTCATCATGCACGCGCGGCGATTGCACATTATATATCAACCTATTTACTTTTGCTTCTTAATTATTTGTTTGCTTCCTCATTGAATACGTGCATGGATGGTTAACTTCTTGTTATTCCTTTTGATTTGGTGTTTGTTTGATTTATCTTGGTCAGATTGTCATGATAAATGTATTCCCTTTGCTAGGGGAAGGAGATTAATAACTAGTGTTATTTATTTTTTCGTTGAGAAATGATTATTGTATTATTACTATATTTTTGCTTTGATTTTTTTTTTTAGTCTTGTTAATTTTTGATTCAGTGCCCGACATGAGGAAAACGAATATCTAGAAAAATATATAAAATACTAAAAGAAAAAGTTAACAGTCATGTAAACGCTGCAATGAGTCCGTGACTATGGCATATATGTATATTATGAAATTAAATTAAGAATTAATTTTGTCCAAAAATATATCATAAAAAGTTTATGTGTTTGGTTCAAATTTATTTATATCATTTTTTTGAACAATTTTTATTTATATTTAGAGACAGAGATGTTGAGTTTAAATACGAGTGGTTAAGTTCTACATTGATTGTAAATAAGCAAAATATTAAATATATAAAAAATGACTCATGTATATATTCATTATTTTAAGATTTTTGGTAGAAATATAGTGTCGAAATCTATTATAAATTATTTAGCATTTAACTTAAGATTGCTTTCGTCCCCAAATTCTCTCACAAATGATATAAGAGCCATGAGTATCATAGCAAATGGTATGGATAAATTTGATTTTCAAAAACCTTTTTGCAAACAAGGTAGATATGAGATGGTAAAACTTGCTTAAAAATAACCACATAATATATAAGAAAATGTTTTAAATATAATCACACGGTTTATTCCATAAAGATGGTCGGTTAGTAGTTATCGATAAAATTGATAGATACTTCCAACCAAATAGAAAAGAGTGAAATACTAATGAAGAAATACATTTTTTAATGTCACATGTATAAGAGTTTAACGGATATTTATGATAATTAAAACAAAGCTAAAAAACTAATTAATAAACAAGAAAGAAGTATTAAACTAAATCAATGTGTCTAGGTTCGTAAAACTAAAACGGCTACATGAGTGGGAAATGAAGTCTTGAACCATAAAAGAGAAGAGAGCTAGAAACACACAAGAACACAAGTAGACGTAACAAAACATTATGATGATGATTCACGACAATGCAATATAGCTTTATACCAACTCTAGGTTAAGTGAATATGGGGCCCTCCACTATTCGGTAAATAAGTGTGTCTAGTCAATGTGATCCAATGGTTAATAAGACCTCTCTATTGTAGTTGTATAAAGACCACTTCAAATTATACTCTGCCTTTGAATACCAAAAATAACTTATGGAGAGAACGAGAGGAAGGAGGTTAATTCGTAGGTAGGAGGTAAAAAACACTCAACAAAGCGAAAGAGCAATAAAAAACAAGCAATGAACATGTATGTATGCACAAGTTGGCATGTGTGAAAGTGACAAAGTAGTGGGAAGTGGTATTGTGGAGAATGTTGTTGGGGACCCACAAGACTTAGTTGGAATGAATCAAAATTTGAGGAGGCCCAATTTAAATTCTGACTTAAAGCCCGGTGGTGAAAGCATTCTTTAGGAGTTGGGCCAAATTGGTGAAAGGTTTGAAACAAGGGATCCACTACCTCCTTTTTTCTTTTTAATTATTGAAGATGGTTTGACATGTTTGCTACAAAATGCTATTGATATGTTGAAGGGAGGATGACACAATTCTACAATACGAAGGAAGTTGACATAATTTGGGGACTATCAAACCCTTGCTTTAGGTCTCTAGGAAGAAAAAAAAATCTTTGTAAAAACTTTTTGGACTCTAGTGGGGGAAGTTTATAGTTTTCTTTTTTGTTATTTTTTCTTGCAATTTTTTTTTTTAATTTTAACGTTCCTTTAGTCCTCCAAATATGTTGGACTTATTCTGCATAAATTAATTGTCTCATCTCTCCAAATAGTTTTACCTTGAGTGTGTTTGTTTAAAGTTATAGTTGTAGACTCTTGGGAATATATGGATAGTAAATAAGTATTAATTATTATGTTTGTTACAAATTTACAAGGTTATCAAACTTTATTCTTGGATATAACAGGTTTCTTAGGAAATAAATAACTTCCACATTTTCATAATTTTATTCCCAAAAAAAGTAGGTGGAAAAAAGTTCTCATAGAAATAGAAATGGGAATAAATCCTTGTGTAACCACTACCTAGGAATGAAATTCTCATCATGGAAAAATGATTCCCATAAATAAATCTAGATTTCAAACAAACACATTTATGATATGGGAGATCTCTAAAGATTCCAGATGCAAGGTCCATTCATTTCCAAAAAAAATTAAAAAATTATGGTCCATTATTCCTTGGATTGTGACAATATGATTTCTATTCACATGAGTTAATATTTAGAACTAGAATTGATGTTCCAAACACAATAAACATTCCATCAAATTTCAAAAATTAGAAATTCATTCAAGACTTTTCAACTAGAAATTACAGTTACGAAGTACAACTGCATTCGCAGTAAATGATGAGTTAATTAATTAGCAAAAGTAGCTAACAACACTTCATCAGTCATCAACCACAATATAAAGTACAAAAAAAAAGAGCACATCTTAGAAGTGATTTAATAAAAAGTAACACTTAATTAATTGCACTGAAAATCAGAGGGTGGAGTCTTCTCACAAGCATTAAGGATCAAACTAAGTGAAATAGGAATATTAATATTAATGCCAAGAATGTTAGCTTTGATTGCAGTGCAAAGACAAACAGCAACTTCAAGATCAAGTAGTCCTTCTAAAACAGAACAACATGGATGTTCTGGTGGTGACCCAATCACTGCACCAATTGGCCCATTAAGCAAATTTGCACAAACTCCTAATTTAACTGCATCTCTAGGACAACTCTTTGTGGAAGGACTTGTGTTTGGGAAAGGAAATTGGTTAGGATTTGGATTTGTTTTTGGACAAAAGTAACAACCATTTGCTATAACAAAAAAAAGCATAACATTGATGATGGAAAAGAGAGCAACATTTGAAGATCTAGAAGAATTCATGATTAATCTCACTGGAAAATTGGTGATAAAATTAAATATTAATTTTACAAATGTAAATGTGTGAAGGAGGAGTGAATGGTGCTGTTATTTATAGTGTAAAACAGTAAATTGTCACAAGTTTTAATGTAAAAACATGTGAACCAACCAAGCTGTCTTTGAGTTTGGATGGTAGTGAAAGCGAATCAATATAAAAAATAAAATAAAAATATAATGGAAGGGTACGTTTCACTACCCAATAGTAAATATTTGATTAATTGATTATGAAATGGACCAATTGGCATGTGAGTATAGTACTCCCGTGAACTTCATCCATGATCCTCGAGCAAACGACCTGTTAATTGATTTTCCAATGGTTGGTTTGCTTAGATCTCTCTCTCTTTTTTCTATTCAAATCAATAGTACTAGTATAGTAATGGAATAAAACCATCTATTCTGGATCTTGAAATTATAAACCTCACATTGTATAAACATTTTGACCTCACACAAATTTAAGAGGTCTTAGTTTGCCCGAATTAATAAATTTAAGGTTTTAATTTGTTCAAATTAATAAAAATCTATTTTTTTAATTAAAATGAATTAATCATTATCATAATCCTAATTCTTAGGAGGAATCCTCTGCAAAAGCACAATTTTCATCCCTTCAACTTCATCACCATATTCAACAGCTCAACCTACAAACTAATTAATTCTTTAACCCAAAAAAGAAAAATTATCCCTACATCAAAACCTCCTCTCTTCTCTCCCCTTCTTCAACCAAAATAAATCAATTTGAAAGACAAGTACAAAGAGAACACTAAGGATCATACTAATGAATGCTCTAAACACATTAGTTAAAGATTCTATAAAAAGAAATTTTATCTTAGAAAATACAAGTTAAACATTTATCAAAATAACAAATGTAAAATTTTTTATACAAAAGTTACATATTTTGTTTCCTTAAATATTGCACTAAAGACACATGTTAACATTTTCTTTAACACAAAATATACATTCACTATAAATATTATAGCATTTAATAAATTTATTTTGGACATTGTGCTCTAGAGCTGCAACACTTAAAAAATAACATACATTCTCTTCTTCTCAATCCATGTGAGAGGGTGATTTAAGACAATTTTTTTATTTGGAATCATCCTTACAGATTACTTTTTCCTCATTTAATCTAAAATAAGTGGTTTACAACATTTAGTTTTTCCACATTATTATGTTTTTCGATTTTATTATGGTCATTTGGTTCAAAATTTTACAAATTTTAATCAATGACTTTAGTGTCATCAATGTTACAGATTCGTAGATATAAATTTTTCAAACACTTGAATTTTGTCATATATGTAAACATGTTGTTATTTGTGTATGTTGTTATTTTATTTTATTAATTTGGATACTATGATTTTGTTCGCACATTTATCATTTTTAATTTAAACGACTTTAAATTTATATTATATAAAAACATTCTATCAATTTAAATAAATAAATATATGTTTCTTAATAAGAAAAATTGATTTTGACTTAGTCATTCTTATATATAAGACCAAAGGAGTAACAATTAATTTCATTTCATTTTTTCAAAATAATAAAAATAAAATTTTAAATTATCCGTTATGGAAACGTGTTCCATGAACACAAAATATTATTGAAAAATAAAATTAAAATTAATTGAAAGATAATCATAAAATAATAACATTAAATATAGTAGACGCAGTTAATATTTATCTATATTTTAGAATTTATATCAATAAACATAATTTTATTTGTATATTTATGAGAGAGAAAATACGTAATAGATCATCCGTCTCAAATTATAAGACTTTATTTCTTGTTTTTTGTCTCTTAATATAAATATTATTTTCAGTTTAAATTATACTAATGATTTATTTCTAGAAAAATATACTCTACGTGTTTCTTTTTAATTGTTACTTTTTAGATTTTAATTTACACATGACAAAAAAAACTAATAAAATTTATTATTTTTGATACAATTATTTATCTTTTTTGTATAATACCCTTAATAATTTATCATCACATCTTATATTTTTCTCTCAATAATAAATAATTAAAAGTGTTATTGACAAATCAATAATTAATTTTGTATTAAACTTTGAAAATGACAATTAAATAGATATAGTTTTTTTATATATAAATATGACGATTAAAAACAGAGGGAGTAGTTTTTTGCCCTCTAAAAATATACTTCAAACTCATGAAAGAAGAAAAACTGGATCTGATTTCTGGAGAAAAGACTGGAGTTTGAGATTCCAAGATTGAATTATATAATTTTTTTTATGGTAAAAAAAGTTCAATGTGATATTATTTTCTTGGTCATCTAAATATTCTATTAATTAAATAATTAATTGTACATCATAAATCATAAAATGAAATTCCAATTCTTAAATTTTAATTCTAAATATCTGTCAATAATATAATTATATTGGATTTTTTTTAAGTTTTAGTTTCATAACTTTTGCACCTATTACTATAATTAGAGGCCAAGGTTAATATTTGAATAAAATATAAAGGAAAAAAATATATATTTTAGTTAAAATAAAATAAGAGAATATTAATCGTATTTAATATATATATATATATATATATATATATATATAATAT
>JBBPBQ010000002.1:10995842-11036493 GCA_037974755.1 Cicer yamashitae
TAAGTATAAAAAAAATATGTAATAAATTGAATTGAGTTTATCAAGATAAGTGTTCAAATACATTAAAACTATGATAATAAATTTAAGGGTTTGATAAATTTTTTGTCTCTATAAATATATTTTATTTCGTTTTTAGTCTTTTTAATTATTTTTTTCAAAATATAATCATTCAAATATTTTTCCTCAATAATTTTAGTCTCTGCTTTTAAATTAATTAATGTGTATTGTTTGAATTTTCGAATTATTTTTTACATGCATGTTTATAACATTATAAGAAACTCTCTTACAAATATTTAAAATATTTTAACCAAAGATGAATTAAATATATATATTTTAAAAAAATTTAACGCTTAAAAATTCCTATTTAAGTAATATTTTGTTGAAAAAAATTTAAATATTTATAGAAGAGATTCTTATAATGTTATAAATATGTGTGCAAAAATTCGTTCAAATATCTAAATGATATACATGAGTTGACTTAAAAACACCAAAATTGTCCTGTAGTCTTAGGTCAACTGACAAATTTCGATATTGCTAAGTTGTGTCTTGTCCCAAATTTGAACTCGAGGTATAATTTATTTTCTCTTCTAAGATAAAAAAAATTATTTAAATTTTTTTAATAGAATTAAAAACAAAATATAATATATTTATAAAAACAAAAAATTTATTTAACTTTAAATTCAATCCAGAGTCGTTACATATTTTTTTATCTAGAAATATATGTCATATTTATTTTACCAAAAAATATATTTCAAAATTTGAATTTATATGAAATTTTGTATATTTGATTTCAATATAATGTAATAATAATCAATATTTAAATTGATAAATTCAATAAAAATATATTATTTTTTTAAACAACAAAATTATCAAATCCAATTGGCACAAGAAGTGCAACAATGTACACTTAGCCTGTTGCAAAAAAAAAATGTACACTTACAACATGATATCTCCAATCTGTAACAACCTCATTTTTATTAAGCTGGTTACTTAAAAGCAGTTTGATGTTGCTCAATTTTTTATTTATTTTTGGTCTTCGATGTTGCTCAATTTTTATCTAACGAACTTATTATTTAACTGAATGAAGGTTTAATGATTAAACGTAGACAATATTTTTTTTTTTGGCAGAAAACAAAAACAAATCTTCATACTATATCTTAATCTCGTAATCAATAATCAATTATGTGCATTGTGTTCACACAAATTAACTATTTTAAGCTCGAAATTTTCGGCCAGATGTTTGCGAGCTGAATAAACTTTAGGAAAGTACATGTGGAGCCCATCTTGGTTAAACGATGCCCGTGAATCTAATTTGTCCCATATATACTTCATAAAATTATCACAATTGCCTCAAAAAAAATTATCACCATCCTCATCATATTATAGAAAGAAAAATTGTCTTGGCTGAATAACTTCCACCGAGAACATGCCAATTATGCCATGATCCAAACGCGTGGAAAACTTTTATTTTGCTTTTAAAAGTAATAATTAGCACTCAAGGTCACAGGCTAATCTGAAATGGATCTATTTTAAGAAAAAAATTTAAGTCAATAATAATAGACATGTCGAGAAAGGATTAAAAGGAATATAAGAATGTGGAACGGTTCCAATACAACTAAGAACGCCAAGTAACAACGCGTTAGTTAAAATTTTGGACTTAATGGTTCAAAAATAATGTTTTGGATTAAGTTTGCGTATAGGTTTAATTTTGATGCACAGTACATTAATATATTATAATTAAGCATGTATATTACTTTATAAATAATTACAGTAAAAATTAAATATTTTTAATTATCTTATAATTGTATTAATTAAATGGTATATATATAAAAAAATTAAATCGACGATGTATATAAATCAAAATTTTGTATTTACATTTTTTGTTTTTGATTTTAAACCAGTCATTTGAATTTTTTAATAATTTTTTATTAATATTTAAGATATATTTAACAACTACTTTATAAAAATTTAAAATTTTTTTAAATATGAATTTTTAAACTTTTGAGACTTATAAATTCATACTTCATTTATCGCTTGTCAAAAGATAGAAAAATTTTGTAAATATTAGTGCATGTAAAAAATTATTTAAAAATTTTAAAAATAGACAATAGTTGGATTAAAATTAAGAACTGAAAATAAAAAAATTTATGAGAATAAAAATTGACGAAACTTTTTATAAAGACTAAAAAAGAAATTGTGAGATTTTATAAAGTCCGCAAAGTTATTTAACCCAAAGTAATTTAATATTTTCTCTAATTATCTACTTTTACAAAGGGGTATGGATGGCTACACCAGTTGCTCGCGAGCTATGTGCTACACCAGTTGCATATATAAGTATATTTGTTCAATTTATTTGTACTCTTGGTTTGCTTATATGCATACATTAGATAGGGATTAACATAAGAATGGAGTTCTTGGCTAATTAGTTATGAGTTACTAAATATGTTCACTTCTCTCTCAACAAAAATCACTCTAAAATTCTTGTGGTTTGTTGAGATATGTTTACAACTAGTAATGATAATGTCAAACTCTAAAATATCTACTTTATTATAATGAATGGCATCAAGCCATCAACTACTATCTTGCAAAGTTGCAGTCAAACTAAAAAAATAACATTATCAACTTCCCTATCTTGCATAATCACATCACATAGAATTTTGAGTACTACTACAATTTATAGTACAAAAAATAGAAATGGATGATTTATGTTTATAGAAATAATTATTCAATAAATTGTTTTAATTTAATTTATTATATGAATAAATTATATGTAAATTATTTTTCTTTTCAAAAACATTAACAAATTTTGGGTGTATGTTTCCCCTAATTTAAAATTTTGAATATCTAAAAAAAGCATTTTTTTTGTAATCAGAAAAAAAAAACATATTGACACATTGTTTAATATGTTACTTTATGAAAATGTATTCATACTATACCAAAAAATATTTAATATATTAATTTATGAAAATTTTTCAAACTATAAAAATCAAGTTATTTAATATGATAATTTAGGAAGTTTTATTTATACTGTAAAAAATTATGTGTTTTTAATATTTCACTAATTGAGGAAGTTGACATTAATTATATTTTAAAGTTAATAATTTTAATTTTAACTTTAATTTTAAAATAGTTTTTAAATCCAAAAAATTATGGGCCAAACACACCATAAAAAGGATAATGAATATTGTAAACGAATTACTGTGCGTTATTGGCTTCCGGTTATCACTAGGCTTCGCTTATATTATTTGTTTTAATTTAAAATTTCCAAGAAAAAAAGATTATGATAATACCTAAAAAAGGACTATGATAATTTAGGATTAAAGTAAATAACTCATTTTAAATATAAAATAAATAATATTTAACAAATCAAAATAGATGTTATAAGTATATTATAATAAATCACGAGTTTGTTATAAATCAATTTTACTCACTTGTTCTAGAAGTTGTTTTATATATCTATATATATATATATTTATTTGTGATAGTAAATTCTATAATTTAAATTTAAGGTATAAATAAAGTTTTGTCAGATATGATTATGGTCAGAAATCGAATTTGGATAGGCTTATATTTTATTTTTGACAGGCTCCTAGTTTCTTTTTTTGACAAATGAGGATAGGCTCCACTCAAAAAACAGTAGGCTTATCTGTTTTTTTTTTCAACACTTAAGACTTTGTGATGCAAATGACACAGAATTAGCGAGAACAAACAAATAACAATAGTATAACCTATTAAATTGGGGATACAAGGTTGCTTGGTTAGAGTGAAAGGAATTGAGTAACAAGGAGATTGAGGGTTTTACCTTACTTATAACATTAACTTTTAGTTATTTATTTCTAAAATAAGATTTTTGATTTTCATGTTTATAATTTGTGGAATTTTATTGATTTCACTCTATTTTTTATGATGTTGTATGTTCACTAATGATGTGTTAGTAGTGTAATACCACTGAATTGGATAATATTATGTCTATATCAATAATTAATATTTTGTTTTATTACTTTTTATTCAACAAAATTTCATGAATGTTTTTATTAGTAACAACATAAGAAAATATTATGAAGGATAAGAAAAAATGTTGAAGTCAATTCTATTTTATTCAATTCAATTGTCACACATCATTGCTATGTCACAATTGAGTTTGTCGCATCATAAAAAAATAAAGAAGGACCAACAAAATTCTACAAATTATAAAAGAGATGATCAAAAATTAAATCAAATAAATAACGATTCGACATGTTATGTGCCTATATGGTACAACTAAGATTTTTTTTTGACAAAAAAATAAACTACTAAATCTATATAAAAAATCACTTATAGTTTTTGGTCAAAAAATTGTTCAAAATCACTTCTCAAATGAACGAAGAAGAGATAACTTAATTTTCTTAGGAAAGATACAGCTGAGATTTATTAAATTCATAATATATATTTATTCATTCCCTATCTTGAAAGGAATTCCAAGATAACAACGAAAACCAATAAAAATGCTATAAAAAAAAAATATCAGACAAAACTTAAATATATCTGTTTAGATATTTTACGTATGGGTCTTAAATTTTTTACGGTTAAATATGCGTGCTTATTTTATGAGTGATGATTGACAAAGTTTTATGAGTGTGTATTTCTTTTTAAATATTTCTAAGACTACCTTTTTATTCAACAGTTTATTTATTGTCTTGTTATTAAAAAAAGTAAGTGTATCTCTCTCTATATAGAAAGTAAATATTGACTCCTAGCCTTTGTTTGGTTTTGTAAAGATAGTAAGAGGAAAGGAAGAGAAAGACATTAAAGTAGACCAGAAAAACAAAATATGGGAAGAGATATATTTTATTGGTTTGTAAGAGAAAAACTTTTTTTTGGATGAATATTGCAAGAGAGAAACATGAAGGAGAAAAAGGAAAGTTCACTTTCCTGACTTAATTCAATAGATAATAAGAGGACAATAAAACATATGCAGAATGGAAAAATTACCTAAAATTTAAATTGAATATTATAGAGACGATAAAAAATAGTTGTTAGTCTTAATTTAATTAATAAATATTGATATTATTAAGTTAATATTTTGTTTTATATTTGAACTTGTAATTTTGCAATTATGTGAATTTATGATAGTATTTATCATCTCTTTTATCGATAAAATAATAAAAGGATAAAAATAAAATATATTCTCAATACTACAAAAAGAATTAGTTACATTACAATATAAAATTTTTTTCAAAATTTTTTAATAATTTTAAAATGTTTATTTTATTTCTTAGATTGAATAAAAATAAAATTAATAAGATAATCTACCCAGATTGAAATATAAGCGAAAAGAATATAAGAGAAGTTAATGTATTTTGTTAAAAAATTAGATAAATTAAATTTTTAAATACTATTTTTTATTTATATTTTATTATAGAATAATATTAATTTTTATTATTTTATAACACACGAGAGTCTATTTGTTCAAAAAAATAACACACATAGTCTATAAGATTTTAAAAAAGAAAACTGGCGAGTCTATTTTCTTTTTGGTTGATAAAAGCAAAACAATAATAATAAATAAAATAAAATAAAATGTTAAATAATAAAAAAATAAAAGTAACAACAAAAAACCGAATGTTTAATCTATAAATGCGAGGACCCATATGTAAATTATTGATTATCCTTTTGAGAATCGAGTTTTCATCCCCAATTTTTCTTTTTCATTCAACTAAACAATACGTTAGTCTCGGAATAAGTGATTTATTTGATTATTTTCTATAAATTAAATTAAAAAAATTATATAATTAAAAATAATATTTTTTTATTAAATCACTCTTATTGAAACAGACTGAGTCGTTGTTGTAGATAATACAAATGATAATGGAAGCAATAGTATTGAATATGGTGACCTTATTAGAAGCGGCCAAGAAATTATGAAACAAAATAATAAATTTGTGGTTAGTAATATTTAGAGGCTAGTAGTTAATTGAGTGACTTATCAATTTTTATGATAGTCACCAAATTTTTAATCATATTTCATCTTATACAATTCAACTTATTTTAAATGATATGTAATAAGTTTATTCTTGTAAAAAACACTAAATTATTGATATTAACTATTGAAAAAATATACTTAATATTATATTAAAAATTAAAAGGAAATTATTTTGAGATAATTATTTTTGTAAATGAATCTTTCAAAATGGAGTGCATTAAAACAATAAAATCATGTATTTATGGTTGAAAATAGGTCACATCACCAATAGGGGTCCACGATTTAGTCTTCACCAGACGCATACCAGACCATTTTTTTTTAATTGGTAAGACCAAGACTTTTAAAATACTCATTAAGCTAAAAATGTCATATTATAAGTCACATAAAATATCTTTTAGGGTTACCAAATCAACCTACTTAAATAAATATATAAATAATATTTTTTTTGTTACTACTAATTATTATATTAAATTTTAACCTTTTTGTGAGATATGGAACTTTTAATAATTTAAACATATTAATCTTCTTAATTTTTAACATATTTAAATGTATTATTATAAAATAGAGTTGACGTAGCATGTCATATAAAGTTAAATTCTTTAAAATGTCATGATAAATCTCAAAATAAGACTTAATTTCATTGATATGTTAGTTTATTATTCTATTTAAAGATATGTCTGATTACTTATTCAAATATATTAAAATAAAATTGACTTTTAAATATATCAAGGTCAGGCTCATGTTTGATAAATTAGCATATAACACACTATAATACTTTCTTTCCAATATTCGCTCTTTAATTAAATAAAATAATTTTAAATTCTTCGCTTTAAAAATAATCTCACATAAAATAATAAAAATCATATAAATTTCACCTATAACAAAGTGAATGTTAAAGAAATGCCCAAAAAAAAAGTTTCTACCACTCATACCATCGTCTTTGCTTAATTATTTTAAGAAAAAAAAAACATTTGTGTATTCTTGGTTAAGATTATATATATATGTGTGTGAGAGGTGAATATATTCAAAATCTTTATAATAGACGCTTTTGATTGATGTCAGTCGCACATCAGCACACAAGTATCCAAAACCTATTTTAAGGGCATATACTCTGCCAGCTATACCTATATTTCATGTGCTTTTAAATGGTTGCTTGTTAGAGATAGTTTTGCATCGTCATAAAATTAAATAGTATTTAAGTTAATACAATATATATATATTAAAAAAAAGTGATATTTATCTATTTAAATTAATAGAGTAAGTAAATTATCAATACAAATTGAACATCGCTAAAAATAAAAAAAGATCAATCTGCAAACATACTTATAGTATTTAAGTTAATATAAAACAAAACAATATAATGCCTACAAATAATTTGACAAAATCAAATTGACCATAATACTTGTATTTAAGGATCTGCAACGTTGATGACCTAGTATTTTGAATCGATAATTGATTCAAGTTGATTCGTCAATCTAAATCAAATAAACACCACAACTATACGGTAAATCAAACAAATATCGCACCAAAATGAAAAATAAAACAATGTCAATTGAAAATGACGAAATTACGAGAGAAAAAATACGAAAGAAAAACTTACTTTATGTAGAAATAATTTATTTAAATTAAAACAGAGAAGAAAAAAACACAAGTGTAATTAATTTAAAACTACTATTTCTGATGAATGAAAAAGAAAAAAAACTTGAAGATAACATGGAGTTACCTCCTAAAAAAATTTAAATAATAATAAAAAATTTATTTAATTTTTGTTGATGTTTATAGTAGAATCAACAAAGCTTACGTCCATATTGAGCACCGGTTTATATAGGTAATTTATCTGTTGTCTTAAAAATGTGGTGTTTATTTGAATGGACGTTTAATGAAATGTTATTTTTTATCGGTTGTATTTTTTTTTTTACTCATAAATAAATGTTAATTTTTTTTTGACTCATATTGTTAAACATATTGGTGAGATTTAATTAATAATATTTTTTGAGTTGATAGATGTTCTAAGCTTAATTTATCTCAACCCCGTTTAATTTTTTAATATAGCTAATTATTGCCCAGGTTAGTTCCTACGCTACTCACCCCACCCTACCCACTTGGAGTTCCAATTCCAAAAACAAATACACTATATAAACCCCCATTACCACCAAATAATTATCATCTTCACATCCACTTTCTTCTCTAAGTTTGTATTTGCAAGCTATTAATTAGTTGAAGAAAACATTAATTTACACTTGTTAGCTACTACAAGAGTTTAAGATGGCTTCCAAAACTTGTTCCTCCCTTGCTCTTTTCTTCACACTCAACCTCCTTTTCTTTTCACTTGTTTCAGCTTGTGGATCATATTCATGCAACCCAAATCCAAATCCAAACCCAAAACCAAAGCCAACCCCTTCAAGTGGCTCATGTCCCCGTGATGCACTAAAACTTGGTGTATGTGCCAATGTCCTAAATGGGTTACTAAATATAAAATTGGGTCAACCACCAGTAACCCCTTGTTGCTCACTTCTAGAAGGACTAGCTGATCTTGATGCTGCAGCCTGTCTTTGCACTGCCCTTAAAGCTAACATTTTGGGCATCAATCTTAACCTTCCCATTTCACTTAGCTTGCTTCTCAATGCTTGCTCAAAGAAAGTCCCACGTGATTTCCAATGTGCCTAATTAAAATCCTGCATATGGCGTATACACAATAAAATAAAAATCACATTAATATATGTTTTTTTAAGTTTTTGTCCTTTTGTGCTAGTTGTGGCTTTTTTCATTGGCTTTTCGAATTTTCATCGATAAGTGTTTTTTTTCTTGTACGTGCATGGATGATTGATTATTAACAGCTCGTTATAGTCTTATCATTCATTGCTTTGTTTTATCTTGTCATAGTATTACAATAAATAAAAATTCCTAATGTTTTGCTTTATGTAAATCGCAAATCAAAGCGTGTGAAGTGTTGTAAGTTATAATTTGTTTGAGAAATTAATAAATATACATATGTGTTTATTAATTATTATATCTTTCTTATCTTGTTTATGCTTTATTATTATCTTTGTCCTTTGGGTGTGTGTGAGATTAGCAGCTGCTCAGGAAAAATTATTGATCTATTCAGTAAGGCTATGTTTGAGAATTAAGATAGAATGAATAGGGGAGGGGAAGAGAAGGGAAGGATGATCCCTCAACTTGGGAGAACTAAAAACCAATTGGAGGATGGTTTTGTTGTGATTTAAAAAAAAATCTCAAAATGTTCGACCATAAGCTCCTCCTCTCCTCTACAAAATGTATAAGTGAGGGGAATAGAAGAAATAGAGAAAAAAATACGGGGTAGAACATTGACGAACGAATGATAAGTGATTTAAACTCAATAAATAAAATAGAGAAATTATAAGGTCAAATGTATTTTTTATCTCTTAATTGATAAAGTTCAATTCGTATTTAGTATCCAAATTTAAAAACTAATATGACTTATCAAAAAATAAAATAAAATAAAACTATATTTTTGTCGTCAAAATTTTGAAATATGTCATTTTTATTCCTGAAATTTAGTTATAGTAGCGGAAAGATCACAAAACGATGTATTTTTAAAAAATATTCGATAAAAAAAATTACATTTTAAAAGTTGGAGCTATAAACTCGTTTTTCAATGAGATACTAAACATAAACTTCATAACTTTGTTTTGATTAAGTATGTTTTTCATTTTGTATTTCTATATGCATGATAACAATTACTACTATAATTTTTTTACGGGAGATAATAATTATTGATTGAAGTTCAATAATCCACACTCTATAATATCGAGGGTGCTAAATATATATGTCAATGTGTTCCATCGATCATAGCGTACAAGAACAACATGTGGTATTAGAAATGACAAAAATTCGTATTTGCATGAACCTACGAATATTTTTTATGATAGAATTTTGTGATGTATAATGTTTTTTTATATGCCTGATGCGTAGATATCATTTTTATCTAATAGAACATGTAACAGATGATTTGTATTTATGTGGATAAAATGTTGTGGTTCGTAGCTAGGCGTTACTGAATGAGCTTGTGATTAGGTAGTGGTATTCTCACGATCTAGTGGGCCGTTCGGAGAAACATTCCCCTTTCTTTAAGCAATTAGTGGACCAGACAGAGCTTAAGGCCCAAATATTCAAACAAATAGATCACATAAGACAAGGAATTAGTGTCGTTAATTCTCACTACAATGATTCATTCTTATAATAGGACCCACCGTTTCACGTGCTTAAGCCATAAGCTATATATACTCTTTGAATACTTTTGGGGATTCCGACGATATGCTGGGTCTGTGGTATATCCTTCATGGCTCCTTTGATTTTGAATATATAAAAAATTATTTTAATAAAAATTAATATATTTAGTTTAAATTTACACTAAATATTTTTTTTCTTATATTTAAGATTTAGTAAAAAAAAACTAAATTATTAGAGCAAAATTTTCTCTTATTAAATCTAATACTAGTTACATCCTACAACAATTATATATTGATGATCCCAACAATGAAAAAATTTAATAGACACCCCTACACCTTTTATACACAACCAGAGAAAAAGAAATTAAGAGTAAAATGTGATATATTAGTTATTTGTCTCCGTGAACCTTATTATTGAGAACAATCTATCACATGGGCTTGAGTGGGTCACGTCACTTTGAAGTGAGTTAATTTGTTTGGCCAATCTTCATTTTCTTTGATATGGATTGAATCAAAATGTAGCCGGGGAAATACAGTAAAAGATAGATTAATCTCTGCTAAAACTGGAATGCTATATTCTACAAAAACCTTGTGCTTGGCTATTTATTTTATATAAAGAAAGATGAGAGACAGAGACATGCATATAGATAGTAGAAGATATATAAAACAGAGTAGTGATTACATCACAAATTAAACAAGTTCTCTGCTTGCACCATACAGTAGCCTAGAGAATTCAAGTACTCATTCAACTCTAAAACCCTAATTAATTGGAAGAGAAAAACTAAAAGTAAAAATATTAACTAATGAGGCTTTGATAATATATATGAAGTATGGACGCATGCAACATGCATGATATATAACTTAGAGAGGTGGACAAATAAAGCCAGGAGGAGGAGTCTTCCCACAAGTTATCAAAACTTGAAGAGCAAGAGGAAGGAAAATATTAAGATTAAGAAGCTTAGCCCTAATAACAGTGCAAAGACAAATTGCAGCTTCAAGATCAACCAACCCTTCAATAACAGGACAACACACATTCTCAACAGGGTTCCCTATTCCCACATGTACAAGTCCTCCAAGAACATCCAAACAAACTCCAAGCTTCAGTGCATCGATTGGACAAGTCCGTTCAATGATTGGAACCGGAGGAGGATATATGATCGTCGGAGGTGGTTGTAATGGTGGAGTGATGATAATCGGCGGCACGATCACCACCGGAGGAGATACTTTTGGATGTCCTCCGCCTTCATGCGGTGGATGTTTCGGATGGTTTGGTCGGTTGTGGTAAGGTGGACTGCATGGGCCACATGCATGTGTCATTACATTCAACATCATTATCTTAAAGATGAAAAACAGAGCTTTAGCTTTTGATTTTGATGACATCATCAATTATGTGATACTTTTCTTGCTTTTTCTTTGATCTTCATATACTATACTATACTATATGTTGTTTATATAGTTGTTACTGATGACTCATGAGAGGAAACAAATCACTGAAGCGGTGACGGTTTTGAATTCCGATGAATTTTTATTTTGCTTTTTCATTCATATTGAAAAAGGTCGAATCAAATTTTCAACTTGCTAAATAACGACGTGAAAGTAACAAAAATAACTCAAACTTATAAAATAACAATTTAGTCATTTTATATTAAAAAATATCAATAATTAATTTAATTAATTTAGTTATTTTTCAAATTTTAGATATAAAGGTTTTATATTTTCAATATACTTATTTGTTTTTTTTTATTGATTTTGATGGTTGTTTTAATTTAAAAAATAAAATTGGTATTTAACAAATTTCAAGGACATTGACTGAACATTGCCATTTGCAGATAATAATAGTTACTTACGGTAGCAATATACACACATGCATGTCAGTGAGAGCATATCCTTAAGCTTCTGAGTGACAGATAATAAGAGATTTTGGAGTTTTGTTTGTGAATTTCTGATTTCGAGAGTGACTCCGTGACACTCTTTCAGTACAATCCGTGAACTACTTGCATATATGACGTTCTGAAACTAGCTAAACAGGGTGCAGCATGTCACAGTTTTCATTTGCATTAATTCCCTTTGGTTTTTTCATATAAATTGCAATATTCTTCTTTTGATCTTGGGGTGAGGTGTTTGACACTTCTCTTGATTCCTTTTTGACACGTTAATCAGTGGAAGAAAGCATATAAACCAATAAATCAAATATATAATTAAGGTTGAAATTAGAGTTTGGGACAACGATTAAACTATATATTAATTTGTTTTAGCTAACAATATTATAGTACATGTACGTTTATCGCACCACATTATCCAACAATTTATTTGATGTTGCTTATATGATTAGCAACTTCATTTGTCTAAGGGAAATGATTATTAATATGAGAGGGAAATAAATAAAAGTTTTGTTTATTTATTTTTATCCATCTCTTTATGATGTTTTTAAAATAACGGAATAAAAATTTAACCATTTAATAAAAAACTAATATCTATTATTTTTGTGTTTCATTATCATCGTACTAAATAATGTTGTTTGTCTAATTTTATTTTACTATTTTTGCGATATAGTATAAAGTATTCTATCTCTTATATTAGAATAAACAATCCAGATTTCATATCAATTTTTAATGGTATAAAATGAGCAAAGTCTTAAAAATATTATTTATTAGCCCTAGCCACACCTTCCATCACGAGTCTAAGAAGGCGTCCATTGTCTCCACATGCATAGATTAATATTAAGTGTTTAGTCCATTGCTAATTAATCACTAAATTAGAGGGACTTAACAACATCAAAATTATCATATTGGTGAGGCTTGAAGTCTCGAATATAAACAAAAAAAAAAAATAGTTTTTGATGATGTAAAATATAAACAACTTTCAACAATTTTTATTAAATCAAATATTGATTATTTTTTCACATAATACCTTTTATTTAATTTAAATTTTCCTATCTATTTTCAATGCTATTTACTACTCTTACTTACGGTACGGTTATCAGAAGAAGAAAAACGGTCGTCACTCTTTTTTTTACAAAATATAATAAAAATACCTTTAAACCATGTCACTAGTATAAAGATGAAGAGTTGTATAGTAATATACAACTACCAGAATGTTTCCACGGCCAGTGGCCATAAGGAACATGCAGTGCATTCATGTTTACAAAGTAATCCAATTGTCTTTATAAAAAAAGTATTCTAAAGGTAATTTTGAGAGTTTATTTATTTACTTTTACAATATCAATAAAATTAAGGTTTAAACATGTCTTTAGTCCTTGCAATTATAACATTTTTTGATTTTGGTCCTCGTAAGTTTTTTTATTTGATTTACGTCCCTGTAAATATAGTTTTATTTTAAAATAGTCTTTCCGTCAAATTTCTGTTACAAAAACACTAACACCGTTAATATGTTTTTGGTTCCACCAAGTGTTTGTTAGAATGTGTAAGAGAAGTCATCCTCATTCAACATATAAACAACAACAATTTGAAGTAAACAATTTGTTCTTATGTACCTGATACCATACCAATATCACACAACATAGATTTACAAGCATTTCCCACAACAAAAACACTTTTTTTAAAAACAATTCATATTAGGATCAACATAGTGGTAAAAAACAATTCAGAAACATATCAGACATTGCATGTGATGTCAACCATTAACCAACCCTTTTATTCTTTTTCTTCCACAGATGAAAAGAAACACACTCATTTGGATAACATCATCAACTCCTATCCTCCAAAGTTAGATATAAATAAAATAAATAAACAGGAGCAACAATTAAAATTGGGAAACAAATACAGTAGCAGCAAAGGAAAATTCAGAATCCGAAAAATTAAAGGTTCAATAAAAGCATAAAAACCAAAACTTGAATCCAAATTGTGCATCCAATTGAAGCAAAAATGAAACCCCAGAAACCAATAAACAAAAATTTGACTGTGTTAGTGTTTTTGTAACAGAAATTTGACGGAAGGACTATTTTAAAATGAAAACTATATTTACAGGGATGTAAACCAAACAGAAAAACTTACGAGGACCAAAATCAAAAAATGTTATAATTGCAAGGACCAAAGACATATTTAAACCTAAAATTAATAATAATTGATGGATTTTTTAATATGTGTATTTTTTTTCCGCTTAAATAATATAGAACCGGATGGTGTAGATTTTAAGTTTACATAAATGTATGAGTCAAAACAAAAACAAAAAAGTTTACATAAATGTAGATTTTACACGGCTGATATCCGACACTACAAAGATCAATCAATTAAGGGATAATCTGATCTTCCATTAAATCCAACCTAAATATAAAGGATGGATCATCTATTATTTTTTGCGGACTAATTAATAAATTGTACTAAAATAAAATAATATGTTAAAATATGATGATATAAAATTATTATGACATCTATTAAATAAAAAAAATTGGGGTAATTAGTTGAATAAATTAAGTTAAATACTAGTAGTTGTAACCAATATTAAATGAATTATGAATGAGTTATAAACACAAAGCTCACTTTTCTTTTTTTTACCGGAAACACAAAACTCACTTAAATACTTAAATAGAGGGAGTTACATTGTGGATGCTTTAAATCCTCCTATATTCTTTTTTATACTTTAGGGACTTTCGAAGTCAAATCATAGCAATTTCTATGTTCATATTCTATCTCTTATATTGACCATTTACTTGTAGATGTTTCTTTTTATTTTTTTATACTTTTTTTTATCATTATATACTAGCAATATATACTACATGCTAGTTATAATTCATTTATAAGAATAATATTTTATTACAATTAAATTAAATTATTAATTCTTGTACAGAATTTTAAAAAAGAATACAAAAAAATGATTAATAATATGCATTTTCTTAAAGATAAAAATTATTTTCACATAGAATAGGAAAAAATACTTTAATTAAAATCTATTGTGAGTCGACAAATGTAATAATGATCATTTTTATATCTCAAAACAAATAATTAAAAACTCCATAATTAATATTTTAAGTGCATAAAAATAATATAATTATACAAAATACATGCCACCATTATTTGAAATATGGTTGGAGCATTATTTTTACTCTTAGAATGTTATTTTTGTTATAAAAAATCATTCCCAAAAATAATATATACATTTACACTCATAAATGTTTTAGTAACTGAACTCTCTATTTCATGAATAAAAGTAGAGGATCCCTATTGTTACTATATGATATTGGGGAAACAAAATTTTCAAATTTAGATGTTTTATAGATCGAATAGTACATATATACCTCTTCTGATTTTGAAAATAAAAGAAAGTCAGGTAAAAAAAATTAATATATCCATTCTTGTTTATTCTTTTTTTTATATATATATATATATATATATTTAAGATAAGAGAGAATATATATCTATTGTGAAGTTTCTATGTATTTCTAATTATAAAATTAAAATTTTCAAAATATATATAAAAGAAAAAAGTAAAAAGATTTACGCACAAAATTTGTTTATTCTATACTAAATCCATTTATGTAACGACAACTAGCTAGTTTACGAACATGAAGCTATTTATCATTGATGAAACCGTGAAAGCTGTAAAGATGGTCTTCCATTACTTTGTACAAATTTTAGAATTTTTCTATTTAAAAATATGTGTTAATTTTATTTTGATATGAAATTTTTAAAGTGAATCATTGTTATTCATGGAAGATGAAATGTTAATTAATCAATATGTATATCCAAAAATAAAAATAACTTTTTTGACATTTTCATTATTTTTCTATTGATTGTCATGTTCCTATGGCCCTTCTTGTTATCCAAGTTAACTGATTGAAGTTTCTTTGTAGTTTCATTAAATGTAATACTAATGGAACTTCTAGAGATAATCCGAGTCTTTTTGCTATTGGTGCTATTTGTTGAGATTCTAGTGGTACAATTGTTGGTTGTTTCTCAAACTATTTTGGTGTTGCTACTTCTTTTTAAAAGTTGGTTGCACCTTGGATGAAGTGTGACTCTTTGTTGATAGTCCGATCGTTCAATAATTCTAATATTGTGTCTTGGAAGTTAAAGACTAGTTGGTTGTATTGTATATCTCTTATAAAACAAATGCAATTCCTCATAAATGGTAGTTGTTGGGTGTCAACATAGTTGAAATACCAATTTTATATTGTGATACATTTGTGCTCTAATTTTTGCATTAAAAAACAACTAATATAGACAATTATTTTTACCAATAAAAAATATAGACAATTGTGTAATACTTCAAGAGAGTCTCTTTTATATTCTTATTAGCAAGTAAGTTTTATGCAAATTTTATAAAATAAAAATAAAAATGTTATGATCAATTGAACTGAAAAATGTCAATATTGTTAGGTTTAATATTATGTCTTGGATTTTAATTCAAAACATCAAAGTTGCATGTGAGTTTATTTATGAGTGACTTTGGATCATCTGTAGTTGGTTCGCTCATTGCTGTTTGTTGTTGTCGGTTTTGAATCTTGTATTTTTTCCTTGTCTTTCTTTTCTTATTGTCTTTGTATACTCCTTGTAATCTTTGGCTGATTAATTATCTTTATATATATATTTGCCATTCAATAAAAAAAAATACAAAACACTAGTGTCTATATATATATATATTTATTGATGTTGAAAACGAAAACCAAGATGCTTCAATTTCCAACCATTCACAACAATAATAACCAATACAACAATAATAATAATCATGTATGAACGAAATGTTCATAGGCAAAAACAAATGAAATTAAGTGCCAAAGAGAATATACCAAAAAGTACAAAATCCACACACCATACAATGAAGAATATAATTACGAAAATAGTGACACAACCATATTAAGTGGTGTCTCTAATTAATTACTGCATACGAACCCCTTTGGAACACCCTTTCCACAATAGTTAAGAATCAAGCTCAAGTTAATAGGAAGATCAAGGTTGATTCCCAACACATTAGCTTTAAGGGCAGTGCAAAGGCACACGGCAGCTTCAAGATTAGCAAGACCTTCAATGAGTGAACAACATGTTGTCTTTGGTGGCTTACCAAGTTGAACATTAATCAAGCCCAATAAATCAGCACACACACCAAACTTAATTGTGTCTTTAGGACAAGTTGGAGATTTTGAGGAAGGTGGGTGGTGGGGTTTGTGACTCTTGGGGGGTGGTGGAGGACATGGAACATAATTGGAGGTAACCATAGTGAAAAATAGGATGTTGAGGGAAAGGAGAATAGCAAATTTTGAAGCCATTTGGAATAATTAAGATGCTAATTAATTAATGGCTTTTAGATTGTGCTAATGCTCTTGGTGTGTGTTTGATTGATGATGTTGGAGCGTTTTTATAGGGAAAGGTTTGATGAGTTTATTAATATTTTAATATTTAAAACATTTCAAACCAAAAAATAAAATATTTAAAATAATTGGTTTATTTTGGAGGCCCATGTGAGTGACTGGGGTGAGCCCATTCGGGGGAAACTCTATAGTCATGATCAGCTAGCACAAGCTGGCAAGTCAACATGGAAGAAGGAAATATGCTCTCAATTTGAGGGAATACAATATATTATAAGGTCACAAGTTTGGAACTATCTGCATATAAATTGCAATACGTGGTTTGTCGTATTATCTATTTTTATTCAATGAGATCATTTTATACGTATATATTGTTATAATAAGTTTTCATTAGTGATTAATCGCTATGTACTTACAGACGGATACATGTTAAAATAAATGAATGATATTAAAATGTAGTTATATGAGTTATTGATGATGCCACTAAAAAAATTGAGGTAATCAGGTAATTGGTTGACGAAATTGAAGATTTATTAAATATTAATAATAAAAGAGAAAAGATATTTGAATTTATATAAGGTTTTTATTTGTTTAGTAACTTTTTTCTCTCTTCATTTTGTATCTTAATTTCTACTCACATGCATTTCACTTTTATTTTTATATGGTGACCTAAATATGATGTCCAAATAATTTTGCTCTAATAAAAAATTATAAATAAATAATGTGGAACCGTATAACTCACTTCACTAATCAAATGGAGGAAAGTACATTATGGATGCTCTAAATTCCTCCTATTCTTAAATTTTTTAAAATATTTATGCTCGTATACTCTCGATTAATTATATCTATGATATTGATCACTTAATTACTTGTAGATTTTTTATTTATTTCTTTAACAAGCAAAAAAATATCAACAAAAACTATTCCCCGCACAAGAGATGACATGAATAAGAAAAATACAAGGCATTTATCAAATTTATTGGACAAAAAATCACATCAAAGAAGATCATAAGAAACACTAATCTCCTTGAATTTGATCAAGAAATATGAGAGATATTTCACCATTGAAAGAATTGGACGAAGATAACTTTCTTTCTCTTTAAAAATATTTGATTTTCAAATAGACCTAAAGCGCGCAGGCCAAATCGAATGAAGTATTTCCCTCAAAAGTTTACCCAAAGGACTAAGCCTTTAAATTGAAGGAAGTTAGCCAAATAGTTATTTGAAAGAGGACAACAAACATCCAACAAACACAATATATCCACTCAAACTTGTCTATATATTGGACAGTCGAAAAATATGTGTTGTGTAGTCTCAGTTGACTATACATACACGACTTAGCATTTGACTCAAGAACTTCATGTTGAACCAAATTGGTCTTAGTTGAAAGTATACCATTTAAAAATTTTCACGACATCAAAGAAACCTTCACACGTACCAATTTGTTCCAAGTCTCATGAAATAAGGGTGAATGGTCAATCTCTCCATCTTTTTTAATTTCTTTTATCGTTAAATTTAACTAGCAATTTATACACATACTTGTTCGAAATGAAATATAAAAAAATTAAATTATGTTTCTTAAAATAAAATATAAGTAAAAATAAATATAATGTATTTATTATTTAATGATAATATCTCTAAACTACCCTCATTTAATATATCCTTTTATATTTTTAATAACTCAATTTATTAGTTAACGAGGATAAGTGATTGGGATAGACCGCCAACAATTAAAAGGTTGTGGCTTGTGTAAGATTTTCTGATGCAATAAGATGTACGTGGTGGATGTTTCAAAGCTTTGTAGAAGCGGTTACACTAGTGTGGTGTTGTAATATCGTCATGTATTCATGTGTGTTGCACACCTGGTGCTAGAGGTTAGCTTTAATATATCCATTAAAAAAAAGTTAGTTAATGAATAGATAATAGACTTTATTTTTTTATTGAAATTGTATAGATAAATATGATCAACGATATTTTACATGTGTATTTGAGTTATTTTTCGGAATTAGAACTACTTTTATTTTGAGTTTTTAATATTTAAAATTTTATATATAATTTAATCTAAGGTAAAAAAATTCTAAATTTATGTAGAGGAAATTTTTATAATATTCTAAATATATATGAAAAAAACATTTTAAAATTTTAAAGTTGAAGAACAATTAAAAATATTTCATTTCAAGAGAGACTAAATTATTTGTTGGATCAATAATTTTGTAAGTTCTAAAAATTATTATTTTTTATTTTACAGCGACTAATATTAAAATATCAAAAGAATTAAATTAGGGACTAAAAATATATTTAATCTTATTTATAATGATAATAATAATATTTTGCTACCTTGAAAGATAAAAATATTTTTATTACAATTAAATTAATAATTCCTATGCAAAATATAAAAATAAATACTGAAAAATAATGTAAGCTCCACGGTGTAAATTAGATCAGTTATCGAATCACAATCCAAATTATTATCTCAATATTACAGACAACTTTACTAAATTTCTATAAATTTTTGTATTTTTTTTCTATTAATTTAAATCATTTTTATATTATTAACCCTTAATAATAATTCCTATGCAAAATTTTAAAAATTAATACTGAAAAATCATGTAAACTCCGGTATGTAAATTAGATCAGTTATCCAATCACAATCCAAATTATTGTTCCAATATTACAGACAATCATACTCAATCTATATAAATTTTTGTATTACTTTCTATTAATTTTAATCATTTTTATATTACTATCAATTAATAATTAATATTTTTATGATTTATTTATTAAATTTTATTTTTTAATCATTTAATATAAAAATGTGTGTGCGGACGCATTCGGGATATGCGACTTAGTTGAAAGTACAAAAAAAAATTCCAAATATTTCAAAACAGAAAATCAAATTAAAATGGTTTATATATCTTTCGCAATGCTTTTTATATATTTGTAATTATAAAATTAAAATTATATGTAAAAAAAATTAATTTGATAATTAAGATTAAAATTTTGATTTAGTTACTTCTCATTAAATGTTTATATATATCGTTATCGTATTTTTATCTTTTTCCATCATTAAGACTAAATATAGATGGAAAATATTCAACTGGTGATGAATTTAATTTTCCTACTTTTATTTAACATTTGAATTATACTTATTTTTCGGGGAAAAATACATTAATATCAAGAATTGCTTCATTGCTTAAATGGAAACTAAAAAGGGAAACTAATTGGGAAAGGTCCAAAAATAAATTAACAGAGTGAATCACAAATCTTTGCATAAACGTAGAATTTTTATTGATACTAGAAATTTTACATAAATGAAATACAATACAAAACACTATATGTATTGATATTGAAAACGAAGACAAATTAATGCTTCAATTTCCAACCATCACAACAATAATATTGATAGCAATAATAATAAATTATGAACGAAATGTTCATATTGCCATAAACAAATGACAATTAAGTGCCAAATTGAATATACCAAAAAGTACAAAATCCACAGACCATATAATGAAGAATATAATTACGAAAATAGTGACACAACCATATTAAGTGGTGTCTCTAATTAATTACCGCATACGAACCCCTTTGGAACACTCTTTCCACAAAAGTTAAGTATCAAGCTCAAGTTAATAGGAAGATCAAGGTTGACTCCCAACACATTAGCTTTAAGGGCAGTGCAAAGGCACACAGCAGCATCAAGATTAGCAAGACCATCAATGAGTGAACAACATGGTGACTTACCAAGTTGAACATTAACCAAACCCAATAAATCAGCACACACACCAAGCTTAATTGTGTCTATAGGACAAGTTGGGGATTTTGAGGAAGGTGGTTGGGGGGGTTTGTCACCCTTGGGGGGTGGTGGAGAGTGACCTTTAGGTGGAGGACATGGAACATAAGTTGAGGTAACCATAGTGAAAAATAGGATGTTGATGGAAAGGAGAATAGCAATTTTTGAAGCCATTTGGAATAATTAAGATATGCTAATTAATTAATGGCTTTTAGATTGTGCTTATACTCTTCGTTGGTGTGTGTGTTGATTGATGATGTTGGAGAGGAATGATAGGGGGATTTTATAGGGAAGGTTTTATGAGTTTATTGGTATTTAAATATATTTAATGCGGTTATATTTAATGCCATTGAAAACAAAAAAGTATGTGTTAATTTAAACATTTAGATCCTTAATTTATTTTGTATTTTCATTTTAGTTTCTTAATTCTTTTTTTTTTGTTCAGTTTTATTTCCTTAATTTTATTTTTAATAGTAATATACATGTCATTTAAGATAAATGAAATAAAACAAAAGTGAAATCAAAAAATAATTTAAGAAATTTAAGATGAAAATGAAAAGGACTAACATAACTAATGAAAGAAAATGGACTAATATAACTATCGAAAGTAAAATTAAGAATCCAAAACAGAATAAAAAAATATTAAAGGATCAAAATATAAGTTAAGGAATTAATACCCTAATATTAGCCATATAATTGGTTTATTTTGGAGGCCCGTGTGAGTGACTGAATTAGCCCATTGGGTGGAAACTTAATAGTCGTGATCTGTTAGCACTTAGCAAAAGCTGGCAGATCAACATGAAAGGAGGAAATATGCTCTAATCGAGGGAATACAATACGTCGGTTTCATTTGTTATAAGTTTTTTTTTACTAACATTTGTTATAAATTTTTAAAAATAGGATTTTAATTTTATATTCGTAAAAATAATTTATACGAAAATTTACTTCATTTTTAAATATTTAAATATAATGTTAAAAATTGTATAAATTTTAAATATTCATTTTTAAAATATAATTCTAAATATTTTCTATTATTTAAATATTCATTTTTAATATTTTAATATAATAAAAATTGTATCTTTTAAAAATTATTTTTATATATAATAAGTTTTTGAAAAATAATTTTTTTTTTTAAATGTTATTATTTCAAAAAAATTATAACTATTAAATAAAATACTTAAATAATTTTTTATGATAAATTATTTAAATTAATTTATCATTTGAAGAGTTAATTTTAAAGTTACAAAAAAATTATAGCAAAAAAGTATTATCAGCTAAAAAGTATTTAAAAACCGTAGCAATCTGATTCATTATAGGGTCACAAGTTTGGAACTATCAGCTATATAAGTTGCCGTATGTGACTTGTCGTACTATTAACTCAAATTCAATGAAATCATTTTATACGAATATGTTATAATCAATTTTCATTAGTTTGATTAATTGAATATAGAGATTAATAGCTATGCATTAAGAGATAAATTATATGTTACAAATGCAATTGAGGGACAGATGCGTCATTAGATTTTTATTTTATTACAAATTGTTCAATAATTATTTTCTCTCTCACAAATATATCGTATAATTTATTTATGAAAAGTTAAATACAAAATAAAGTAGGAGATAAATTGTTAAATAATTATTTGATCACGTACAGCAACAAAAATATATTTGCTAGTGTTGAAAATAAAGAAAAAAAAAATCATAAAACTATTTCAAATATGAGAAATGTGATTCCTACATGTTTCTTCAATTTTTTGTTTAGTGATAATTATTATTTTAGCACTTAAATATTGATATATCTTTTTATATAAAATTTATACTATACGATATTGTTTACACCAATTAAAATTTCTTTTTTTTTGACAAGTCTGATCAAAATTTCTTGATTTATCCCTTATTGACAATATTTAAGTACTGTTTCATAGATAAATTCAACCAACTAACACTATTATATTAGTTTTGAAAATATCTTTATAAATACCTATATAGTAAGAAGTGATTGATATATGTGTTAGAGTGTTCTAGACTCACGCTATATGCAACTAAATCCTACAGCTGCCTCAAAAATAAATTAAATTCTTTTTTAGAAAGAAAAAAAATCCTAAAGCATATCAATATCAAATTATAAATGTAAGATATTTTATTTTATTGCCCATGTTTGTCATTTTTCATTTATTATTGAAAATGAACTGACGGGGCCTTAAGATTGTTCTTATTACTCTGTATTTTGTCTCTTACAACTCAAACCCAGTTGTCAAATATGCATGTTAGAAATTTAATCATGCATACATTATCATAGCTAGTTTTCTACTATATGTACTATTTATTTATGTATAGCTAATTATCTCGGTTACATAGAAATAATTTCTGAACATCAAAATTTTGATATTAAAAATGAGATGAATTATTGCATGATATTATTTGGGTACAGACACTTAAAAAGGATTAAAAAAAATCAAATAATATATATTCTTAAAATAATTAAATGATATATACATGTGTGTGTCCAAATCATTATGTTAAATTAAATATTTTTCTAAAAATGGTATCTTTTGTTTTTTTGTACATATATGTACATATAGTGTCACATATGAGATATGTATTTTGATGTTGAAATAACACTGATTTATTACAAATAATGTATGTACACACACATGTGAGTCTATAAGCAGGTGTAAAATAAAATATTCTCTAATTTCTAGTTAAAAAGTAATGGTTTTTTATTTGTTGGTGTTCATTTGAAACTTTTTGAATTAAAATGTGATTAATTAATAATGTAGGTGATGTGTGAAAATCATGTGCTGATCATGTGAAATCTGCAAAACAATTGTCAGTTAGTACTAACATTGGAAATTTGATATGAGGGTGCCCAATGGTAAATTAGTAATTGGGATTGACCATTCAATTTTTATTAGCTGCCTTTCCTTTTGTAATTTTTCTCTCTTTCTATTTCTATTTCTATTTGTATTTCCCATCACATCATGCTAATATCTTATATTGCACTGATTATAATTTTGCAAAATGACGGTGGTTGAATGCAATTTTGATAATTTCCCTGTAATAATAAACATACATTGAGTCGCTGTGGTTTTACGTATTATAACAAAAATTAATTCTAATATTCTATAATTTACATATTATTTGTTAGAGATTTTAAATAAAATAAGGTTATTTTGTGTTTCTTTACCACAATAAAAGTCACATTTTTTAAATTGATTGGTTATAAAAAATGGTTAATTTTTATGAAAAATTACTTAAAACAACTTCTTATTTGAAGTAATTTTTAAATTTTTTGTTCACATTCCATTTTTTTAAAAACCGTAACAAACGGATGAAAATCTAAAATTAAATCGTTTATAAAAATAAGTTGTAATAAATAGACTCTAAATTTTTAGTGTTATACATATAAATCAAGAAAATGATATGTACATCCATAAATAGCTTGAGAGAAAAAGAAATATAAAAAATAATATGATAGATTGATAGTGTAATAGAAACAGAGAGATAAATAAATAGAAAAAGTGTTGAACAGATGTTTAAGAATTATGAGCGTACATGTAACAACTCTATAAATTATTCATGTGTCATGTTTCCTTGTTGCATTATTCCATGTCTATATATACTCATTAAAAGTTCCCAATTTTTAACAGCAAAAGAAGATGTAATAAAACATGAGTGCAAGGAGATTTCACAATTGAAAAGAGAATTAGAAATAACTTATTTTTTGGTCGGTAAAATGATGATAAATACTATTATAAACTCACATATAATTTATTAAAAGGAATAAAAGTAAAAGAAAAGTGTCTCAACTCACATATAATTTATTAAAAGAAATAAAAGTAAAAAAAAAAAAAAAGTGTCTCACTTAATCTGATTATCAACGATATAGTGTATTTGGTTGGAACACAATGATATAATGTTTAACAGTAAATTTTTCAATGTAGGTAGTTGATCGTATTAAGCAGATGTCGTGTGATCTTGGTTTATTGGTAGGAAGGGGAGGAACAAGAATCTGTTTTTGCAAAAATTGGTTGATGAACCCACTTGTTTGCTCACAAGGGTTTTGAGTATTTCTTGTACTCAATATTAATAAATATTTGTTTATAAAAAATATATTCCTATAAATTTACACATAACTATAATATTTTGATTTTAAGTTCGGGACAAAACGTCTAATATTAAAATATCAAAAATCAATTTTAAGACTGGAATTTAATGTTGTCATCAACATTAAGTGAGAAGTTACATGATTCGAAAAGATGGAAATTACAAATCAAATGATTTTAGTATACTTATAGAATAATTAGACTTTTAATATTAATTAGTTAGTTAGTTTGTAATTTGTTTTTATTCTAATAAATGAAACACTTAGAGTTTTTGAATGCTAACAACACACTCTTTAATATATACTTTCTAACGTACTTTATTTATATGTTACACCAAATCATATGGGTCTCGTATAAATTTAGTGGAACACATGAGAATTTTAACCAATCAAATAAAGTATATTAAAAAGTGTATGATGCTAGAATTATTCTAGTTGTTTAACTTTTCTTTTTGAAGTTGTATTTTGTTCCATGTTTACTAATTTGTTGTCATGGGTTTTAATTAAAAATATTTTTGTTGTAGTTTATATGAGGAAATTTTAATTAAATTAGAATTTCAATCAAAAGAGATAGTTAGTATTGTTTTTCAATGTTTTTGCACGAACCACCTCAAGATCTTTATCAAGAGCATCATTACTCTTGTAGCGATTCATCATTGGATCTTATTATTTATCTTGAATGTGGTGATTCTTAGCACTTCTCATCTCATTCCATTTGTATGTTTTATTTCTCTTCTTAATTATAGAATTTTCTTAGAGATTTTGTCATTCGTGGATTCAAATGGATGCATAATATTAGATCTTGTACTTAGTGTAAATTTCTTAACAAACTAACTAGAAAATGAAAGAAATATAAAAAGAACTAACATTACTTCTGATGTTTTGTTTGTCTTTGTTTCATAGAAATAAAATCATCAATTATCATATCTAACATAAATTTTTCAGCAATCTCTTCTGGGCAATTACCTCTCCCATTAGACACTATTGTTAAAGCTAAACATTAAAAATAGGTTTCAAAATTCTTCAAACTCCATTACAACGTATGTAATTAATATACAACCTATTCCCTAAACCTAAGAACCATATTTGAGTTAATGAGTCAGCTTATATGTCTCGGATTCGAACCGAACTCTTGACATGATATTCAGCCTAATAATATCGGTATTTTTCATTTGAACTTTATATTACAAATTTTTTTAGAACTTTTTATAAAGTAAAAAATTATTTTTGAATGTCTTTTTATTAATTAAATTTTGTAATTTTTTTAAAAGTTTAAAGCGATTGTTTGGACAACTTTACTTTTACTTTTTTATCGGTCCCATATATTTTTTATCCAAAAAAATACGATAGTTATTTTGTGAAATGATTAATATACCCTCTAATTAATATTTTATGCATTGCACCTAATTCACTATCTTCCATCTTATATTAATGGTAATAGTAAATATACCAATAATTGATGATAAGAGTGATTTAGTAATAATATTATTTTCTCTCTCTTATTTATATATTTTTTTAATATGAAATAATTAAATAAATCACTTATTGTGAGTGAAGTGAGTATTATACTTTACCAAACTACTACTCTAGATGTCCAAGAAAACTAACATTAAATCGATGAAGTTATTTAAAATATGTTTGTGCTTGAGGTTTATCAAACATTTTTCATTTTTTTACGACAACTCTTGTATTGAATTTGTTACGAGACAAATTGGTATATTTTTTCATCAAATAGCAAGGGTGGCACATAGCTAGTTTCTATATTTTTGTTGAAGTTTCAACTTAAATTAAGCAATTTATTATTATTTTCTATTTTTTTATGATAATTAAATTATTTAATCATTTTACATGTATTAAAATATATATATAAATAAAAGAGAAAAAATATTATTTTGGAACGGAGAGAGTGAGAAATTAGCACTAGAAAAACTGATTTTAGCGTCGGCCAAAAGCCCACGCTAATAGGTCAAAAGCCGACGCTAACATTGATTTAGCGTCGGTGTAAGGACTAGGCTAAAACGGTCGAAGCTAAATCATAGCGTCGGCCAAATACCATCCGACGCTAATATAGCGTCGGTCTGATGTACGCTTAACCGACGCTACCAACAAAATTGAAAGACCGACGCTAATTTATATCCGTTGATTTAAAAAGTCTATTGCGTCGGATAGGTCGACGCTGTGGTCAACTAATTAAATTGAACAATTAAATAAAAGTCAACTTTATTAATAATATAGCGTCGGACTGGCCGACGCTATGGTCAACAATTTAAAAGTCAAAAATTCTTATATAATATTTGACACTTAAGCAAGTCTACACTGAATACACAAATGAGATGCATAGAAAATATCATATGAAGCATTCTACACAAAATAAACAAAATGACATGCTGAGAAAATATAAAATTCACGAAAAGTATAGCAATCTATCAGAAAGTATTGCAGTCAAAAATATATTCACGAAAATTTGTTAAAAAGATGTGTTTGCATTTTGAATGCAAATGCTGATGAGGGAAATAAAATTCAGCCAAGTTACAGTTAAGTTTAGGAACATAAGATTCAAAACAAAATATAAATCACATACATCAAAAGATCAGCGGCCATCTGCGTATGAAATCTTGATTTTTCATCCTTTATCATGGACGAGTCATGCTCTTTTCTAGGAGAAAATTCAACGTTTCCAAAGTGTAAAATTGCCGCTAAGACACGAAATATGGCTTCCTGATGGAAGGAAGAAAGAAAAAACTATGAGAGGACCAACAAAAACAAAATATTCATTAAATGATAAAAGCATGCATGAAAGCAAGAGTACACTTCTCTGCATCCTAAAATGAGGCATTCCAATTACAAAGTGTAATAATTAATACTTTGACAATGACAATATGAAAACCGTAACCTGCACATGCACAATGCAAATTATCGCATTATGCTGCAATGTAACCCCAAATATACAAAATCAAATAAAAGGCTTCAAAGAAATTGAATACCCTTTTAGAGGCACACAACTGATAAAAGCAGTGATAATTTCTTTCTGGATCCATTATTTGCACAACTCGTGATCGTTCCAATAAGTAAGTTTTGATTGCAGCACCAGATATTCTACCATTTGCATCAAACTAAATTTCAACAAACTTCCCAAAAAGACTGCAACAAAAAAAATAATAACAGGCTATGAGCAATTGTAATTTCAATGGAAGAGTATTTGACACTCCTATACCATAAAAACTGTTTGCACAAATAATGCAAAACAATGTGACATAATCCAAAACAAACAGATGCATGCCTATAACGATTGCTTCTAAATCTGAATAACCAAAGGCATAGGTTTATAATAAACTAGAAGAATTTCCTTCCCATATGAATTCGACCCATTTTGATATTTTCAGCATCATAGTATAGTAACAACGCTTGCAAACCAGGTACAGATAAAGGAGTGCATATCTTGCAAATATCTAACAGTCATTCCTAAGTAAGCACACAAAAAAGATAACCAAATTCACCTTGAATTGTCATTCCTAACAGGCCTTGCATTGCCAAATGCCTCTAGAAGTGGATTCGATAGAAACAAGACAATGTTAAATTAGCATCCCATACTGATGCTAAAAAAATTGAAACTTGGCACTAAATTGATGCCTCAACCCATGATTGCTTGGGTTCAAGAATATCTTACTTCAAGAACTTGTTGTTCAACTGTTCTATCATCACCACCAGTACGGCCACCAACAAAAGTAAGATATTGCATAATCAATTTTTTTGTCTCAGTTTTTCCAGCGCCACTTTCACCGCTTACCAAGATAGATTGACTTTTACCTTCATATATCATTGCTCTAAATCATAACCAAAAAAAGCTCACTAATGTTCAAAATGTAAAATGAGAACCTACCAATTTTATCCAATATATCTTAGTCATATAGAATAAATTCCAAACTCATTCAACTTTATATTCATTCCTTTCTATTTAGTAACAATGAGACAATTTAGAAACTTTATATTCATTATTTTTTATCTAGTTCCAATTTACTTTTTATCTATTAACTTTATATTCATTACTTTCTATCTAGTTCCAATTTATAAAATGGCATCGACAACTTAAAAACTACTGCATAGTATATTGTTTAAGTCCTAGAAGTTTAATAAACCAACTTATTTTAGTATCAAGAGCAACTTGTGACTGATCTTTGAATATACTAGATGAGTACATTGAATTAATTAATTAATTTTTCTATTTGATTAGTGTGAATTAAATTAATTTATAGTAGATGTGGTCCTTCAATCACAAACTCATGGATCCATAGATAAAAGTAAATGGTAAAAACATAGATATTAGATTAAGCCTTATTTACATAAGAATTGATAAGCAAGCTCTAATCATCAACCATTTAAAACTACTACTAATACTTTTTGCTTATTTCTCTTCTTAAATCAACCACACAGTAAAAAAACTGAAATGATTGAAAACAATAGTAACATATAATTATCATAGGAAAAGAAATAAATTAAATTAAATCACCATCTCAAATAGTCTTCCTCCTAATTGGTAAAGGCAATTTAACATAAATTGCAAACTTAGAATTACAAAATCTAAAAGAACCAGTTCTCATAAACAACAAAAAAGAGTTAACAATTTTCTTAAACTTAAAAATAGAATGAAGAAGGATACCTCAATAAAATAAAACAGAGATGGTGGCGAGCCGTGACGGTGGCGAACACAAGAAGGTCGAGCCGTGACGGAGGAGAGATGCAGTCACGAATTTCATCAACAACTGACAAATCACTAATCAAAAAAATCACTTGTTTATGCACTTCTATCAACAAGTTACAAATCACTAATCAAACCAAAAACATATTAAAAAAAAAGGTCACAAATTTCTAGTAATTAGTTCTTGCATAGCTAGCTTGACAGTTCATCCCAAACAACAAAACACAGAAGCAGTGGAATAAAAAGTAAGAGTTTTGAAATTTATAATCGGAAACGAAAATTAGAAAAAGTAACATAATGCGAGAACTACAAACAAAATTGAAAATACATATGGTGAAGAAAACGAACCTTGAATCGAAGGGAAAGATTGGTTTGGCGATCGTTACAGAAGATTGTGCGGTTACCAGGAACGCAGGAGAACGGAGGAGAAATTGGACTGAGCTCCGCTTTGATTCTAGGGTTCAAAATTTGATTGAACGGAGGAGAGATGAAGTTCTGAGTGTGAAAAAATGAAAACAAGCTGAAACGAAATGGGCCATGAGACCCAGGTCCACAAAAACTGAAAAATAGTGTGGGCTGGGGCAAAAAACTAAACATAAAAAATTTAATTTTACTAATCAAAAAATGTAGCGTCGGCTAAACCGACGCTAAAAGGGTGCTTAAATTTAAAACTTAAATTAGAGTCTGCCATATTTTACATAGCGTCGGTTAAGCCGACGCTAATGATTAATGAAAACACTAAAAACTACTGGTGCTCTAGCGTCCGCTAAACAGACGCTAACTAGCGTCGGTGTCGTGGCCGACGCTAAATATGGCAGCTAAAAACTGTTTTTCTAATAGTGAATAACTTCATATGACATTTGCCAAAGAAAATATAGCTTACTTCATTTATTTTTTTCACAATGATATTTGATATATATTCATCGAGTTATTTATTGTTATTCTTAATTCGTTTCAAACAATACACGTTAAATGTCGGTTAATATGAAATGGAGAGATAGTAACATATCATAAGACGTGAGCGTTTAATCGAAATTTTTTATTGGGATTTTTCTTTTAGGCTTTGACATCGATCTGAGGTTTCTTGTGAGTTTTTTATTTACAAAATATCTAGCCATAGCCTGTGTAGGTTGATTTTATGAGATATATGTGATTTTGATTTATATACAGTTATACACCAAGTGATCATCAACACACAATATGTAAAAATGCATGGAGTATTTATATATAGAAGTATACAACAAAACAACATGTATTGTGGAAATTAGATACTTAAAACATCATTAGTCGGTGTAATAATCTTTTTAATTTAAAATTTACAATAATAATGTGAAAGCACTACTTCAAAATTCAAATCATGGTTTTGATAAATGATTATCTCTAAATTTCCATAAAGACTGCGGACTGTATTATATATCTTGGCAATACACGTGAACAATAAAAGACAAAGTATATTCATATATATATTGTCAATTGGCAAAGTCGCACACTTTGGCGCATTATCAGCAATAAGAATGAAATATCTTAGCTAAAAGAAAATAATGAAATAAGGAATAAAAAGTAAAACATTATTAGGCTAGTAGGGCATTGAATGAGCTTAAATTCTCGAACATATATATCCATCTATGAAACATGCAACTTGGTTAGATATCGTACCGTTTTTGTCTAACGAACCATCACTTTCATCCATATATGGACAAATGGTAATAACTAATTAGACACTATATACCAAGACGCCTTTCAGCGATAAAAGTTGACCGACATTGAATATTGAAAATAGTTTAATTTTTATATGATTGTGTAAAAAAAAATCAGGTATGTATTCATTTACATATCATCGTTTGATAATTGTAAATATATTTTATATTTTAAGAATTAATACATCATATATTTTATACCGGACTGAGACTCATTCTTTTAATGAACTTTCAACAATCGATCATTGCATAATTAAAATTAAATATGATTCTCATATCACGATGCAAATTATTCATCTGTATTAATGGGATTCTAACATATTCCTCTTAAAATTGTTGTTATAAAATAATCAATATAGTAAAAGAGATACACATTTCATAAAAGAATTACTTGAGTATTTGTAGGTACAACACCCCGCATATATAAGAAAATTGTCACCATTCTTTGTTGCGCTTAATCAATTTCAGTGGTTGTTTTAGACCACCTATGATCATAACCAAGTTACATAATTAATAGGGAAACATAATTTAAAATCTATGATGTATAAATGAAATTTAAATTTACAAAAATTATTTATGAAAAAAAATTTGTTACATTTTATCAAATTCTTATGTACTTTTTTGATAAAATATATATATATATATATATATATATATATCTTGCTAATCATACTTGATTATGAGTTTTCTTAAACCCTTCATGATAAATAGCATTTGTTATTAAATATTTGTTTTAGGAAGAGAAATTCTAATGGAGAGAGCAGAAGAGAGGAGACAAGATTTGTAATGGAGAGAAAGTAAAAGAGATCTACATTTTTCACTAATGTAAGGTTAGTTTACGTTAAATATCAATCATAATTTACCGATACATTAAATAAAAAGTAAAAAAAAAGTATGCAATTGTTTTATGTGGTAGTAAAATAAGTATTATCCCAATAAATAATTTTCGTTTTAAAATAAGTGGCGGTTAATTAGATTCTTTCACATTGATTTAGTAAAATAATAAATTAATGAATAAGTGTACAATTTTACAAAATGTTTCTATTAAGTATATATTAGCTATTAACACTTCTTATAAATGCATAGTGCTCATATATATAATAACTTAAAAGTGGTACAATCAATATTAGTTTGGGATTAAAATTAAAATAAAATAATTAATATTGTATCGAGAAAGTCAAACAACACTTATTTTAAAATAAAAATTATTTTTTAAATCGACCCTTATATTAAAATGAATGTAATAATATTTAATTCCAATTTTCAAACGAATACTGTCTCCTCCAAATTCTTCAATTTTAGAGAAGCTAAAGTTAAACTACAAAGTATTTTACACAACAAAATATCTGAAGTTTAAAATAATTATTCCTCTTCCTTCTACTCCTTCCAACCAAACAGAGGCTTAAAATAAATTTTGTTAAAGTATATAATATATTGATATGTCCGTAGAGAATATGATCTAACTAACTTTTATCTTTACTCTTATCTGATTTTCCTTTGTATAAAAAAAGTTTAATGCCTGTGAGTCATAATCAAAACTAGAGTAATCACAATACTCAACTTGTGAATCATAATCATATGAATATGACTAATCATTTGTTTCCTACTGAAAATGGGGGTTCGATGAAGCCGGTGTCAAAAAAAATGGCTGCTCCTAGCTGTGTCACACAAAAAAAATACTAATTTTAGATTATACTCATAGTATTGAATATTAAATTATAATATTGACTTTTGGGGCTGATTTTATGATCGATTGTGATATTCATTTATCTTCTATCATCGACATGCCAAGCTACTGTTTAATTTGGACTCGTGATGAAACTTTAGCGTTAATCAATCATATCTATGTATCTATGGCCGAAAAGGTAAAGCAGCTAAAACTTTTTATTGAGAAATTAAAGTGGAATTGGTCATTGTTTAAAATTATGTTCAGACGAAGTTTTAAAAAGAAACAACATACTCTTATAAATAATTGTTCATTTTTCTGCTTTTCAAAAATGTTTCTAACTCAAAATGTCATTATGACTCCTACATACATGTTGTAAAATCAATTAATTAATAAGATTCGCTTCTTTTAGCCAATGTATTGTTTGTTAAGTAGAAGCAACTTTGTCCTCATAAGGATAAGGAAGATAATTTGGGAACTTTCAAATCCACGTTGAAGGCTAAGAATCAAGGGATAAAACCCAACTTAATCGGTTGAGCCGAAGATTAATCTTATAGCTGCTGTAAAAGATTAAAATTGTACATATAACTATTAGATACAATATATGTTAGACTAATTAGTGTAACTAACAAATAAATAATTAGTTTAATTAACTAATGTAATTAATATTACATTTAATAATATTCTAGAAGACTCATGGGATGACAAATGCTCTAATTACAATGAATGTTAGTTCTACAAAACTCTTCGTCAAATCAATTTTCAACCCATCAAAAAAGCATATTATAAGAATGCATTTGAACTATTGAATCGGAGCTAATATGAAGTTTTTAGTGGTTGATAAAGTAATTTAATTAAAAATAATTGAAATGCTTTTATAAAAAATTAAACCACTTTTATTAGAGTGTGTTTACATTAGATCTTTCATATGAAACTTAAGCACTTCCATAGGTAAACTTTTATGCTTATAAAAAAGAACTATTTTCTATAACATTAAAAATTTCCCAACCATTAAACAAAGAATTTTCCAAATAATACATTCAACCATAACAATAATTTTTTTTTAACCTAATTAGAATATTTAATTCTTCAATGAGCAGTTTAAAAAATCTTGCAAACTTAAATCATTTGGGCTCGCTATAGCGAGACACCTGATCTTTTACACACTAAGTTGAGTTGTCTCTCAAAATGACAACTCCATAAATCTAATCCATGTTTTTTTTTGGAAATAACTATGTTACCGGCTCTCCCAACACAATGTTTATTCCAAGTAGTGCAATTTTGAGTAAAAAAAAGTAATGCAATTTATAACCTTGATTACAATAGAGGAACATTTTATAGAGTTTCTTGAAACAAACATATACGGAATTTATTTAAACTACTCTTATTAACGTTCATGTTTCTAGCGCGTTCTATAAGTGTCTTCGTGAAACTTTCTGCAAGTGAAATTTTCTGCAACCTCTTGTCTTGCTAATAATCTAGGACTTTTCTGATATGTTAGCATTATAAAATATATTTGATCCCCCGATAATTATGGAAATGCTTTGGAAAATTCGATCATGTAATCCCACTTTTATCCCTATACCCCCACAATTTTTTGAAAATATCAAAAATACCCTCAATATTTTTTTTTTACAAAATCCACTTTCACTCCCGGAAAACTATTTTTAAGAATTCCAGTACACAGAGTTTTACCGGAAAACTTTTTACAAGTTTTGCGGTACAGAAAGATGTTTCCAGAAAACTAAAAAAAAAATTCCGGTACAAAAGGGAAAAATGTGTGTACTGGTAAACTACCAAAAAATAATCTGAAATTAATATATACGAAGGTATTATGGTATTTTCACTTGCTTTTTGGGTGTATAGGATTAATTGTGGGTGTAGGGTACGGGGTCAAATTTTCAATGCTTTGTTTGATCGTAGCAGAGCCCAAATCGAAATGATAAACCCAACCCTATAGGCCCCGGTAGAAATTGAGACCCAATTTAAAATAGACTTATAGTTCTTCACTTACAAAAAAGTACGGATAATTATGAAAAATTAAATGGAAAAAACTATTAAAAAAAACAATTAAAATGCAGTTACTAGTTTCAAATTACTAATATTGTTTAAAAAAAATCAAAATTGCTATAAAAAAATTTATCCAAACATTTGGATTGTGCTTTTGCAAGGTTTCACTGAAGATGGTTTGGGCTTTATATACAACAAACCACAAAAATGTAGGGCTAAGAAATATTAGAGTTTCTTTTCTCACCTCCCATGTACACTTTGAAAGTATACTTCTTCGAAATAACACAAATTTTCTCCCTCCAAAAGTATACTTCAAGTACAGGTGTTGTTTTTTAAGAAATATAGGGAGATAAAAGTGGCTCTAAAGTAATAAAAATTAGGAAGGTTCAATTTTATTAATCTTGTAAGATTATCCACAGTTCCATAGAGTAGATAAATTGGGAAGAATAACAACTCACTATAGCCACCAGAAGCATGAGAATGTTCAAAAGAACTAAACCAAATTCGACGCTTCGATTTGTATTTGGTTTCAGCAAGTCTTCCACAATATATTATTTTGAACCACATAAGAGTACAAATGAACAGAAAAGAACAATTATATAAAACAAGAAGTTCTCATCCCATTACGGCCTTCGATCTACTTATGGTTCACCACCAAGCTCCACTCGCAGATTGTCATATGGATATACCTTGGGTGTCTGACACAAAATAATATAAAAATCTATCAGCGTAAGTATTAAACATATGGAGAAAGTAGCATATAACCTTGAGTATAAGCATGAGTTCAATTGCGATATATGGAGGTATAAGGACAATGACAAGAATACAAGCAGGACAAAAACATTATGTAGTCCATAAACAATATAACTCAATAGTCCAGCTACTTAACTTTCACTTAAATTCAACAAAACAGATGGAAAAGTAAGAATAGCCAGGATCCTCAGGTTGAATATTAGGAATAGCCAGGATGACTTCAAAGACGCTCCTAGTACTAGGATGTTGATGAGTTTTCTGAGGACACTTGTTCTTCCCAAATGCCTTTTAGCTTTGTGAAATATTGGTTCAAACTAAGAAAACACTAGTCTCTGTCAGTATTTTTTTCGCTCCAAATCTTTGCTGCAGGTACATCAGGAAATGGAATATAGCCAGCCATCAAAACAGTTCTCGCCAAACAATGGCTGAGAAACCAGAATTTTGACCAGGATTATCTGAAGGTAAAGATTTAAGGCTTGACCAACTGGACGGAAGAGGCCCAAGAATGAACAAGAGCAGCAAATGCATTGAAGATGAAGAACCACAGGTCCACAATCAATAACAGAGGAAGTGACAAAGCAAGGTCAAGAACTTGCTGAGAGATAAATTGCTCCAATACCATTTTAAGACTATTAGGAGAATGAGAACGATATCAGTCTTGTTACTGTCAACTAGTAACATAAAACCTTGATTACAATGTCGAAAAGAATAAAAGAAACGAAACTGAAAATAACAGACCCAACAACTGAACTAACTGCTTCAACCAACCAACTATAGATGTAATACACCTCTATACTCTTTCTATCAATCTCCAATTCAAACTCAAATCACAATTCCAGTTCTATATCTGGTAAAGATAGGCCATAAATTTGATACCAACTGCTCATCTTTAAAAGGATAGACTATAGAAATGAAATTGTTTATTCAACAGCAATTACTGAAGCTGCTATGCCAACTCACCATAAACAAAAACAAACATTATGCAATAGAGCCAACCCATGTCCATGTTAAATTTTTTATTACTTATGGCAGAACTGACTAAGAATCCAAGTATGTGGCCTTTTTGATATAATAATCAAACCGGGGAAAAATATGGAACTTAATGAGATATTTAAATTTATGTTACAGGTTAGTTGTAATCCTACCACACAAAGATGGATTCCATTAGCAGCTATATTGCAGGCTTACAACTTGCGACCATTAGTCAAAGTTAAACATAGTTGCAATGCTGTTAGAACCCAACCTTGTTTAACGAGCAATTGATTCAGCAAGTAACTAATGGGCCTATGATTTGGAAGTTGCACTGAAGCAATGGAAAGAAGAGTGCTGAAGGGAAACTAAGATGAGCTGGCAGCATGAATGGAAGGAAGGAATTGTGTAACCATCTATGTTATAGAAGTGTTGATAAGTAGAGAGAGGGACCTAGTAATAAGGTATCTTGGAGAATCATTTTTCAATTAGAGCCTTAGGGGTTGGCAGATGGAGAATTATCTCTTCTCTGAGGAGCTTTGTTCTGGGATTTTAGAGGTATCTTCTGTAATAATTCTCATTTTCCATAAATAATACAATTTCTTTTTCTATTAAATTCGAGTCCCTATCAAATGAACACCAACATATGGTAGTTGTTGATACTACTATTTAAATGCAAAGATGAAGAATGAAGAGAAATGTCCTATCATCCAAAAGACTCAGGGATGTAGTAGCTGGGTCAGGTCAGTTCAGATTTGGTAAATTATTTTGAGTAACCTGATCAAGTTGGTTTTAATCAGTTTTAGTCATCGGTTTGACATATATTTATAGTTTTTAAACAATTGTAGTTCATAATCAAAAGCATAAAAATTAAGATATTGTGTAAGGTTCTGTGGATTTCAGTTTCCCTGACTAGAGATCAACGTTGCCTATACCAGGTTTATTTTCTTCTCGTCCAAACCGAACCGGTTTTTCAGTTCAGTGAGGGCCAGACTCAACCAGACCAGAATATACAAATATACCATCACAATTGAAAATTTGATAGCCATGTGGCTTACTCCCTTGAAAGCATACAAAATATTTATAAAAACTTTCTTAATTTTAAAGCATTCAATCACAACTTCAATGTTCAATGTGAAGCAAGGCTTAAATTATGATGTTACAGTCTAAATACGTGATTCTTGAATGATCCCTATCCCGATTCAAAACTTGTTTTGCTGGGATCACAATAGATGCACATGCTGGAACTTGCATAGAGTAGGATCTTAATAAAGAACACTGTCGCGCAAAATTGAACACAGGTAAAAATACATACATTTCCCCCACTATTCGAGTTTTCCGATCTTCTTTTACCCTTTATTGATTCTCCCTTCATTATTGGTATCAGAAATGTAATAGAGGTTGAAACCCATCATCAACAATTAATCGCTCATCCTTTGTGCTAAAAACAGCTGACTTTGTTTTGAACCAACCAGTAACCAACTACTCATTCGAATCGTTTCCAGCCAAGCAGTGTTTTCCACCGTGGGTCTCTGTTCATGTCCCCTGTTCCAGCACACCCATTGCTTGCTGGCCACTACTCAAAATTTGCCCATAAATCTCCTCCATTCAACATGTCTCTGTTAATTTTTTGTTTTTATGCTGTGTTGTGTTCTTCAAACTTGCACCACCATCTTTGATGAATTCTTGTGTTTGAGTTGTTTATTTCACACTCATACACCCCATTTTTTTAATTCCATCATTTTCCTTATTCTTTGTGTATGGTAATTGTGCATTTAGGCCATGACTTTGATAACTAATTATTAAAGTCATTAATTTAGCATTATTTTTTATTTCAAGCCATTGTCAGATAATGATAACCATAGACAGTGTATGCACCCAAAGGATCTAAATAAAATATGGATATACATAACTCCAAATACATCTCACAAGCAAGAGGTGAGAACAACAATATTGAATCCAATCAAGCTTAAAACACATCCAAGTTCCAACATTCACCAATCTTTCATAATCAGCCTTATATATAGCATTTGATGAACAACTATTATTATATAATTGAAATCAGCAAGCATCCATAGCAAAATGAAACCAAATTCCAATAATGTCGAATAAGCAAGATGAAATAGAAGACTTACAAAAGGGTACTTGGAGGCTTTATCATTCCACACAGCCAATAATCCCAAAGACGCGAAAAAACTCAATCCTCCACAAAGCCACGCCAATGCTTCATACTTTTAACAAAGTAAAAACAATCAACTTCATGCATTCAAATTATAATCATTATATCCTAAATTTCCCTAGGGTTTACCTTTCCAACAGTATCAGCAATACGATCTATACAGGGTTCGGGAAATGGAGTACCGTTGTCCCATAAAAGTTCCTCGTTCATTGGAAGCTGAAATTTCCACGTAATTCGAAAATTTAGGTTAGTTTTCACAATTCTATACGAAAATGAACAAACGAATAAAATAGATTAGGTTAAAGGAAACGAACGGGTTTGTTTGGGACATAGTGTTTGCCGACGGGGAGGCCCATGCCGGAGCGGAGGCGAAGAGATGAAGCTACAGATCGGTGAACAACGCCATTTCCGCCCAAAATTTTTGATGCTGCGTTCGTCAATCTACCTGCCATGATTTTGATTTTTGATTATTGCGATGCCTTCTCTCGATTCTTCTTCTTCCTTATTGTTGAACTTTTTTGTTCTTTTTCCTCACAGTACAAACGACCTCGTTTTGGAGTTCTTTTTCCTTTTATTTTTTAGTGGGTTGGATCTTCATTTCTCCCCGTTATATAATTTTAGGGCTTGATACTACACCCGCTGATTGCTTTCCACACCCCTTCTCCTTTTTTGTATCAACGAGAATAATTGACCAGAAATAAACAAAAAAATGAAATACACAGCAACAAGAATATATAAATGAGTTCAAGATAAAATGAAGAGTTTAGTGACCGGATTGATTGTGTAAATAAATTTAATTCATACGTTAAGTCATATTTTTTATAAAATTAATTCATATAAATATATAAAAAAAAATATTTAAGAATTTGGAGGATTACAGCAATTCTACATATGCACAGGTCATTATTATGATACAATAAATCAACAAATCCATTAAAATTTTCTTGAAATGAAAAATATTTTGGAATTAAAGAATATGCATTGTGACTTTGTTAGTGTAAAACCACTTATAATAAGATCTTTACTTTGTTATATCATTCTATTTTTTTATGGTCGTTGCACTCAAATATTATATAATACCAAAATTCAAAACAAAAAAAAAAACCAACAAAATGCCACATGTATTTTATTTTATTTAAAAAAATACATATTTGTATTATTATATTTTTAGTTTGCTAATTTTAAGGACTATTGCAAAAATAATATTATTGTAAATTAATTTTACTTTTAATCATATTTTATTATTGTAACACATTTTTCTATACAGTAAAAAGAATATATTTGTCTGTCTCAAAAAAAGAAACATATTTTTACAGTATCATCATATGCCACAAAATTTTGTCTAAAAA
>JBBPBQ010000002.1:11038506-11056859 GCA_037974755.1 Cicer yamashitae
ATATAAGACCGAAGAGAAATATATTAAATATTGGAGACTTAGCCACTGATTATATAACTCACATCATTTTATTTTAGATTCATCTCATTACCATTTTCCCACCGTCTCCTTCGTTTTTTTTATCCACCTCATTACCCACGATCTCTTTCCATTATTGTTATTAAATAACTACTTTACAATATCTCTCAATGATTTTTCTTTCACTCAAAAAAAAAAATATTTAAACAAATACCATACTACAATCAATATGGCTACAGTTAAAGGTTAATTTTTAATTCAAATAAATTTACTACAAATATTATTTGCAACTTTTGTAAGAAAAAACAAATATTATGTTTTATTGTCAATTTTTACGTTCATTTATATTTAAATATAATATTATATATATATATATATATATATATATATATATATATATATATATATATTCGTATTTTTAAAGTACTCTTCGATGATTTTCATTTAACTGATGTCGAAAAAGAGATTAAGCAGCAGATAGGATCCTGGGTCTACTGCATTTTCTAGTATTGAATCCTTCATGAGAAAATAGCACTAATAAATCCATCATCCATCTCAAAAAAAAATATCAGTTTTTGTTTTCAATCCGGCTTTAATTTGTACTCTCTAATTAATACAATTTACATCATTTTTAAGTTATTGTTTTCTACTTTACATTTATTGTAATGATAATACACCAATAGATAATAAAGATAAATTAATAATATTATCATTCTCTTTTTTATCCATTTATCGTTTTTTCTTAACATGAAAAAAATAGTCAAATACGACAAATATATAGTGTGAATCAGAAATAATACATAACTTTTCAATTATAATAATTGCATGGTTAATGGTCCACTACTATATTCCATTGAAAAATCACGATAATATAGTTTCACGTTAACACAAATTGATAATATTTTAATTAATGATATTAAAAGAGATGATTTTCCAAAAGTTAGACTGATGAATACAAAAGATTGTGCATGAATCTTTTAGTCCACTAATATTGTTCATAAATGAAATAATATATTAGTCTTCAACTAAAACTAGTAAAAATCAATCAGTGATTATAATCGAAACACAACTTTCCAATGAAATAACAAATATAACATCAATTTCACTGTAAGGATAATCATGTCATATTTATTAGGTATGCATTTTAAATTCAAATGATTAAAATCGACATATCAAAACGGCCTAACATAACAATTTAATGGCTTTAAGTTATCTTGACGAGGACAAAAGACAATAAATGGTGCATTCAAATTAAAGGTTATTGGATCATTAGGTATTTCTAGACTTAACAAGGAATGTATATGTGGAACATATATATAGTCTACACTATCACTTGGTCAATAAATCAATCTCATACCAGAGTTATTTAAAATTACGATGAGATCTATTTTCTCATCTATTGCATATGAGAGTCTGTAACTATTGCTATTTTCTTACGAAGCAATCTCATATGAGACATTCTTGCAATTTTCTCAAAAATGGATTTTATACTTCACCTGATATCAGTAAAATTATTATAGATAGATTGAAATATTGGAAATAAAGTATATTTTCCATCGATTGTCACTAATACCTTATGATCTAAGAGTTTCATTCAAGTTTCAAAGAAGAAAGAAAATTTAATTTAGTGATATCATTTGCAATGACTATTAATAAAAATTATAGACAATATTTGAAGCATGTAGGTGTTTGTCTACCATAGCCTTTTTTCTCGGTTTGTCAACCAGATCCCTTTTTCTTTCAAGGACAGTTATACGTTGTCTTCTCAACAGTGTCAGCAAGAGTGATGTATTGGAAAAGGAGTCTGAAGATATTTATTGTTGATGATCAAGATCAACAAACATTATTTCAAATGTAGTTTATAAATAAATATTTCAAAACTTAAAATAAAATATGCATTGGAAGTTGTCTTGAGTTTATAAGATTGTATTTTGTTTTAATTTTATGTATCTCAACAAACAAACAGTTTTTCTTTTATGTATTTTAACTAAACAAACTTTTGTATTCGTCGTTTTAGTTTCTTTACCTGTTAAGGTCTAGTATTACATAATAGTATTACACACATATCATTAGATCCGAATCCTACCACCATTTTGGATGCAAGCAATAGTAAACAAAAAAGCACTTGCAGTGGAAAGGCTAACAAAGACAATTTAGGCCACAAACAACATCAAAATGTAAAAAAACCATGGGAAATGTATGTAATGTAAATGACAAACAAAACCATGGTTATTAGTGAATGTTTGAGGACACGTGACAATCTACTTGGTTTCATCAGAGAGACCCAACTGAATCTGAACCTCTAAGATGGCTTTAGCAGAGTTCCTAAGCCTTTGTTCCTCCTCTTCATTCATGTGCATATTGGTTACCCCAAGCACACCTCCTCTACCAAGCTGTGCCGGCAAGCTCAAAAACACTTCAACATCACCAATGCCATAAAATCCCTTGGCCAGAACAGAAACAGGGTGAATCTTCCTCTGGTCCCTAATAATGGACCGAGCCAAGTTAGCAACCGAATACCCAATGGCCCAAGAAGTGTAGCCTTTCAGACTGATGACTTCATAAGCGCTGTTTATCACTGTTTTGTGTATGTTCTCCAGTGTTTCTTTCTCATATGCAATCTGTTGTTTCTCCAAAAAACTCAGCACAGGAACACCCCCAACGCTAATACTTGACCACAATGCCACTGAACTATCCCCGTGCTCCCCTACTATGCACGCCTGCATCAGTAACACTTTTTATTTAACACTTCAAACTTTCTCACTTTCTATTAGATTGGTTAGTATAGCAAGCACAAAAATCATCAAACAAAAGAGCGAATTTAACAATCATCAATCAATTCAATCTATCGGTAGTTTAATAGATTATAAATGTTGAGTTAGCACATTATTTAGTACATGTTCTGCTAGAACATGTCTCTAAAAATTTGTTTATAACTTATATTTGATCTCTATCTAGCAATTTATGAGATTCTTCAATTTCATGAACTAACGGGTCCTAAGGTGGACCAGCATCATATATGATTCATGGTGGACCATAACTTAAAAGTTATTTGAAACTAACAACGATGTCTCTCCCGGGAAGTAGAAGCTTATAGTCCTTCTCTTATGGCTAAAATAGTAACTTAATTGGTTTCCATTTAACAAAAGCAAGAAAAAGTAACCAATACAAGTTGAGTTTTCAGTCACATTTCGTTTCCTTTTGTCGAGATCAAGCGATCATTTCTACTTCTAAAAGGCGATGTTTGTGTTGGAGTTTTAAATGATTTTTAAGAAATTTTTAAGTATCAATCCATCTTCGACTTTCTATCAAAATGGTTCACCTCAAAATTTGCATCTTAAACCAACTTGTCATTTCATATATTTGATACTAAAATATTTGACACCTAAATGCATGTTTTGAATTGACATAAATTTTGTGAAATCAAGTTTTGTAGAATCAATCCGGTGATTTTGCCAAAAAATACATACTTCAACAAAATCAAAGGCACTACGCCAATAAATTAGCTTATAACTTATTAAACTAGCTTATAAGATTGTTGGATTAAATGAGATGTGTTTGGTAAACAAGTTTTTCTCACAAGCTTATAGTTTATTTATAGCTTATTTTGAGCTTCTAATTTTTTACACTTTCTTCCATTAATAACTTCATTAATTTATTTTTATTACTTTTTATATAAAACGTAACGTCCCACTAACTTACTATTAACCCACTTTCTTTAATATATTTTTCTCGATGCTATTACTTTTTTTTGTTCAAAGTGGTAGTATTACTTCTGCATAACACATCAATTCTTTCAATCCTTGCCAAAAAAATTCACATCAAAAAATTTAACTTCATGCATGGCAAGAATCTCTGTCACATAAAACACAAAATTGACAAAGGCATGCATGAATAGAGCTAGACTCAATTTCTTTAATTTCTTGCCAAAATAACTCAAAAAAAAATTCATCTTATTCATCTGACAAGAAATTCATAAAGTTAAATTTACTATTTATACACATGAGGTTTGCTAAACTTTGTGAGAACTCTTGAAATTTATAGTTATATTGTAATAAAAAATGTAAATGATGTACCCAAAAAAATAAATGAATTGTATTGTTTTTTTATTTCATGACTGTTACATTTTTTGGATTTTTTCCACAAAAGTCATAAATGAGAGAAATATAATAAAAGATAAATGGACAATCAATATAAAGAATGATGGAAACAAAATCTTGGAAATCACCTATCAACTATTCGCCTATCAGCCTACCAGCCTTCCGCCTATCAACTATTTTATAACTTAATTTTAACAAAGGGAGACAAAGTGTCAATGTGATTTCAAAATATCCGCTAAACTTCAAAAATATTATAATTCACTGCTTTATTTAATTTCAAATCATACTCAGCACGACAAAAAAAAAAATCCCACTTCACGAAAATAATAATAAAAATAAAATGACCTGAACATCCTGAGCATTGACTTCAAGGTGATCAGCAATGAGGAAACGGAAGCGAGATGAGTCCAAGTTGGTACCCGACCCGATAATCCGATTGGATGGAAACCCGGAGAGCTTCCATGCGATGTAGGTGAGAACATCGACAGGGTTAGACACGATCAGGAGAACTGTATCCGGCGAGTAACGAGCCAGAGCGGGTATGATTTCCTTGAATAGAGCGAGGTTCCTCTGAAGGAGGTTAAGCCTTGACTCACCGGCGATCTGTCGTGCGCCGGCAGTAACGATACAAAGATCGGACCCGGCGGTAACGGAGTATTCAACGGATGAGTTGATCTTAACGCGAGGGAGAAAGGCAGCGGCGTGCTGAAGGTCGAGCATCTCGCCGCGGAGTTTGTCGGGTTTGTTGTCGACGATGACAAGCTCGTCGGTGAGGTCCTGAGTGAGGATGGTCTGAGCAATGGCCATTCCTACATTTCCGGCGCCGATGACGGAGATCTTGGTTTGGCGTTTGGAGAGAGATGGAGGGGCGGCGTTGGAGATGGGCTTGAAGAAGGCTTGGGTTAAGTCAAGGCCCCCTGGGCCCAACGCGGAAGCAGAACCGCTTTTGTGCATGGTGATTTGTGAGTTGCAGATATATTAATAGCGAGTGTGATGAATAAGAAATGTGAGATAAAAACAAAGAGTGGAGTGTAAAAGGAAGAAAAGATATGGACGCTGGTTTGGAAAAGAAAAGGACCGAATGACACTCAAACCGCCGGCGATCTACCAGTTTAGCGGTTTTGGATTAGTTGCAATCACACTATACGCAGTCGCGCGATCTTTACCGTTCAATTAAAATGATTTTTTAAACAATAATATTAATCTTAAAATATCAGTCTTTCAATCTTGATGAATGATCAATATCACGTGACTGTTTTGCTGTGAGAGCACACAATTTCAAATCCTCTTTTGGAATTTGGGTAGTTGCGTTTATATTTTATTTTATGCTATTTTTTTAGGCATAACTTGCTTTTACTTTATTTGACTTGATTAGCAATACAAATATTCTTTTATTTTAGCTTTTTTTTTTCTTCATATATTCCATGAATTTCAAATTACACATTAAATTAAACAACAATACCTCTAATCACCTTTTTATATTAAGGATATAAATAAAATGAGTTTACTTACATCCAAGTTACATGAGTTTACACAAATATATTTAAATTAGACTTCCGTGTAATATATATCATTCAATTTATTAAAAGACAAAACACGTGTAAATTCAGTTATCAATTTTTAAATTAACATATTAATTAATTAATTTTTAACTCACCTATACAATACATTTACAATTAAAAAATCTTCTGATACAAATTATAACAAAAATGATGTACCTTTAAGATTTCGATGAGAGATGAACTATCATAATTATCCTATAGCATTTTAGGATTAGGATTTCGTGTAGTTAGGAATCGTCTAATAAGATAACGATTAAATAGATAAACCACTAAAGGTAGAGGACAAAACGGTTCAACCCATCAGTAACAAAAGTCAAACACATAATTCAGTGTTTAATACTAATTAACTATAATTTAATTAATAATAGTCTCTAATAATTGATTATTGTCAATCCACAATTGACTAATTAAATAATTAATCAAACAATCTCTTACTTTGATGACATTAATCAATTACTAAAAGAATATGAATTTTAACATTAGAACTTCGACTATGGTTATATTACCTCGTAAAATATAAAATATTTGTAATTAAAAGAATAGCACAATATTTTTGCATCCTAAAAAGTTGTTGTGCATTTTTCGATGCATCCAATTGTGATGTTTACTGAGATTATTATTTTTTTTAATTGAAATCTCATCATACAGGATGAAAGTTACTTTTCAAGGTCTCGCAAAGTATCTCATATGTTTTAGTGTGCGTAAGAGAATATGAAAATATAAAAATAATAATTTTCAAATATTTATAATTTGTAAACTTGTGCACTTCCACTAATCTGATATATATACAAACAAGATTTGGATTCTCATTAGAGCTCACTAATTTCAAAAATACTCTAATCATATAATATGCACTCCCATTGATCCACGTATATAACAAAATTCTATTTTTCATTATGAGTCAACTTATTTAAAATTACTCTCTAATGATATAGCAATTAACGGTAGGATATTAAATTTTTAGTACAAATTTACATCGATAATATTTTATCATTATAAATACTTTTGTGTCCCCACTACAATTGAACTCATATATATAAACAATTGTGAGATTTTCATTAGAACCCACTAGTATGCAAAATACTCTAATAACCACATATTTTATAGTGCAAATATCCGTATGTTAATAATTCATATTTTCACTACTATAGTCAAACATACTTAACCACATATTTTGTAAGAAAAAAAAATGCTAACATAATCATTAAAACAAGTGGTTACTTGATACCAATATGAAACTCCGTATGTTAATAATTCGTCATTGACATATTTTTCAACATTTGAGTTTTAAAATTAGACATATTTTATGCACATAGAAATAAGGAGATTATAAAAAAAATACTTAATAATTCATAAAATTCCTATTATAATAAAAATTCTCAAAATATATTTTATCAGAGTAACCTTTGCAAAAAGAAAATGATGACTATTAAAAACATTAATTATCGTATGAATGAAATTAAATCTCTAATATTTAAAAGACTATATAATTTTTTTAAAATATAAATTATTTTTAAAATAATTTATTTTAAATTACAATAACTAAATTATAAAAGATACAAAATATTTAATTATAATGATAAAGATAAATTATATATATATATATAAATTATAAAAAAAAAATAAATAAAAAAGAAATAAAAAATAAAAAAAGCAATCAGTTGAATCTAATGAAACACAAACAGTTTAATCTGAGCATATAAAAGATCAACAAACGACAGCTACAAAACGGAGGGAGTGGGGAGTAACAAAACTCACCATTGTCGAGATTGAGTTCCGGTGGGTGGAAGCACCGATTGATTTCTGCGCCAATCAGAATGGAAGAAGCCCTAGCGCAATTGGAACGAGTCCAAACCCAGCTCCTTCAACGCATTTCAAACCTAGAACAACACTCTCAATTTCAAACTAATTCCCCTGTAATCAACACCCCTCACACTCACATTGACACCGACACAGTGTCTCGTCTCTCTTCAATTTTACGCAATAACAACGTTAACGACTTCTCATTCAAGAGAGTCTCTTCCGATTACTACGATTGGCCTCTTGAATCCCGTCGCGATGCTCTTCACGCCGCTTCCATTAACCATCTCTGCAAAAGCATTGTTTTGGTTAACACACAAGCCCCCTCCACCGTTGTTGATTGTTCTGATCGCAATAATTCAAAGTACTACGTTGTCGTTGTTCAGGTCCCCATAATTTTGTTTTTATTTTCCTTTTTAATTTGTTGTTTTGTTAATTCTTTCGTGGCTTAATTAGGCTTACAATGCTGTTTGTTTTTGTTTGCAGTATACTGCTCGGTTCAATGCTGAGGCTGTGAAAAACTTTCTTTACTCGCTCAACAATGGAACTATAGCCAAAAAGAAATTCAACTGTATGTATGTTATTTTGTTTTAGGCGTATTCTAAGGTTGACCCCGTCCACTGTGAACCAATACTTAAAAGTGTCTTGAAATGCTAACGATTATCGACAATACTCTTTCGAAGTATAAATTAATGATTTTCCACGACTTTACGCTTGAGACTGTGACTAATTGATGTCGGTTTGACTAGTTGAGTTTTGAAAGATATATTTGTTTTTTTTTTCTTATTTTTCACATTTTTACGTCGATCGAATCACTGTCTCATCCATAAAATAGGAGAGGACTTTTCCAGGTAGTGTCATCGATCTTTGTTAGAGTTTCGGATAACTTTTAAACACTAGTCCACGGTGGATCACTTTTGTTTTATAATACACAACATAAATAAATCATAGTTGCACATGTTTTTGCCGTTTGGCCATACATCGATGTGTAGTGAAACCGTGCACTCTTTTAGAATAGGGTAATTGTGTTGAATGAAATCCTGTTGAACATTGTGGTATTGTGTTGCAGTGTTCTATATACTGTAACCAATAATAGTAGCATATGTCATTTAGTTTATGTGGAATTGATTATGCTTTTTACACGGTGTCTCTTACTAAGTTTTTGTCAATTGGGTCAGCAGATTTGGCTCTCTGCCAATGATGTTAGAATAGCTGTTATGATGATATATTGGAATTGTGAGGAGACCCTTCTCACTATCAAACACTATCCAGTTGGTATATTGCAGAAATTAGCTTGTTTCTTTGTGCCTTAGTTGTTGTAATTGACAATTTTAGTGAAGGAGAGTTTGAGTAGAGTTGGTCAAGGAGGTTTCCCTGCTAAATATGAGCATTCTCTAGTACCATGAAGCCATGAACATCTTTGTATTGAGCATAATAAGGAAATGTTATGCATGAGTATGGTGGGATAGGCATACACTGATTATGCAATCTATGCTTTCCCTGATGTCTTGTTTGTAACAGCTTACAACATGGATTTAGCTTGCTTATTAAATTGAAACCTAACAGCTATTCTTGTTTCTTAATGACTCCCCATAGCAACAGTTTCAGCCTCTTGCTATCACAAATTTCACCAACATAGGCTAATTTATTTAGGATTCTTCCCTTGTTGTGTTGTTCACAGTTTAAAATTGGGTCAAAATCAAGGAAAGTCTTGAATATTTGGGATGTGAAAAGAACAAAGACCAAGTTCAATGTATAAAAGTGAAAATTTTGGATAATCAACTGTAAATATTCACTAGCAAGAGATGAAAAGGTGAATATTTGCATTCATTGAATTAGTTTTTAATGCACTGCATCGCCTCATATCCAATCTTTCTGCCTTGAACTTATGCAATGCGATCGCAGGGGATGAGACCATAGACCCATCCCCGTGTATTGGTGTTGCACAAACTGAACATTCTGAATGTCATATAATGAAGGAAAATTGCTAGATAAAGTGAACATTAGGAGGTCCTAATTTGCTGACACCCATAACTTTGTAGTACCACTTCTTGGAACTCAAAGTATGTTCACCATTGGAAAAAGTTTTTTATATGTTGAAATCGACTTTCAATGCACTACTTTGTCTCAATTATCTAGCTTAAACTTCTGCAAAGTGCAGCAACAGATGAGATTGTGAGGAAACTGTGACCATAAACCCTTGACCATTTAATGTTTTTTGCGTGAAAATTCTAAGTGGCAGATATATGAAGAAAACTTATGATCACATGAAAGTTTGGGAGGTCCATGCTTGCTGAAACCCATCACTTTGCACTACTACTTATGTTTGAAGTGTATGAATCATGTGAAAATGTGTTTTATATGTTTGAAGTGTATGAATCATGTGAAAATGTGTTTTATATGTTGTAACCCTTGTCCATATGATCATTGTGGTTCTCCTTGTCAATCCTTTGGACAGTTCTCGTGTTATCCCTTTTCCCTTTATTTTTAAAGATTTGGAATTTCTATTAATTACATTTGTAACTTGTTATTGCTTGGAAGGTAATAATATTGTTATTAATTACAGTGAGGCTGGCTCCTGAGGAAATATCAGCAGAGTTAACTGGATATGGGCACAATGCAGTGACTTGTATTGGCATGAAAACAGACATTCCGGTAAAGATGGACCTGTGGATTCATATTGAAATCTTAATTCTTATTATATTTGTATATAATAATTTATTCCATCTTGACAATTACAATGAAATAATCCATCATTCAACCTGTTTAAAAGTTAATAATATATAATATATATTATCAAATTGAACATTTTTTGTCATGCACTTGTATTGATAATTGATGCAATCAATGATCAACAGAAGATAAAAGTTGAATGGGTCTCTTACTGGCTTACTTAGTGTTTACAGATTACAAGTTATGACCTCCTCCTCTTACTTGTTGCAATGATTGTATCTGGCTGATTACCTGTGTTGATATCCAAGACCTTTCCTGACATTTCTTTGGCATGTTCTGTCTTACGACACAGCTACTCTTTCTCTGCTGTAGCATGTTTAGGGAGGGTGCTTCATTCTTATAGGAATGCCCCCTATGTAGGATTCATGTTCTCACGTATCATCTGTATAAGATCTGAATCGTTCCAATCTTTCTTACAGCTTTTAAGCCAGTCCATAAATCTAAGTTTTGTCTGTCTGTCCCTCTTAAATCTAAAGTGACGGAAGACATGTAATATTTTTAGCGTGATAACAATTGACCTTTTGCGTTGAGTTCTACTTGATTGATTTGTTAGTCTCTAGACTCTCTACCTTGTACACATGTAAACACTGAAAGATGCGGGTTGCTGTCAAGCACCTTCCTTTCTTGTTTCTTAAGTTGAATACTTGAAAGGTCTGTGATCATATACCTTCACTAGAATCAAATGAATCCAAAACCAGACTTCTCCAAGGGAAAGGTTCGAAATTTATACATACCTGCACACCTGTTTTCCTCTGCATGATGTTTGAGGGCACATGATCTGCTAAATAATTAAACTGTTTGTTCTGTTGTTGCATTACATTCAAATGATAAAGTCAGTCTCTTTTCCAGTTTGATATCACAATTCCTTGTCTATAGAATATCAGCCTCGGGCTTCTTTCTTTATTGATTGGAGATTATATGTTGATTTCAGGTGATTTTGGATGAAGCTATTGTAAAACTAACTCCAGATTTCTTTTGGTTGGGTGGTGGTGAGGTTGATCTGAAGCTAGGGATACGGACATCGGAATTAATTAAATTTATCAACCCATTCATTGTCAGCTGTAGCAGTAGTTGATTTTGTTTATTAGAATAGAGGTCAAGATAAATCAAGTTTACATGGATAGGTGCCATTTTCAGCTTTCTATTATTGAGTTTTATATGATTTGAATTGTTGTCTACTGAGGAAGATATTTATATTTCATAGCGAATTTTGTGCTCTGCTGAAGAGATTATCCTTCATGTTTCAGAGATTTGAGTGCACAGCATCATGGCTTCATATTTTATATTTGGTGAAAGTTAATAACATCATCAGAAAGAAAAGGGTAAGTTTAGCCTTTTGATTTTGATTGACTTTCTTACAAGTTTAACACAGGAAGTAAAAAGCTTTAGTTTTATACAGTTCTAAGAGCATCTCTAGTCTCTAATAGGAGTCCTTAACCTTACCGTCTTTAATAATACAATTGGGCTCCTCTACCTTAACCTTACCATTTAACCACATTGGTTAAGGAAACAAGGACCCCCTGCTAACCAGCCAACTATAAGTGTTACGTGTAGTTGGGGATAAGGAGGAAAACATACTTTGACCCTCGGTTCATTCTGAAATATAAACGAAACGTGCACAATTCTAGCTGCCGCAAGATATATAAACCATCTTTTTAACTGTCAACCTTTCTATCAAGTAACTGAATTACGGAAGTAAATCAAATATTCAGTCATATCTATGGTCAACAAAATTGCCACATATGCAAGGTTTATCTATAAAATATACACGAAATGTACTTCCACATTTGAATTAATTGAAAACATATCTTAATCTTAAATAATATAAATTCGCCTATGCACTTTACAAACGAGCTGGCTGTAGATTAATTTTTCCAGAATTATTTTATTTGAAACAATAAACAAGTATCTATTTGCAATTAACAAATAAACAAAGTATATAATGGATAAATGAGTTGAAATACTGAACGAGGAAACTTTTCAACATTAAACAGGTTCTTCGAATTTACATACAACTGTACATGGCATTGAGAACAATGTCCGTTGTTATTGAGTACCATTGTGAATTTATAAGAATTTACATACAACTGTACATGGCATTGAGAACAATGTCCGTTGTTATTGAGTACCATTGTGAATTTATAAACAAGCCAATGAGGGAGCGACATATGATATACTGTTAATCTATGTAATGATACTAGGAAATCAGGTCCCCAAAGGTGTTCTCCCCACTGTAAGTAACATAAAGAAACCCATCTTCATCCTTCTTCTCATCATATATGGCAGACATTATTGCTCCTGTAAACATTGGGGAATCCCATCAACTGATCAGCTAATACCGCTCTAAATTACAAGATTATAGAATCATTGGGAAAAAATGTACAATTTACTGAAGTTTACCTGTAGGTGGAAGGACATTGTCCACAAAAATAAAGATTGCCTTTTCTGCACTTAGTTTAATTCTTTTACGGATAACGTAGACAAACTGTCCAACTGTGAGATCAGCAGGGACAAGGTACCTACAATCAATTCAATCAGTTTAATAGCTACGACAGAGGTCCTATTGCTGATAAATGCCAATTATACACCTTGGAATTTTTATACACCAACTGGCAGAAACCACTTCACAATATGAATTTTAGGACAAATAATACCTAGTCCACCATAAAATCTACAGTTAACCGACAGATACAAATCCATCACACACACATAAATAGAATTGGTAAAACAATCGACAATCATTAAAATTCTGTTTATCTAATTCAAAGTTCAAGACCTTGTAAACTCGAAAAAGTATATACAATAGAAATTGCATGCCAAATTTTAAAAAGTCTAAACAACAGGAATGCTGTGCACTGTTTGAAACTATTTTTTCTTTAAAAGCATGTTGTATGTTGATTATAAAGCAAATGAAAACAGTTTTAAGTGTGAAGCTTTGTGAGCATGGCTTTCATGATACACATTTTTAATCCAATGTGGATATTGTGAAAAGTTTATTTGCTAAAACATATTCATTGGAGCAAGCCAACAAACTTCACCTGTAAAGTTGTAACAATTGAACCTTTATAGACAAAAGGAGAAAAAAAGTCCAACGTTCGAGAAAACCATGATTTTTTTCACCTTTCTCTTATCAAATATATGTTATATTATATAAATAATATCAAATCCGCTATAAAAAAAATTATTTCCTTTTGAAGAGACAAGCATACGAGTAGAAACAGTTAATGTGACATTTCCAGATTACTGTGTATGAAAAGTATTAACAAAATCTTACTTCTTCTTGTCAATACTTGGGATATCACTTCTTTCTGCCTTCTCCACAATCACCTTCAGGCACATCGGATACAATTTAGCATAATAACAAGAATATATCATATATCAGAAAAGTACATTTCAAGGATCACGAGTGCGTGGACAGCAAATAGGCATATATCAACATAAATTGCCTTTAATTGATATTTAATGTATATGTTTCTGCCCAAAAACCAAAAGTTATCCCACCTCTAAAACTCAATATTACTATCTCATTAAATTGCACAAGTCAACATGAACAACAATAAATCCCAAACATCAAATATGTAATCATCCCATATACATTTATCAACATCAACCTAGTTTCTCTTCATGGAAGGTTGTTGATGAAGCATCAAAGACCTCACACGCTAGTCAGCTCAGCTAAATTTTCCGCCAAGTCATGGCACGATCAGATGAATGATACAACAGAAAAAAGACATAATTTGAACAGCAAAATACATTTATAAGCAACGGCAGAAAAAAAAATCATAAAATAGAAAAGCATAGTCTCCTCAAGCAGAAAAAAATGATAAAAGAACAACATTGCTTCTGCCACAAATATATCATTCACATAGATGACATCAGTAACTGATAATTGCAAAGGAAAAATCACTACTAATTCTCACCGGGATACGGTCTGGGTATTTCTCCCTAATCCTAGCAGCCTCAGCTCTTCTCTTCTCTGGACACAAAACAAACCATTTATAACACACAATAAAACTAATTAAATCACAACCACAAAAAGCAAAAAAAGTAAAAAGAAGCATGTACCAAGATCATGCTCTTGTTTGAAGTAACTCTTTGCCATTCTTCCTGTAAATAGCATCAAACAAAAGTCAATTAAACCATGGCATCACTCATTCTCCCAACACAAAGAACAAGTAATTCATCAATCACACAATTTTTCTTTTAAATAAATGTAAATAAGTAAAAAAAAAGGGGGCAAATAAGTAATTCATCAACCTCTCAAATTATCAAATAAGAACTCAGCAATAATATTAATCACGAAAAGCAAGAAGAAAATTGAAAATAAACCTACACACGAAAAATCACTAAAAAATGGGGAAAAATACTAGCAGTTCATCAATCTTGATGTGAAATTAAATAGAGCCCTAATTTTCAGATAATTTTTTAATCAAAGGAATATATGAAAATAGGAAAACCTCTAATTGAACGTATTATTATAAGAGATAAGTTTTGCTTTAACAGAGGGAAAGCTACGAATTGGTCGAAGAAAATCTGGTGGTTGATTACTAATAAGTTTGAAAACCCAAAACGTAAAAGTAGAGAAATTTAATGATATAATTTGGGTACAGTGAACCTCGTGAAGGCGATCGGAAAGTATAAGGAAATCAACGCTCTTATCTGTTATTGATCGGAACTCCGAGAAAGGCAGTGTTTGTTTGCTTCAAGAAAAGATTAATATCGCTACTTTGCTTACTCAAATAGCCTTGTAGTACAACTATTTATTTTTATTAATTAATTACTATATGATATGATTTAACTTTTGGATTTCATTTCAAATTTTTTTCAAAAATAAAAATTTAATTTAGTTTAATTTTAAGATTAATATTATATACAACTAATTATTTTATATTATTTGCATTAATTTATAAATATTCTTTTTATAATAGTAACTTTTAATATAATAATCCATTTTGAAAATTAATTTAGTTTATATGCACGATTTACATTATCAATCAATTACAACGGTTACATTTAATAAAAAAAATTACAATTATTAAATCATTTATAATGTTTGATTTTTATCTTAATTATTTTTTAAATCACTCACGTGATTGACTATAATTATCGTCAGTATAATTTTTTTTATACTAGTACTAAAACTTAAACTCTTTGAAAAATATTTATCATACACTTCATTATTGAATGAATATAATTTTTGTGTGATTTTTAGGTGTAATTCGATAAATTAATTAACTTTAAATTTAAAGTAATCTGATTCTCAAATCTTAATCATATTTTGCATTCTAAGTTACAAGGGTGTATGGATTAATTTTTCATAAGTACTACTACTACTAGTATTCGTTGAAAATAAAATTTGAAACGATATTGCAAAAACTTCAACAATTGCATTTTAATTTTTTATATATCCCACTTTTAATTTTTTTTTCTCTTTAAAATACTCTAATTTAAAACTAATATATCACATACTATATTTTGGATTCTATGGAGATCGCATCTTAGAGATGTTACCATATGAAAAAAAAAAAATTGAGTGCAGTAGTTGTTCACATATTAAGACATAATAAAAAATATGTCTTCTACAGACATATTTTTTATTTTATTTTATTAATTGATTTAATAAATAAAAAATTGAAAATATTAATTATTAATAATATAAAGTTAACTAAAATTAGTAAAAAAAAAAGTAGAGATTTAAGTAATGTTGTTTTTTCAATGTTGAAGAATGGCAGAGAATGAAGCGTAATAGAGAATATTGTTGCAAAGTTAATTTTTATTTGATGATAAAGGAAATACTTCAAATGCAAATGAAAATCAACAACCGAATGAAAATAGTGTTTCACAGATATAACAACTATTAGTGACTAAGTACAAAATAAATAGGAAATTAACTTATCCACAAACAAAAAAATAATATATTTTTTGTTTTGATTTAATTAAACTAAATTATAGAAAACTAACTAACTACTTTGCTATTCTCGTAACAATATTTTGGATTATTATTATTAGGTAACCGATATAATGAGGATAATATTTTAGATTATTATTATTAGGTAACCGATATAATCTGTGTATTTTATTTATAAATAAATGTATCTTCATTTTTTTGTCTCTTAGAAGAAACAATATTTGAGTATATCATAAATAAAAATAACATGAACATGCTAAAAAAAATAAGTGTTACATTGTTTAAATAACCATATATATGCTAATTTATATTTTAATAAATAAAATCGACGGCAAAATATAGAAGGTGGTCAGTTGCAAGGAGGGAGCTGCTAATTTTTTTTGCAAATAATATTGACATCAAAATAGGAGAGAGTTCATTGCAAAATATAATGTAGTTGCTATTGTATTTGCAATAGAATGCAAAATAGGATGAAGTTGTGAAAATATTATAACACATATTGATTATTCGATCATAATCTAAAATATTACCGATACCCTACTAAATTTCTATAATTTTTTTTACTAATTTTAATTAATTTTATATTATTATTAATTAATATTTAATATTTTTAAATATTTATTTATTATATCATTTTAAAAAATAGTTTAATTTTATTATTATAATTTAGTTTTTTAATTATAATTTATTTATTAATGTAATATTTTCTCAGTTGTTAAAAAAAATAATAATAAAAGAATACATGGTCGCATCATCATGCAATCTCCTGAACATAGGGAAAAAGAATGACATTTTTGTATATATAGTTTTTTTATATATATTTTTTTCTCATTTGTAACTTTATTATTTTAATTTTATTACTATTTTATCTTTATGTAAAACAAAACAAATATCTCACTTACCTACTCTCTCGTCTGACATTTCTTCTTCTCTATTACTTTCTCATTCATTATCTCTTCTTATTTGTTTAGCAAATAATTTTAATTTTTTTTAGTCGGTGGATACTCAAAAGATTATAATGTAGAAGATTAGTCATATTCAATCGTATAAAATAACATTATCTAATAAAATCTAAGAATTCCACAATAAAACAAAAGAATGATTGTATATGACATGCAAGGGACCTAAATAAGTCAAAATAAAATTAAAGATGATATCAAAATAAAGAAAGCTAAAAGAAAACAATGCAATTATTAACTTTACAATTATAACATGACTCACTAAATGTGACGAGTAAAAACTATCTCAACAGAAGATTTTGATATTGTTGTTTCTCAGGTTAAGAATTAACTTACCTGCATATGAAAAAATTATACAATTTATTTTTTTGAAATAATTTTTTTATGGTTTTTAAAAATAAAATCTATACATTTACATATTTTTTAAATTAAACAGTTATGTATTTTTATGTCATTTTACAATTACAATAATCAAATTTATCAAATATTTTATTTTCATCAATTAGCTTTTCAGCTATAAATTTTAAGTTAACTTTTCAGTTATCAACTAACTTATAACTTTATTTTATAAAAAACGACGACAAAAAAAAAAAATAATAACTAAAGTCAAACATTTAGTCAAATGAAAAGTCTTCATAATTTTTTCTTAAAAACAAAAGTCTTCATAAATTAATACTTAGTCCAAAATTGATGTAATTCAAAGAAGTTGTTGGTTAATCAATGGCCCTATATGACAAATGCCTTTTTTTTACTCAAAGGAGTGTTACCCGAAGACTTCTTTAAGAGATCACTCATACTGGTACAACCATATTTCAAAAACACTTAATTGTAGAGTTTTTGATACAATATCGGTTGTGTTTGTCAAGACTAAAAAACAAGCTTATAAATTATAAGCTCTGTTTATTAACAATCATTTATAAATTTATAATATTTTTTAATAAGTTAATTAGAATAGTTTATAATTTATTTATTGCTGTTTCAATTTTTACTTTATTATTGTAGTTAATTTTTTTTTATAATTTATTTATTATAATTTAAAATTAATAATTTGTTTATAAATAATATATATAATTTTAAATTATTTTAATAAATAATAATTTAAATAACTTTATTATTATAATTTAAATTAAATAAACTAACTAAATAAATAAAAAAATCATATTTGATTAATAAATAATTTAGTTATTATAATTTTAAATAATTAAATTTTAAAATGATTAATACTTTAAACGAAATAATTTATTTATTTTAATTTTAAATTAATAAAATAGAT
>JBBPBQ010000002.1:11057212-11071446 GCA_037974755.1 Cicer yamashitae
TATAAATTGTTAACCAAAATTTAATGTGGCTTGAGATTTTTTTATTCTTTTATTTAGGCTTTGTTTGATAAAAAATTAGTTGATACTGATAAAATAATTGATATATGATAACTTAGAACTACTACGTTAATTGAAGTGTATGGTAAAATTAATCGTTCAATTAATTTAATATAAAAGAATTAAAAAAAATATATGATTAAAAATTTTAATTTTTTTATAAGAATTAAAAATAAAATTTATAAGAATTAAAAACTTATTTAACTCAATAAATTATAAAGGATATAAAGAATTTGAAAATTGACAAAAAATATTAAACTACAAACTCAATAGTTATTTAAAATAACTTATAAAAAAAACTATACACTATAATCTACAATTTATAGTAAAACGAGTTTTACCAAATATATCTTATAACTTATATAACCTATAAGTTAGTTCATTGATTTGCCAAAACATACCTAATTAGTTGCAAACTCTCAACTTATATTCATTTTGTTTCATTTTCTAAAGATTAACAAGAAAATATGATAAATTTTTTCATTTAAAATTTTGAAAATATAAAAATGGACGAAACAAAATGAAATCTTTAAATTAAAAATAACGAATATTATTTTAAAAAATAAACATGCTTAGATTTTATAAATTAAAAATAGTTATTTTCGTTATTCTCGTTATTCTTCTGATTGGTCTTAATTAAAGACAACACCACCTGGCCACCTAATCCGCTGAGTGCTACCGATTGAAGTGATCATTTTGACGGAGATGTTTCGGAATAGAATAATTATTATAGGATATTCTTTTTGGTGATTTTTTATATAGAAAGAAAAATCTTTTGGACACTTGTTTTCTTCGGCTGTGTGTATTGTATCATCATGAAAACGAAGATACAACAATACCTCTATTATGGGTATACTTGCTTAACACTATGTTTCGTAGTTTGGAGAGAAGTATGTGGAAGGGAATTGAGAGTATTTTAAAAAGTATTTTTCTTTTGGAGAATGAAAGTTCAATTTTATGATTAATATATTTTTAATTTTAAAAGTACAATGATTTGAATAATTTATTTAAAATCTCTAAAATTATCCTTTAATATATTATTTGAATTCCTTATATTATAGAAGTTTTATATTACATAGAAAAATAAAAATTATTTTCAAGTTGGGAAATTATCATTCCTTCAATTTTCTTTTATTCCTTTTTTCCCCAAACTTTTCACATCTCCTCCTCCTAAATTATATAAAAATAATTCAGAAAAAGTTTTTCTTTTTTTGAGAGGAGTGAGAAAAAGTTCATTACAAGATGAGTATATTTTTATATAAAAGATATCATTTGAATTAAAATAGATATGCAATTCACCATATTTAAAAGTTAACAATTCATACTGAATAGTCTATTTCATAGACAATCACCTCTAAATCTATTAATCCAACTGACGATTACTAAATAGTGTTATATACTTAATCCTAATCTGTCCGGAAGTAAAAATCGTCTAAGTCAAATTAGATTTTACAAGATTCAAATATGAGAGACTAACACGATAAAAAAAACAAAAGTATGAGTTTAGTGTATTATTTTTTAAAATGTGCAAAAAATTAACATTCGTTGTCACGGCTTAAAAAGTGAGGCTACGGAGTGAGTTTAGTTTTGGCTCAAATGAACAAAATGACAAGGCGTCAGCATAGTTTGAGGTGAATGTGCAAGCTAGCATTTTGAAACTGGGGAACAAGCAACCTCGTCCATTACACAGTTACTAAATTGGTTCCTATTTAATACTATGTACAAACTAGATAAAAATACTTGACTTATTTGAGTTAAATCAATCACTGAAGGGCTCAAACTGAATGTAGAAAACAAACTGTAACCAAAGTTTGCAAGATGAAGAGCTAATATATATGGTGGTGATGAATCATATGATAACAAATACCTTGTTGAAGCAACTTGTACTTTTTGCCTTATTGAACTAAAGAAACACATAATAAGGCGTTTGAGGCATGAACTTGTTTACAGAATTTTCTAATCTTTCTTCTACATACAAGTTCTTATTCCAGCTTAACATATTGATGTGGAATTATGGATCTTATCTTATATTAACTTAATAAATCTATAAAATTCATATAAACATCAACCAAAAACTGAAAGCTTTTTTAACGATCTATGTACAAAATTGTGAATCGCCAATATTTAGACAAAGTTCACTTGATTTAGAAGAAGCTTTGCAGGCATCATTCTCCTCCAGCAAAGATGGCACACAACATGGCAAGAAACTATTCTGTTTATGCATTAAACGCCAATCTTCAACGTTAGTCCCACGGCAAAAATCAACACTAGGAAAAGCTCTCTTTTCAAGCATTTCTATAATCGTCTTTGTTTTACCAAGAATATAAACAGCTTGTCTAATACTATCTTCCCTCTCTTCAATGCCACTATTCAAGCACTTTATAGATATAACATGAGGTAAGTTAGTGAAACAAGCACCTAATATATCAGAAATCATCATTACCATTGCATCAAACACCCTCTCACTTGTATGGTCACTTATAATATCATGATTCAAGAGAAGAATGGTTTTGCTTATTCTGTACATTGAATTAGAAGCCAATAATTTGATGGGCCATGATGAAGGACTTAGCTTAACACATAAGTGATGATATTTGGCTTTATATTTCTTAAACCTTGTTTTTGCATACTCAGCTAGTGTCTCAAGTGTCTCTTTGGGACTCTTGTTTTCAACGGAGAGTTTATGAAGATCAACACCTAGCCACTTTTGATAGAGATCAGCTCCAAGCCAAACAATTTCTGATGCTTTTCTAAGTTTGATTAATTTTCCATCTTTGTCAATGTTGTTTTCTATGAACTTCACATAGGGCAGCCCTTCATTTAGAGTACTCATCAACTTTTTCACCAAACACTCTTTGGTATTTGGCATTGCAACTATAATGCTTGCTAGTGTCACAAGTGGAAGTGACCAACTATATGGAACTTCTAGACCATCCAAAGGAAGAATTTTGTCACAATCAAATTCTCCTACTCCCTTAAACCCTTGCAAGATTGAACATTTCTCTAACAACTCAATAACAAGTTTTGGCTGCTTCTTTTCACCTTGTTGAACCCAATGATGAGTTGCATCCCAATTATCTTTCATCATCACCTCAACCAATTCTTCCTCGCCTTCGAGATGCAGAATAAAACGACTCAGATCATGCTTTGTGCCCGATCCCAAGCTCGATACACTTGAACCGAAACTCTTCCAATTCTTGAAATATTCACAAAATCCCAAGATCCAACACATAGGGATAATTGAAACATATTGTGCAGCTTTACACAACCTAACCATCCACATCTGTAGTTTAATACAGAAACACAACCAAAACAGCTTTACATCATGAGCCAACTTCCTGCATTGACGATTACGAATCCGAAAACTAATCGGGCTTTCTCGAATCACCACTAGCCTATCAGTCCAATACCCTTCAACTTGAAAAATTCTCTTGCAGCTCCTTTTCCTCACATTTGGGCACCGATATTTAACAGCAACAAACCATCTAAAAGCAGGAGCAATAGTACCAACACCAACAGCAGCAACTTGAACAATAAGAATCAAAATTATAGACCATTTATAATCACATTCACCACTGCAAAATTTAACAGACCAAGACATCAAGTAAGACCGAAGCATCGCTTCGACTAATGTCAAAGTACTCACAACACAAAAAGCACCAGAAGCAGTACACGAAACCGATCTTCCAAGTAGAAATTGAGGACTACTTGTATGAGCCATCATCCAAAATTTCATCAATTCATCTCTTAATCTATCAACAACTTTACTGTCAAATTCTTGGTTTTTCTGTTTTGAGCTTTCTTTCAAAGCTTCTTCATTAATCTTATACTTTAACTCCAAATAATGTTTCATCTTTGGAAGACTCAAAGCAGAAGAAGTCATAATCATAAGCAAAATAAGCATAAGAAACATTATAACAGCATGTTCCACCCAAAACTCATAAATAACACCAGTTACAAACTGAATACAAATATTAACAATCATAGTAATTACTAAAATAGCCATAGCCACAACATTCATCATGGTTTCATTGTTCTGTGTGGCACCAAGAGAAGGCATGGAATTAGCCATGATTGTGCAGATGAGGGAACTGCTTGTGAGTTTTGATAACTGATCATGGCGGTGAGGCATAGGGGTGTTGAGATCCACTGAGAGTTTAACTGAAACAGCAATTATTGTTAAGGAAGTGGCGTTGAGACAAAAGTATTTGCAAGGGAACCAAAGTTTGCGGGTTTTGAAACCTCTGATGAGATCTGCAGACATGGATATGAGACAGAGAAGTGATGCTGATGCTATGTAGATTCCAATCCATGGCATTGGTTTGCTGAATTTTGTGTCGTCTAAGTATCCTTCACTGTTGCAACCACTTTTTCCCATCATTTTGTGTGTGTGTGTGTGATCTTCACTGCTTCTGCTGCAAAGGTATTATAAATTCCTTATATGTCTTAAGTCAACTAAACGACTAATGTTGTTTCTGGAAGGCTATCTTTCCAGCCGCATGTTTTTTCCCAAGTTATATGAAACAAAATAAAAGTAAAAAAATATTTAATAAATTGATATATTTTATTTTAAATTTTAACCATATACATAATTAAGAGGTGTAAATATATTATTATTATGTATTGTGTTGATGATGTTTTAAACTGATATTTTTTTGTACAACTTGTGAATGCGATGTTAAGAAATAAGAGGAACGGAAGGATTAGGTGCATATAACGTCAAATGTTTTGACGCGAATGCTTTGTTTTGTGTAGCACGTTCATGAATCAGTAGGTGACGTACGGCGGAATTTTAAATGGAGTTATTTCTTGGACAAATTTTCAACTTAAGTTTGGTCTTTGGTTTTTACTTTCAATTTTGTAGGAACTTTAAATTTATGCTGAATTGGGTATCTTTGTGTGCAATGACTAATTCCTCTAGTGAGGTACAACCATAATAATAGACATAAAATTAAAGATTTTTTATGTTAGTCGGTATTTTTGTCTTACTACTTGAATGTGTATGGTTTTAGCTTTAGTTTATAATTCAATTAAAATTTTAAATTGATTATGATTTATTTAAATGTATGTCAGGTAAGTGATGTGGCATGACATCTAATGTGTCACTTTTTTTTTATCTATAGATAACAAAAACTCACGCATAACAACAAAATCACAGGTTCGAAATTTAAAATGGTTTCTAAGAAAACTCTTCGTTTTGTTTTTCATATTCTCTAACACTAAATTTTTCTCCTATTTCTTCTTCATCTCCTTCTCTTATAATTTGGATTGAGACTTACACAACTCCCATAAACCAACTTGTAGGGTGAAGACTGAAGACTATATACCCCTTATAAACACTTTTTTTGGACCTTATCTCATCTAATGCGAGACTCTTAACACTTTCATCTAGTTTTTCTTCATTTTCCCTTCGATTACTTTATTACATGTGCTTGAAGTGTTTCATCGTGTTAATTTCTCTAACCTTGTTCTCCTCCAACATTTCTTAATTGTAGCCACTCCCAGAAAACTCTTTCTCTTTTTGTCGTCTTTCAATTTAAGTATCCTACTCTCTCAAGTTATAAAATCCATGAGATTGTGAGGATAGGGAAAAAAAGGATCAGTCTCAATGTTGTGCTATGTATTTGGGGAAATAACATATTTCTAAATTATTAATTTTAATTAGGACATATTGCATGTGGCAACAAATAATGGAGAATAACATAATGAATACTTCTTTTTTAAATAAAAAAAAATGGCAGAGAAGATCTTAAGAGTTTGAAATATGTTTTTGGGATTTTTCTTTTGTATAAAAGAGTTTTTTGGATACCATTTTGAATTTACTGTCATTTTGATCTTTATCTGATTAGACATACATATAGAAGAAAGAGTAACATATCATACAACTACATACACGTACATGTCATCCAGTTAATAAAGGTAATATAAAAATTAACATTAGAAACTAAAGTGATATACGTTTGGATAAATCAAAGACTCCTTTAAATTTTTGTTTGAATCAATTACTAAAATGACAAATTATAAAAAGAAAAAAAAAATTATTGATTTTTGCCTATACAAATAAGAAATCGAGTAATAAAATTTAGGTTAGGTTGACTAAATTTTTCCGTTGGATAACATCTGCATGACGATATATTTTTTTATTTTTTATAATTAAATTTAATGTATACGCATAAAATAAGTTTACAAGGACAATATTAAGTCGGTTAAAACCAATAAAGATTAACAGTGTTGAAAAATGATAAAGCTAAGAGACCAATTTTGTTATTTTCAAAATAGAAGGGCCCAAATAATCGGTTCGTGAAACTTTGCGCCAAAAATGCATTTTGGGTAAACAAAAATTGTTCCCAAATCACTTTCCTCCATACTAACATACCAAGGTGCCGCGAGTTTTTTCCCGGAGAATTTTCTTTCTTCACCAATTTGTTGGAGCATATTGGAATTTTGATGCGAAATGGGAACTCGATCAAATTTCTACAAGAACCCGTCGATCACATACAATAAACACTTCAGTCTCTCATCCGTTCTTCAGAACCTCCAAGGTTTGTTTCCAATCTCTCTCCTCATTCCATCTCTCTCTCTCTCTCTCACTAATTTCTTAATCTTCAGCTTATAACATCGTCACCGGCAACGTTACTTCCGACGACCAATCGCATCCCGCTCCCACCGCCTCCCTCAAACGTCGCCGCCATCCCCAGCCACAGAAATCCCGTCACAATCACCTTAAGGATGACGTTGAAGATGTCCCTTCCTCTATGTCCCACCGCGATTACATTCAAAAGAGAAGGTAAAATCAATGTCTATGCAATCTGCAATCTTCGACGCCTTTTTTTTTGTTGCTTTTTGTGTATTCAAAATTGAAAATAAGTTGTTGTTGATCAGGAAAGAAGTTGATTCGTCTAAGAATAATGAGCGAGTTGAATTGACTGAAGATGTATTGGTAATTTCAGTTGCTAGAAATTGGATTCGCGTTATCTTATTTTTTAAGCTTGCTCTTATGTCATTCCTTTTCACGTTTTGCTTTTTCTGTGCCAGGGAAACCCTAATTCTGCTATCTCCTTGGTGGACTATGCAAGTGAGTTTTGTGAATTTTTCTCTATAACTTTAGTTCAGTAGTGTCACTGTTTTACGTTTTTTTAAACATTTTTTATATTATCGTGGATAAACATGAAATTCACAATTATATAATCTAACAGTTGACATTATTATATAGAAGACCATGGGATTGATTTGACTAATGACTAATGAGAACCTTCAATCCAAATTTTTGTTTAATGATAAAAAATTCAACCCGAAGAGAAGCTATTTGATGAAGAAAGTGGTTCAAGTCTTCTATATATGCATATGAAGCTTGGAACTGATATTCTTGATTCTCTTGATAATATTATTGTTACTATCTCATTGCTATTTGCTTTGATACTTCTGAGTTATTTTTAGTTTTTGGGAAGAAAACATGCCTGTTAGTTTTTCCTGGGATAATGAATAGTTTCATTAGCTGATACACAGATGCTTCCTGTCTAAGAAAATTTTAATGAAAATATGCTATTAGTTGATAATCTGTATATGTTTCTAATAATTTACACAATCATATTTATGCACATTTAGGTGATGAAAGTGCTTCTTCAGAGTGCGAAGAAACTCATACTCTTCCAAACTCTGGTCTGTTTCCAAATCTGCAAGTTTAAACTTCTGCTTTTGCACCTTTTGAATTTTTATTTATTTCCGTTTTACGATTTATTAAGCAAAATTTCTTGTCTCATTGAGTTGAATGCTTTCTTAAGGTCACAAAATAGAATTTAATGGAGTCAAAAGTAGAAATGAGCAGCGATTTCCTGTATCTGGAGAACCTGTTTGTCTTATATGTGGAAGATATGGCGAATATATATGCAATGAGGTTAGTCATACAAATATAAATATTCACTTCAACTTTTGCTTTACAAGTTTTGCTTTGTGTATTATATTTTCTGGCTTTTGTAGACAGATGATGATGTCTGTAGCATGGAGTGCAAAAATGAACTTTTGGAAATTCTTAAACTCAATGAGGTAATTTTCTGTAAGTTTTTTTGTCTAAAAGTTCCTGCCATTCTAAGTCCTAAACAGTAAATATTCTCTTCTTCATTCATAATACTTATAGGGATCCTCCCATGACCAAGCTAAAAATTTCTCCTCATCTGGAATTAGTGATGCCTTACCGCCGTTACCGGTTCCTGTCTTTAGTGATGATACCTGGGATTATAATCGACATCGCTGGTCAAAAAAGAGATCTAGTCTTTCTACATATGAATGGTATATTTCTCCATCAAACACCTGTTTTTCAAATGGTTTGATAGTGAAATAAAGAAAATAGTTTAGTATGTTATTTTCTGCATACTAACTGATACAGCTACAGAATACAATATGGGTGCATATAATCAAATACTGACAATTTTGGTTATATGTTTCTTGAATATATCCTTATTTCTAGACAGACTTTGGAACTTGAGGAAAATGTGAGAGTGAGCATTGTGAGTGTTGAGATAATCTGAAACTGTGATTTTTGGTGAATTCCTGCACATGTTCTAGAGCCATGCACTTGTGAAAGTATACTTCCCCCCTTTCTACTTTGATCTATGGTTATGGGTTTTTATTTTATTGTAGTTGGAAATGTCAAAGACCTGGGCACCTAGCTGAAGATTGTCTAGTAAAGGGTTGCAGTGAGGTTTGTCATCAATGCTATTTCTGCATAAAAGTTTACCTTTTTCTTTATTTCATAATGAGTATTACTTTATTTTTTACAATCTAGACCACAGTGGGAGGAAGTAATAGATCTAGTTCCATTCCAAAGGATCTTCTTGGACTTTATAGAAGGTTCGAAATTTCTCTTTACTTCTTATCTTGGCAATTCTATGTTCCTGGTGCTCTTGTTTTATTAGAGAGTTTCTTTTATCCCCCCATATGTTTATAAAATACTGTATTTCTGTCCGGAAGTACATATCTGGTGGGCAAAAAAATTGTGTTTCCCGATGTATACTTCTGAAGTGTATTTGGGGGATTGAAGAAGAAGCTCTCTTTTTTTTTTTTTAATCATTCTCTAGCTTGATACCAAGCCAAATACTACATCACTCTTGGTTTACTATAAACTTTTCTGCAGTATTTTTTACCTTTTCTCTTTTCATCCAGTCTTTCTTCTCGATTCAGTTGATATTCTTAAAAAGTGTGCATGCTGCATTGTTGGGTTATAACTTATAAGGAATGTAAATGATAAATATAAGTTACTGCAGAGAAGTCCTCATGCTCAGTGCTTAATGGTGAATTTACATGAGTCTAGAGAAAATAATTTTTTCCTGTGTGCTTCTGTCCTTGTGCATAAAGGGGAGAGGTGATTTAGGGAGTATGGCTTAGATAGTTTCTATTTGAATTTTATTTTCTAGTGGGGAAACTAACTCGTGTTGTTTGTTCTACTGTTATATATTTTTATGCTTCGAATGTTCTTTATTAAATTCTCGGAAGAGAATATTTTGTTGAATGATTATACTTTTTAAGTGGGTCAACATTTATCTGCTCTGATGTGAATATTGCCTTGGAAATGAAGCAAACTCAACGGATTTGGTTGACTTTTTTGTGCAGATGCAAGGAGTTTGGTAAAGACTTGTTGGCTGCAAACTGTAACGCATGCCGCAGCTCATCGAATTTGGCAACATGCATCGATTGTAGTATTGTTCTTTGTGATGGGTAAGCTTAAAATTTATACTCTGGATATGCATCACGTCTCAGAATTACTTCAAGTGGCAATGTAAAGCAGCATCTAAGAATTTCTGTACACACCCTCTTTTTTCAAGTATATTAACTTGGATAATTTTTTGGTGGGGATACTGGAAACTCTCAATGTATGATTATAATCAAGCTTAGATTACCATTTTTGAAAGAATGCCGGTTGTTGATGCTATGCAACAATAAATAAAAGATATTTTTAATGTCCATGCTGAAACAGTTCTGCACTTTTGACTGACATAATAAGCAGCTTTGGCTGTCAAATTATTATGTGCTTGTAGTTGGTGTCTTTGTTGGTGCTAATTTGTAATTGTGGAACATAAACTAAAGCACAAAAGCAATGCATGGATGCAATCATAGATGTAAAAATTACTATGCAGTCTTCCGTGATCTTTTTGACCTCCCACAGGTGATATTTTCACTGTGTTTCTGCATTCCAATGAATTCTAATATTCCTATATTCCAGGGCAGGTCACTTGGATGATCATATAAGAGCACACCCTTCCCATCAAAAATATTACTCACACAAGCTAAAACGTCTGGTGAGTTCTCTCATTTAAAAGCTTTGATTGAATAAAGGCTAAAGTTTCACTTTATTTATTATATATATGAATGCATTTTAACATTATCTAACATATTTGAAGTTAAATATTGTATTAATCTTGACTGTGAAATATTTTATCTACCAATATACTACAAAAACAACAATAATCAAGTTTTTTTTCCCACGAGATGAGGTTTGGCTACATGGATCAATTGATGTCAAGAAGTCCAATGATGTCTTTGTGCCAAAGATAAACCATTTACTTCCAAACCTCTCTTAATCGTATGGCCTATAATTTTGTCTTGCTCTCACTTCGTCTCTAGCTATGGGACTATCCTCCATTTAATCAACCCTCCTTACCGATGATTCTAGTATTCTCCTCACATGTCCAAGCCACTTAAAATGAGACTCAACAATCTTTTTTACTTTCTCATTTTTTCTACCAATTAACTCATGAAAATTTAATGGAAGTCATAACTCCCCTTTCAGATTCTTACTCCCAGCTTCATGTTGTATACCAAAATTCTGCCTATGTGCATAGCATAGCTGATCACAATCACAAGTCCAGAGAAAAAGGACTGTGTTAAGCCGTTTACAGCATGGATAATGGCAGTTGTTATTGTTGTCTTCTTTTTCCTTGTATTTTTGCTAGTCTTTGCAGACACTTGTCTACACATTTTAAATTAATCTCTCTCTCTCTCTCTCTCTCCATTTATGTGTTACTAATTTGTGCTTGTTGAGGTCTAAGTTGGCTAGAGATATGTCCAAATTAATGCTTATAAGTTATAAGGCTTGGGCAATCCTCATTTTTTGAACTAGCTTTTTGAAGCTCAACTTTTAAGATGGTATCGGAGCGTATCTTAGATCTATTACCCTACCAACTGTACTTTTCTGTGAGAGAGGAACAGAGGTATTCCCCATAAACCATATTACACAAGAGATACCACCAAGCAGGTTGATGTATGCATATAGGGGTGTTACGTGTAACACATATTTGAATGACAAACTTGATTCCGCAGCCTACAGCTTATGAGCTCATGTCAACCTGTGTTGCTATAAGATGTTTGCATATACATTTTTACTGGGACAGATCTTTGATTGACAACCTTATTTCATCCTACAGCTTATCAGCTCATGTCAATTTGTGTTGTTACAGGTTAAATGCTGCAAGTCAACTTGCAAGGTCACTGACATCAAGGATCTCTTGGTTTGTCACTATTGCTTCGATAAAGCATTTGAAAAGTTCTATGACATGTATACTGCAACATGGTAACTATCTTCAATTTCTCATATCATTTGCCTCATCAATTTACTTTCAAACAATGTGGTTATATAAAATGTATTTCTGCATTGAATCATAATGCCCTGTCATGCATGTGAAGTTTTGGAATAGTGCCATTTTTTCCTTTTATTTCCTGTGCTTCTTGAAGAACATCTAAGGGCGAGGGAAGTCATGGCTCAACAATTGGAGTTGTTATTGTGGGATTGAAGGTCACATGTTTGAGTCGTGGAATCAGCCTCTTGCAAATGCAAGATAAGGCTGTGACAATATAGATCAGGAATGGGTCAAACCCTCTTGGACCCTGCTAAGGTGGGAGCCCTATAGCACAAGGTTCCCCCTTTTTATTCAAATTTTCGTTTGGACTACAAAGACCGAGCCTTAAGACTTTTGGTTTAATAGGATCATAATATCAGTTGATCGATATTTAACTTTGTTATCTACTCCTGTCATGTATACATGTACTCTTTAGTGTTTTTGTTTTATGTGATGTCAACTTTTGTCCCCCTTCTTTTCTTATTAGATTAATACAGATGTGTTATTTGCTTGTCATATGAAGGAAAGGAGCTGGGTTTTCAATTATATTGGGTTCTATATGCTGTGAAGACCACTTCACGTGGTAAGTATTGTCTCTACTTCTAAACAGGAGGTGTTTAGTTCGTTGGTATCTTAAATGTCCTGTAATTTTGAATGTCTGGGCCGTAAGATGCCAGAATATTTACAGTGACGCTGTTTGTTTACATGTCTAGGGATATTTAACCGAGTAATGCTACCATTTCCCTATTTTTTATATAATAAATCAAATTATAATTGCCACCCCAAAAATTTGTTTTAACATGATGGCAATTTTCATCATAAAATAACTTTCCATTTTTAATTTTTAACTTTTTCATTAGATCATAGAATTATGTTTGTGTTTTTTGTTAATTATGTAGAATCTGCTTGGCTTGAGATTTTTTTCACATGAATAATTACAAAATTATTGCCATGTTTTTATTTTGTTTTTTCTTTCAAATATTTCTATGGAAAATGGTGAAATGAGATAGTTTTATTTCATGTTCTTTGCTCATTAAATTCCATGCTAGCGGCATTAGAGGGCTAGGTTTCACCTTGTCTTTTTCTGTCATACATGTTGAACCCCTCATTATTTCAGTTGTCTGTGTTCCACTCAAATAAAAAAATTTCTGCCTTGGTACAGGCACAGGATGAATTGTTTGAATGCAGATGCAGAAGGAAGTGCATATATTGTAAAAAGCAATGGCCACAAAGGCAAACGTACGCAACTTAGTGATTTCATTTTTTGATGGTTGAACCACTTTGGTCCTGAGTTTTGATCGACATTTTTAAATTGCTCTTCAAACGGAATTAATGGATAATGGGGTGAATGTCTTGCTCAGTTCCCCGTTTTTTGAGACTTGACTGGTGGAAATTTTAGACGAGGCACTGTTGAAATTATAGATACTGTAGAGAGAGGTCGAGCTTCTTCTCCACTGTAGTCAAACATGTAGATCTTGCTGAGGTTGGTTAAAATTATTCAAAGCCTGTTATCTCCAAGAACTAGAAGCTAAATTATCACATTTGAAGTTTCACTTGGGTTTTTGGCTTACTTGGATGTGTTCTTTTTATCATTGTGATTTGTTACCATGCTTTTGTCATGAATGTGTATATATTTTACATCAATGAACATTTAGTCTCTTATTTGTGAGGAAAAAAGTGTCATAACCCAAGGCATATTCAATGTATTATATTTTTTAATCAAGGAGAAAAGGAAAAGAACAAACAAAAAAGCAAAACAATATCTTAAGCGAACAACACCATGAGAGAGTGTGATGCAGCTAGGGGGCAAATGGTCTAAGACTTGAGAACACCATCAACTGATTGCTCTGACGAAGAGTATCATGAAAGAAAACGATTCAATCTCGACCTAGAGGTTGGAAAATTTAATATATCAAAGGCGAATAAGGGTGAAGTAGCTAAGCATCAAACATGATCAGCACAAGAACAACAATAGAAATTAAGTAGCCGAGACATAGAAAGAACTAAAAACCTTTAGGAAATGAAATTCAAGAAGTATCTGCCAACAAGGTAGTAGAAATAAAAGTAAAAATTTGTGGATTAAAATGGTCTTGCTAACAACTGTCTTGAAGTTGGATTAGGGCATTTGTTAAGTAATTAAAAAGAAAGAAAAGTGATGTTTTATTTGAAAAATATTAAAATTTAAAATTTAAAATAGTTGAATGCATTAATTTCAATATTATATTTATATTTTTATGACATCTTTAATATTATTATATCTTATGTTTGATCTTTACATGATAATATTTTATTGTCATGCATCTGATACACATCTCATTATGATATGATGTAATATATATTATATTTAAATAAAAATTATCATTGTGAGCAATTATATATTAATTTTTTTTTGAATTAATTTATTGTATTTTAAATATTAAAAATCAACAAAAAATATTAAAAAATTAAATAAGTAATAAAATAATTTTACATTTAAAACTATCAATTGACACTACTAAATAAATAATTTAAACTTAAAAAATAAATTCATGAGTAATCAAATAATTATATTTTATTTGTTAGAATGCA
>JBBPBQ010000002.1:11071774-11089537 GCA_037974755.1 Cicer yamashitae
AAAATTATCTTTGTAAATAAATATATTTATTTTAAAATTTAAATTAATTTTATATTTTTATAATTTTGAATACCAATTTATTAAATTATATAAAAAGATAAAACTACCCTCGTGATAAAATAAATAAAAAATTAATTAATTATTAATATTTTATTTTAAGTTTAATATCAAATTCTATTAATTATTCTTATATTTATATATGATTAGATTTATATTTTATAAATTATTTTTATATTTAATTTTATTAATTTTAATTTTAATTTTATATTTTCTAAAGATAATTAATGTTTTTATCTTTTCCCACCAATTTCTGACACAGTTTATATTCATGATAGAAAATTTAACTAAAGAGACATTATATGAAAGAATTTTGGATTAACAAGTATATGATAACTTATTCATATCATGTCTATCAAACTAGTGTCTTAACAAGTGTACATATTAAAATTGATGAGTAAAATTACATTAGTCAAACAATAATGAATTGTATATATATTTGGTCATTGTAAATATCCATTTACTTGGTTTTAGTCATTTAAATTTTTTTGTTCTTGTAAATATTTTTGTTTGTTTTTACTATTTATTTATTTTTTATTTTAGTCATTGTAGAGTTGGTTTTTATTGAAATTGTTATCTACAATTCTTTGTATAGCTAATCTAAAATAGAATATAAAAAAAAAATATTAGTTGAAAAATTAATCTATTTGTATTAAATTTTAAACTATATATATTAATCTTTTAACCACTTTTTTTATCTATATTATTACAAGAACTCATTTTAATATATAAATTTCTTTTTATATTATTAATTAATCACAACCGTTAAATTATTAAATATATTTAATTTTTATCATTATTAATTCTAAAGACATATACTTGATGATGCACATATGGTTATACCGAAGTATTACCTAAAACTCTTGCACCTTAGAACAATTAAACTCAGAAAACAATTTAAAAGAGCAAAGATAAAAACAAAAATATTTAAGCCAATAATAATTATTAAAGAACAAAGATAAAAACAAGAATATTTAAGCCAAGAATAATTATTAAAATAAAAATATAGACGTCTAGAACGGGTGAGTAATCACGATTTCACGATGCGTGTTCTCATTCCCAGAGGCAATTACCATCGTCTTGTTCCTTCTTCAAGTTAGGGTTAGCAGAGCATTCACTTATACACAACAGAATACCACAAATTCGTCCGTTTCTGCAATTCAGCATCTACGAAATCAAAACTCTTAATATCCTTCATCCTTTGAATTTTGCAATTTCTTCCCGTGTTCGGTCGTGAACCGCGAAGTAATTAAAAATGGGTGGACATGGAGGTTTGAACATCCTCCCTCAAAAGCGTTGGAACGTTTACAATTTTGATAACAGAGAGAAAGTCCGTCGCGACGAAGAACAAGCCGCAAAAGAGGAACAGCTTAAACGCGAACAATCGCGAAAGCGCGACACTGAGTTCCGTCTCGAACGCCTCCGTGTCGCTCGAGGTATAGCACCCACAATTCAGCCTCGTGAATCCGAACCCGAACCTAAAGCCGAACCTGAGACCGTTCCCGAAGCAGAAGCCGGTGACTCGGGTCACATTAACCTCTTTGAAGGAATTAAGATTTTCGATCCGATTCGAGTACCTGAGAGAAAGAGTGGTGATGAAAGAGAGGAATTGAAGAAGAATAAGAAATTGAAGAAAGAGCATGGAGATTCCGTTCGTGTTGTGGGTCCTGAAGATGAGAAATATAGGTTAGGTTATGGTGTTGCAGGGAAAGGGGTTAAGTTGCCTTGGTATCTTCAAAAGCAGAAATTGAATGATGATGATGATGTTGGTGATGATGTTAATGGTGAAAATAGTGATAGGAAGGGTGAGAAAAGGAAGAAGACGTTGGAAGAGTTGAGGGAAGAAAGGTTGAAAAGGGAGAAGAGAGAAAAGGAAAGAGAGAGGGCATTGAGACACCAGAAGCAGCCAAGCCGTGGAGATTTTTATGGCGGCGACAGATACTACAGGTGAAATTGATTTTTTTTTGCTTTTGATTTCGGTTTGCTTTTGTCAAGTCTTTTATAGCAAACGGTGATGAGCTACAATTAAGGACGACTTGTTAGGGAGAAACCAAATTTAAATCTTGATTGGAATAATCTTTGTCCAGACTTTACTAATCTGTCGGCCAAACCTTGGATTATTAGGGTCCATTCCTCTTGGAACTAGAGGATTAAGACAAAAATAAAGTCTTTCACAGTAACTTCTGAATTTTGATGTGATTGAAATTTTGAAACTCAATTAGAACTTAGAAGATATGTAAATTTTGATTTAATGGTCTTGTGTAATTAAGGAAGGATATGTAAACTAATTAAACAAAGTGGTTTGGTTTTCTTTCATGAAGTTATTTCTTATCTATTATTGGCTATTACTGAATTGATTTCCTTTGGTTGTGATTATTATTTCTTCCATGTTTGTGTTCTATCTTGGCAGTTATCTGAAATTCTGAACCAAAACTTATTAGGTTATGTTGTTATATATGTTATTGGAACTCTAGTTTGTGAAATGTTTAATATACAGTATGTTTTTTCCGTTTTAAATGTGCCGTTAATATCCGACTAAAGTCCTCCTGAGTTTAATTATGTGATTATAAGGTGCATAATTACTCAGCCCTTGCATGTTCCTAGTACTAAGATTGTCACAATATGCAGTAACCTCGAGTAGGCCAATTGGTTGTGAAAATTTGGTACCCTCTGATAATAATTATTTGTAGAAGATTCCGTTCTGTGAGTTTAAATGTTTGATTGTGATAGTGTTTTGGTCGAATTTTATTTTAGACTACTGCCACTTAATATTACAGACTTTTGTTTAAAATACTAGGTATTTTAATGAAGGATTTTTAGCAACTTTCCAGTTTTCACAGAAGAAAGTTTCTCTGTGCCACTTTGGTACCATTTTTATAATACAAGTTTTACTGAGAAATGGTGATAGTTAATTATTCTCAAAGCTCAAGATTTGAGTCTTATTGTTCATATGTAATATATATTAATTGATTAAGTAATACATTTTAATGGATTGATTTCTTTGTATTCATTACTATGTTTAATGAAAGAGTATATTCTATGATTTTACAGGAGATGATCAAGGGTTCTGCACTTTGTGATCTCCCAGGACTTTTCCTTCCTCATATGGGATTCATGTTGGCTACATTCTTGAGAAATTTGCGCTACCATTTTCTCCCAACCCTCCTCTACCTCATTGAGAATATTGTGAAATACAGAGTGGTTTGATTGCTGGATGAATCCACTTAAAGCTCGTATCTGTGATTTAAGTCCTTGTCCTGTAATGTGGTCAAAACCAAATGCTTTACCTTATGAAAATAAAGAGTTTATCTTCAATTTTTTAGATTTTATTTTTGGTTTGGAGTTTATTAAGCTTGTACCAGGTGAATTGTATACTGAACAAAGTTTTAATCATTGCCTTGTATATGAAGAAATCATCTTTATTAGAATAATGAAACTGTTCAGTTTGAAAGGAATATCTGAATGCAGCTACGTTGTCGATATTCAAATGCCTTGTTGTGGTTGACATACATAGTAACTTTCCCCTTTTCTCTATGAAGAGAAATTAATAACGAAAATGGGTAAAATAACTTGAGAAGTACATGTTTAAGGACTAAAGGATTAGCAAGCTGCTCCATAAGTATCAATTAAATTAATGACAACATCTAAATTGGTTTCTGGTTGGATGCGAAGAGAAAACGAATTGAAATGATGAAAAAAAAAAGTAAGTGAAAAGAAATAAGTGGATTTTTATATAGTATATGGATAGAAAGAAAATAATGAAAATAAATTAAAGTGAAAAGAAAATGAGTTGATTTTTTTTATTATATATTATTAGGTTAGTCGTGTGAATTAATTATAGTGGTATTTACCATATTTTTATATATATATATATATATATATATATATATATATATATATATATATATATATATATATGTATGTGTATGCGCGCTAATAACTTTTAAAATGTCGATAATGTTATGTTGAATATCACAAATAAGAGATTTATAAAATGGATAAAATTATTAAGGATGAAATTGTCTCAAAGTCTTTTTTTATTTATTGTCTCACATGACTTTTTCTACACAATTTTTTTAAAAAAAAATTTACTCTTTTTCGTGAGTTTTTTTGCACGCTCTTATATTCTTAAATACATATCCGAATTAATCATTTGGAATGAAAATTATAAACATTTGAGGAAAAAAATGAGGTAGGAAAAGAAGTTCACCTCATTTTTAATTTAATTAAGAAAAAAATGCTCATTTCAAGAAATATTTTGTTTGACCAAAAAAAAAAATGGTCGTGTAATTCGTTCATTTTCTTCGCTTAGCCCATTTTCGGGATTTACATTGGAGGCTCTAGGCATTTCGTACATGTCAAATTCTACAAGTTTACACTTTTGATTTGTTCAATCTGTTACTTTCTTTTCTATGGATATGTTTATTTATAATGATTTGGAAACACATTGGTAAACAAAATATAACATTCTCCATTCTAGTCTTTTATTGGTTATCTCACATATAACTAGTATTTTATTACTTCCATTAGTTCTATTTGGTTTAAACTTAGATACATCTATCAAAAAGCGATTACAACAAGAAGAAAAAAAAAACGTCTACACTACATAATTTAAAACCATAAAATTAACACGTTTATTCGTTAGAAGACCGGGTAATATCAAACCTAAAAGTCTACTGGTTGAATTTAGGAGTAGCCTAAACGTGCCAAATCTGCAGGGAGGCCAGTCTCTTATATTTAAATTTATTTAAATGCTAGGCAAAATATTTGTTATGCCAACCATTGCTAGCAATTTCGATGAATAATTCAAAGTAGACCCATTTTGAAAATTGTTTATCCAAACATGACATAATCAAACTAGATCAATTCCTAATACAACAAGTTTAAAAACGAGAGTAGACAATCATATGGGCTATGGCCTCTACAAATGAAAATGATGATAACCGTTCTCTTTTATATTTGGAGAACTTGACTCTCCCCTCGGTAAGTTTTACTAACACTATATTCTCTTCAATTCAATCTCCATGTATATAGTTTTAATCCAAATCTCAATATCTCTCATTTGACATTTGATTATTTAATATTTTATGTGCTTAATAATAGTCAATATGAAACATAATGTTTCCCATGTTTTCTTCTCCCCCTTCTTTTTTTTTTTTTGTTCTTGAAACTAGGGAAACTAAAGTTTTTAAGATGAGTTAATGTGATATATCACAATTTTGATAATTGAAATTGTGTCAAGTTCAATGCTTTATATTGTGTAATGTTTTGTAAGCAGTTTCAGGTTGTAGTGATAGCAGCGAATATGGGTTGTAATGTTTGTCAAGGAAGAGTATCAAGAGTTGTCTCAAAAATGACTGGTCAGGTTCTAAACTTTGTTTTATCTTTTAATAGAAAAATGTTTATTTATTCTAATTTCAAGCACAAATCTAATATTACTTTTGTGATTAATTATGTTATTTATTTAAAATTTTGAAAATAAATACTAATGATATGCCCTTAAAGTGTAAAAGTTATACACTAATATCTAATAACTAATAACTAATATATAATAAAAAGTTATTATTTTGCTATATCACTTCACTTTTATAAAAGTATTTTAAAATTAGTGGTATGACAAAAAAAAATATGTATATATAATTTATTATTAGATGTTAATGTAAAACATGATCACATTGTTAAGACGGGGTGGCAAGGGAATTGATGGACACAACCTCTATCCCCAGGAGAAATTCATACAGCGGATATAATTATGAATATAAAAGTAGGAATTTAGAGTTTTTTTTATGAATAAGAATTTAGAGTTTAAAATATAAAAATATCATACTATATTTTTAAATGTAACTAGTTTATATATATATATGTTTGTCACACTCTTTTTTGGTATTTCTTGTTTATAAATGTTTGTTATAAATTTGAAATTGAAAAGAATTTATCAATATTTATTTAATCATGAAATGGATTTTTTAGATATAAAAGATGCATTTGCATAATAAAAATATGTATAAAAGATACATGAAATTTGCTAGAATTTGTTAAAATTATGAATATTTCTAAGTGATGCAGTTCAACTGATTCGACAACATCTTAGTAATCAGTTGACTTCGTCGAATCAATTTTCGATCCAAGATTGGTATCTTATTTGAGAAGAACCAGATCGGACTATGTCTTAACGAATATTAGCTGGTTCATACGCACAGCTGAATCAATACAATGACCGGAAAGGATATGGATTTGACTATTTGAGTCCCAGTCCAACCAGTCTGATTGGCCGGTCCAGTCTTAACAACGACGACTAATCTCGTTTTATCTAAGTAAACGTCTTCATGTCGCAAAACTAAATATGCAGGGTTGACAGAGTACACAATAGATGTTCGCAAGAATGAAGTAACAGTAAAGGGAGATTTCATGGCACGTTGCAACTTCCAGTGTAAAACCTTTGGAAGCAGCACCCTGCAGAGTGCCACCGGTCCACCCAAGTCCTTGTCTTCCTGTTTAACTAAATTTGACAAACATAAATGTAACAAAAAGTAGATCCTAGCAGCTGCAAGCTTCAAATTATAAGACCCACTTTGTTCTTTCTTTCTAGCATACTACAAGACATAACTAACAGCATGAAATTCAAAGAGGCTGCCAAACTAGATATGAAAACAGGCTACACACAGATGAAAGGAAGCAATACTTGCCACAATCAAAGACAATAATTACAGAAAGAAACAGCCAGAGAGAGAGAGGGAGAGAGCCCCTGAAGATTTATGTTATTTTTGATCATGTTGACAACTTGATATTACCAGATAGTCACTAAATAAACCGCAAAAGAAATGACAAACTTTCCCTCTTAAGTTACAAAAAGAATGCATGTCACCCAAAGCATGAATCAGTTCACATTAAGAGTAACAACAGACCCACAACTTACCTAAAGTTTTCTACTTCCAAAATGTTATCCACCCCAAAATACAATGAAATATAAAAAGAAAAACCAACACCTGATGAATTGATCTACTTTAACTTTTGTCACAATTGCTTGAATAGTTAGGAACAAAGTAAAAATCTACGGTGAAATCAAATCGTGCAAATGCTTAGGTCTTCTTCATGAGATATCCCATGATTATGCCAAGTAAGCCAATTAATATGACAAAGACAATTGAAACTCCACCACGATTTTTGTTGCTTTCACGCTTCAGCAGCTCCTACAAGTAGTAAATTCATTCATCCAATAAGTGTTTCACATCCATAACTAATATTCAAGGAATCGGTTGATGGCTGTAGCAGAAATTAAAGTGCACGTCTCCCTCAAAATAAAACGAATGACAGATACTATATATTTCTATTTCCCCTCAATACAACATAGGCAGTACATAAAATTAACTTTCTTTTAATACAAATTGGATAAGACTTTATTGTTCAATAACAATAGACTTTTCTTTCAAAAACACATTCCATCCCTATTCAGACTAAAAATCTTGGAAGACTTAAGTCTCAACATAAAGTGATGAAAAGCAAATATTGAAATTTCCAGCACAAATGTTCCTAAAGCTAAGCTCACATGTTGGTGAAGAAAATTATTTATGTTTATCCGCCTAGTACCAAATAATGTAAACTCAACCACTGTCCAATGTCATGAAAAAGAATAGGACTGACTCAAATGCAGAAAAAATATTTTACAAAGGAAACAGGAGCACATATTCTAGTTAAGTCTTTCTCCTGATGTTGCCTACACAAAACCTGCCACTTTTTTGTCATAATAAACTCAACATATTCCTTTTTAGTTACTTTTTATTTCAATTGGCTTCCAAGTTCCAAATAAATTGTTAGAAAGAGCATCTGATAATATATCAGCAACAGACAACAAAATAAAAAGAAAACACACACATGTCGAAGGCATATAGCCATATACTGCCACAATAACAGAAACAGGACAATTCTAGTTCTAGTGATAGGAGCGGTTACTCAAATTTTGTTTGAAATGTTCCATCTCCAAAAATAATCCATTAGCATAGTGATTGGTTGCAGAAAATTGGAGGAAAATGGTAGACCAAAATCTCTCCTCCTTGTTCACTTCCCTCAAATATTAGGGGGATTTACAGGAGAGAGAAAGTGAGTTTAAAATAATTTAAGTGTGCTGATGAAAATGTCTGAACTTATACTAGAAATCCAAAACTCTCTTCTTTATACTCAAATGAGGTGGATTTGAAGATGAAATAAGATAAGTTTTTCCCATATCAAAGCTCAAATCTATTATTGTCGATATGAGATGTGCAGGGGAAGCAAATATTGACATAATTTTGGAGGTAGGGTATGTTTAAGTAAGAAGCAAAAATAATGTCTCCTTGAGTCTCTACACAAAACCCCACCTCTGTAAGAACAAGACTGATGTCAATGACATTATTGAAAGGAGTGGAAGTAGTGACTGTCCATGGAAGCAAGGATCGTGACGAGATAGTATGCCATTATAGCAATTTGAGGCTCTTGGTATATTTGAACCCAAAAAAAGGCTCTTAGTATTAATTATTATATCCTTAGAACTGGACATTTAACAATATTTACTTTTATTATATAAATTATAATAGTGCCCCTAAGACGTAGCGCAAGTGGTCGAGTTTGAACACTCGAAGGAGTTAAAGAATGAGGTCAAAGGTTAAAAACTCTGCCTTTTTTTTGGCTGAAAAAAAATTTAGGGTGATGGGATGGTGCCCCAGTCCAAGGTAGGGAATACCTTAGGGTTCATTGAGCACTTACAAAGGGATTTACATTTTCCTCCCTTCAATGGCACTAGCGGGGATCGAACCCGCAACCTACAAGTCCAATGCCTGTCTTTTTAACATAACATACTAACAACTAACATTTGTCTATAAGAAAAAGTTATGATAGTAATCTAGTTTAATTTTCCCTCCCTTGCATACCAAACAAGGAGAGTGTTATTTCTCCTTCCCTCCCTTGAAAAAAGACTATAGACAAATGGGTAAATAAAGTATATAGCATAGGCATAGTGAATTCTCACTAATTCCTGGCGGAGCTTGCTAGTTTGTTGAATTGCAGTATTCTTTTCTTCTGTCAGCCTTGCGATTAGAGCTCTTGCCTGCAACAAAGCAACTATAATTAAAACACAGTTGCCACACATTACTAACTCTAAAAGTTACAGGCTCCGTAAAGATTACAGCATGTGAACCAAAAAGAAAACAGATAACCACAATTATTTCTCCCTTTGTTTGCAGTTTAGTTTTTCCTGACAATCCATGATCGATAAGTCATACTTTAAGTAAACAACCCTTCTTGTGGATATCTAAACCATGAAATTATCCATCAGCATTGATCTCACAGGAAAACATGAAATGCTTAAATATGTTTTGCGTCTTTTAAATGCAAGTTTCTTTTCAAATTAGTCCAAATTTGAATTTTAGTCATTGAGTCCTCACTATTTTAATAGAATGTAAAGATGTAAAGATTACAAAGGAATAAAACTCAAATAAAGACAAATTTCAAAAAACTTTTTAGGGACTAAAACCATGATTATGCAAACCACTAGACATAAGTTTGCGCAAAAAATTATACCAACTCAGAGAAAGCACCTTTTAGAATCAGGAGCAAAAAGATGTCAAGGCATCTGAGGGTTATTTCACAAACCTTTTGTAGATTGAAAATAAAGTATAAATTCATTTTTGGAAGTTGGAACAACTATCCTTTTGCTCATGCTTATGGGCACATACACAATTAGAATATAGGCGTCAACTGTAGACTTTTATGAGGAAGTTCATAGTACCACAGTTTTGCAACACACAAGTTGTATACATTCTAAAGCTATATGAATTGAGTTACTAAAAAACAGCTATATCACTTTAAGTTCAACAAACTTATTTTTCCGTAAAGCCGTCTCTTTGCACAGGTAATCTCTATTAACAAGAGTATAATCTATATTCCTTAATATTAAATGATTTGCATGGAGAGTTCAATAATAATAAAAATTCTGAATAGATTCAAATGGGGAAAAAACGAAAATTTGAAATAGAAAAATAATTGCTGAATTACAAACAATAAGTTTTAGACAAAGCAAGAAATCTTAAAGCCACTATTTACTACTATTATTAGAACTTCCAAGTGAGGCACCAGAAACAATTGAACACAAAACTTAGCATTGGATTTTACTTCCAATAGATATTCTCCAAGTACGTCCATAAGTTTGTGTTTTAATAACTCAATTGTGTATACAAGGCTGTTTCTTAATTGTGCATATTTACATCACCAAATCCTTATAGTCCAAAAAACTGTGTTTCGACTATGATGTTGACTTTTTCTTTTCCAGTATCAATCAACCAGGGTATTTGGTGCTTTTTACATCTTATGCATGAGGCACCAATTTTACAGCTAATCAACTGGGCCAGTATGTGTGGGGCTTCTATTTTACGGCTGATCAAATGTATCATATCAGCTAATTTGCTTTTCCTGTTCCTTTTCGGTTTTCACCAGCATACTTTTTGTTTGGTACTTTGGTAAAATAGCCTTTTATATAATAAATAAATATAAAATTATTGGTATTGAAGGGAAAATTCTTCAGGTGAAATGGAGGTTTTATCAAATGGCTTTGCTTGCCAGATAGGGAGTACAGCTGGGACTGTGACTGGGAACCTGCAGCCAGCATTCAAGGAACATTCCCTTACTTTCACCTTGAGGACAGAGTGGGATACCAATAGACAGTGGTGTCCAATTGGGAGGGTATGTGTGGGGAGAAATAGAAGGACAGCAAAGGGTCCCAGCCCTTCGGTTAGAGTTAGTTAATAGTAAGACAGTTACAAGAAATGAATAACTCTAGAATAGTGGTTATGAAACTCCAGAATACGATAAATGAATAACTCATTTTATGGTCATACAATTATTATCAATCATGTAAAAGAGTAACTCCTGTCTGGGCTCAGTGCTAGTTACCAAATAATGAATGATGCATCCCAACTTTATTTCATATTTCTATAAGACAAAAGAATGCAAGACAATAAGATCAAATGTAACTAGGCTTCCAAGTGGGGGGAAAAGAAAAAAAAAATAGCACCCAGTCAAATATACAAATTGATATTATGTTTAAAATATTGAACACGAAAATTAAATTCTATTTATTCATTTCTACAAAAATTCATGTGTATATTCTATATTAGCATTATACAGAAGACAATTTAGACAAATAGTACAGCTGGTAACCACAAATCAACATGCATTATAACAAACAATAAATACATAAAATAGAAGATGTTTTACTATACCTCTGCCGATTTGTCTTGAGCCTCGGGTCGTTCAGAAAATCCTCTTGTTACCTGTAATGTCCCAAAAAGAAAGGCATCTCAATTGATATCCTAGGAATTTTATTTATATGTAAAAAAAATGGTTCACCTAAAACAGGACAAGTTAAGAACCCACTTGTGCGAAGTCAGCACCGTTGACATTTCCATTTTCCGAAACAGAACCTCTAGGTGACGACCCTTCCTCCGAACCTTCTGGGACTGGAGATGGTGGTTGAGGCGGAGAGACATACAGCACTCTCAATTTGCACTCCTCAACAACATGCCCGGCCTCCTTGTTGAACTGGGCAATCCAATGGAACAATTCTTGTCACTTTGCATATCATAAACTGAAATAAAATGAAAATGCAACAGCTACTAACATGATAACCATACCATTTCTGCAGAGATATCCTTCGGACTGACACCATCATCAGTTTTTACACTCTGAAGAAGAAACTTATCCTTGCATTGCATATCAGATGGAGCTTCTTTTTGCGCTTGCATAGTAACTTCACAAAAACAAACAAATATGACCTATATTGATTAACAATCAAAAGGGAAAATCTGATATGCATTCAGAATAATGTATTGGGTACCCATAACATCGCAGGTAGATCTTGGCAAGACAATTCCAGTGTTTGGACGCACACAATACTTCTTAGGATTGGTCGTTTTCACCTAAACAAAATCAAAATACAAAAATAAACAAGCATCTTTTGCATTTTCCTCGCCAAAAAAAAAAACAATAAACCGCAAAAAGTGACAAAAATCACAAAAATCGTTAATTACAATCCAACATTGCGACCAAACTAACAGTGAAATCAAATCAACTTAACAACAAAATGTACCGGTACAGTCAAATTAAGAGATCCCGCAAGAGAAGCAAAACTAAAACTCACAATCGAATCATTCTCAAAATTAACGAAAATTAAACAAAACCGAAAAGCATTGTAAAACGAAGAATCAGAAGCAAAAGGATAAAACGAAATTGTTTTTACCTTGAAAGCTACATAGCTATCAGTCTTATTAGACAATTGAAGAGAACACGAGATCTGCTTCTTCAGCTCAACTACAACGGAAGAAAAAAAAAATCAAAATAAAATTAAGATATCAAAATATGCGATTGAAACCCTAGAAGAAGAGAAAAAGATCGGGAAACTGACAGGGGAACTTGAGTTCGAGAGGTTCGATGCTGAGGAGGTCCCCGGAGCTCATGTCGGAGTAATTGAATTTGAAGCAGAAAAAAGAGGTTAAGAGAATATTCGAGAAAGTGTGATTTGGAGGGAGAGATCGAGATCGAGAAGAAGAGAAAAGGAAGAGAAAATAATTGGAGTTGGGGAAGGAAAATGCGATGATGATGACAGGGATTCGGTATTTTTTTTGTTTTTCTTTTGGTTTTCTATATTTTCTTTGTGGTAGAGAAAGTGGAAGTATCAACGTGCGTTGAAACTTTGAAACAAATACAGGAATCGAAAAAGCTCTTCCAATTCAATCAACCTACCTTCCCAACGCACCAAACCAGCATTAAATTAAATAAATATAAAATAAAATCAAAATGGCAACTCACCGTAGGAGTATTTATTTTATGGATTTTATTTACTATTTAATTTATATACACTAAATATTTTTTATAGTATTCATCTATCACAATTATTAAATAGTTAGAAATTTTGACTTTTATTATAACTACTTCAAAAATTATAACTATAAATAATTGTGTGTACTAACACTAATAATTAAACTCTTTTATTTATACTAAAAATACTCAATTTACTTTCCAACAAAATTTAATATTTAAATTTGTCAGAGAAAATAATAATTAATATTCAAATTAGTATGTGATTAGTCTCTTATAATTTTATATATACTTCAACTGGTCTTTTCTTTAATATAAAAGAAAGTTGAGTCAGTAAAAAATCATGTATTTTGTTCAAAATTTATATGAAATATATTTATTTTTATTAATCCATTTTTTCTTATATTTAAGATTTGAGATACTATTTCATAAGAAAGACAATTTAATTTCTCAATTAAATTTGGTGGAGTGTTGATGGAGATAGTTTGTTTCTCGTATAAAATTGTCATCGACTAATTTGGATATTAAATTTTGTTAGAGACTAAATCAAGTTGCATCGAGATTATGAGGAACTAAATTCAATATTTAGTCTTATATTTATTTTGATTTTGACTTTTTTAATTATTTTTCTCACACGAGATGATCATACTAACTAACTCCTGAATGAGCCGAACAACCTTAATAAGTCTTCTTTTTTAAATCCCTTAGTATCAAGAGGAATCTCTAATGGATCGAATACTAAGACCCTCTCATTAATCTTGGGTCTCCATACTTGTTGCAATACCCCAATCCATTTCTCAACAATCTTGAAGTTATTGGCTCAAAGAAATAAACCATAGTCGTGGTCATAGTTGTAAATGAGTTAATATCAATTGTCCTCTCTGTCACACTCTTATCGGTCAACTTGAATCCATCTTCTTTAAAGACCTTTTAAATAGCTTTCTTGAAGACTACACAGTTAGACGTAGAGTGATTTTATAAACTATATCACTTATAATATTTGTTGTTATTGGTTTCCTTACGAGAGAGAGATCTTATAGCCATTCAATAGCCTATTTTGCTTATTTTTAACAAATAACCAAATATTGAATCAACATTGGTGATATCAAGTGTATATTTGATCTTACCTTTTGATTAATTGATCAATTTCCATTTGGTTGGCTTAAGGCATGACATAAATAACTTTTCTTTTTCATATCATTATCAAACTTTTATCATATCCAACATAGAAACCAAATGAGGGTATCTCCCTTAATGAGCACATATATTTTAATTATCTTGAATGTATTGTTCAATACATACTACTCTGGAGGCTAATCTGTGTAAATCGAATCAAACTTGCTCTATTAGTTTATCCTTTAGTTGATGGTGCATATCATTAACGGCCATTGATGCATATTCAGTTTTCAGGAAGTTGCACATAACATTTACGTGCCTTCTTCCTAAATCTTTTAATGAAATCAACTACTAAATCATTAACTCGATTCAAATTCATAAGATCGATTGTCATAAGTTCAAGTTGAGGCCAATAAAACATATCATGGAAGATATTTCCATGTATGCTCAAGTTGGAATTGAGTTAGGTGGCAGAGAGGAGTAGCAAGTGAATGTTGTCTTGTTAATGATAATGAGAACAACTGTAGTTTGTGAAGTTCATTTTGGGTTCTCTTTTTAAAATGTGTTGTGAATCTACCAATATGTTATGTTGTTGACTTGTTGTCTTCCTCGAAAAAAGTGACAAAGTTGAGAGTTTATATCATTTAGGCAGAATCACAAGTTTATCTACCCATTATAGACAAGGCTTCCTAAATATGGATTTATCAGATGGTTTCAATTGTATTGCAAAATATCTCTTCATGGTATCAATTACAAGATCAGGACCCAATAATTGATGCTTACGAGATCTTACTTCGATTGGAGTTGGTTGACGCCATATATGATTTGGGGGTTTTGAAAACCTTGTTGGTTTTTTATCTGAGGTGGGGCATTCCCTCATGGTTTCTTTTGGCCCAATTCCACAAGGTTTCTCACGGGAGTTTATAATACAATTGGATCATTATATGAATACGGTGGATTGGGTACCCATGTCTTATCACCGCCATTTAGCCTCAATTTATTTGAATCCCCTAGGACATGAACTGGTATCTCATGTCCTAACGTGTATGTTGTTGGGTTAGTTGATACAAGTAGGTACTTTCCTTGTGGTAACTAGGTCGAATGCTCAATAAAAATTCTCTAAATTTATGTTATTGAACTAAAGGCTTGTCATTTTGTGCAAGACATGTTGTTCACATGCATAGTATTGTCATAAGGCAACATTTGCGGCATTTCAATTAGTTAAACTACCTCAGGTGGCCTCCTAATCACATGTACTTGTCTAAACTAAATATTAGCTCATTAAATGTATCGTCCACCACCAATTTCACCACATGGTTAATTGTGACAAAAGTACTAGTTTAGAAATTCATATGGATAAAAAATGCTTGTTGTAAAAGTTTCAGCTGAACCTATGAAGGTCATGTTATTGTGTTAGTCAACTAACTTTGCATTACAATGTTTGCCTGACCTTGAAGTCCTTGAGTGTTGAAAGTGACTATATTGTCACCAGAATTAACTCATTTAACTTCTAACTACCTAACTTGTTGAACCTCGTTATGAACCATTGGCTTAACGATGTCAACTAACTATCCATATACTTGATACATGATATCATGTATATTCATTTCAACATGTTGTTTGATGAAAGAAGTTGTCACAATTATCGGTTTATTGGGTGGATCAGTTGAAGTATTGACTGCATAATTAATTGGGGAAGGCCACATTTGTTGGAATTCCAAAGGTTTAAGACGAATCATTTGGTTCTGGAGAACCTGACTTCTTTCATTGTTTTTCCACAGCGATACATGCGCCAATTGTAGTATTGACTGGGCGAACCAACACTTTATGATATGTTTCATTTCCCGTTCCACTGGGCGTGTCGATTTTGTTGTTGAACACGAGTGTCAGCTGATTAATTGGCTATTTGTTTTCAACGATGATTATTTTTTCTTGAAGTAGTTATGTCAAGGAAATAATTATGTCTTTGATATGGGTTCTTGGACTCCTTTATGCACTATACTTTAATATTACGTGTATTAGTGTCGATTTATTAGTCATCACTTTACATTTATAATAATTAGAATAAATTTACGGATAATAAGGACCACTTGATCAAATCATTACTCTCTCTTATTCATTTATCATTTTTCTTAATCCATGTGAAATAGTAAAGTGTGACAATTATTTTGGGACGAAAGAAGTGATTTTTTATTTTCAAGACGGATAAATTGGATTTTAGACAATTTATTTGAATTTTGGAAACATGTTGCGTACCCATTGATATATTTGTTTTTAGAATTACCTTTGATATTATCTACAATAGTTGAACGAGTTTTTTCTTCTATAAATATTATCAATAATCAGATGCAAAATTGCATGAGAGATAAAATTATTAAATAATTATTTATTTACTTATATAAAAAGTGATATTTTTATTAAAAATAGAAATGATAAAATCATCTGATGTTTTCAAAAAATAAAAAACTGCAAAGAATAATTATACTGTATATTTACACTTTAAAAAAGGAAGTGTTATATATATTAGTTATATAAACCTTTAAACCTATTTTTTAATTGAAAAACATATTTTTTTAGAAAACGTAAACAATTGTACTCTAAAATAAATTACAACTAAAAAAAACCCATTAAGAATTTATACAGGGGATTGCACGTGTCAATTTGGATGGTTCAAAGTTCAAACAACTCAACTATTTTCACCGCATATGGGAATCATGGGCTGAAGTGATGGAATTTTCTATGCACCTTTTAGCAATTTAGAGTATCTTTCATAATTGAATTTTGGAGAAGAATGTATTTGAAAACTAAATCTATATATTAATTAACATAAAGATTTTTTAAAATGAAGAACTAATATCACAAATAATTATATAATATTTCAGTCATTCTTGATTTATTTAACCTATTATATATAATAACAATATTATAAGCATTATTTTATGGTAAATTTATCACTCAACAAGCATTAGAAGATTAATCCAAAATTTAAGTTTTTAAGTTTCTATTAATCTAATTAATTTATTAATTATTAATTTAATTTAATTTATTTTAATTGAAAGTTGAAATTTATTGGGGAATTAAAAAATAAACCATGCAATCAATTGTATGTGTCGTCCTTTTTTTAAGAAAAAAAAAACTTTTTATTAAAAGTTGAAAACTTATTTGATGAATTAAAAAATAAAAAATAAGACATGCAATCAATTGCATTTGTCATTGTGTAATATTTTAAAGGAATAAAAAACTGTAAACAAATGGAAAATATCAAATAATTGGGCATCAAATATAAAGCCACAAATCGTTTTGGTTTTTCTTTAACAACCACAGCTCCAAATTCTTATTGTAGAATACGTGAAATAAAAATAAAAATTTATACTTTCATTTTTTAATTTATAAAAAAATATTGATATATTTAATCTAAAATGTAAATTAAATATTATAAATGAGTACATCTATATTTACAATAATGTTATAAAGTTTATTTTTTTACAAATTTATTATTTGTCAATTATTAGAAGATGGTTAATATATTAAGTTTATATTATTAGTATATAAGTAGTAAATAATTTGTAATTAATTAAAAATATTATTTAATTATTATTTTATCTGTCCTCAATCTTTGGTTATTTAAATATTTTACTATTTTTATAACTTTAATTTTTTTATAAAATTAAGATATAACTAATGATGTTTTTTTTATTATTTTTTTTTATATTTATAACAGTTCAAAAACATACATTAACTGAATTT